>PVHT020000015.1:32347664-32405269 GCA_004024745.2 Catagonus wagneri | reverse complement strand
TGAGTACCATATAAAATAAATAAAGGAGGAACACCCCGAGACACATATTAATCAAAAGGACCAAAATTAAAGACAAAGAGAACATACTGAAAGCAGCTAGGGAAAATAAACAAATGACATACAAGGGAACCCCAATAAGGTTATCAGCAGATTTTTCAACTGAAACTCTGCAGGCCAGAAGGGAGTGGCATGATATACTAAATGTGATGAAAGGGAAAATCTTCCAACCAAGATTACTTTATCCAGCAAGGCTCTCATTCAGATTTGAAGGAGAGAGCAAAACCTTTACAGATAAGCAAAAGCTAAGAGATTTCTGCAACACGAAACCAGCTTTACAACAAATCCTAAAGGAACTTTTCTAGGCAGAAAAGAAAAGGCCACAACCAGAATCAAAAACACCACAAATGACAAGGCCCACCAATAAAGGCATATATACAGTAAAGATACTAAATCATCCATGTACAATTATGCTACCAAAATCAGAAATCATGAGAAGAGAGCACAAATGCAGGTCACTGGAGAAGCACGTGCAATTAAGAAACCAACAACTGAATACAATCTCAGTTATATATAGACTCCTATATCAAAACTTCAGGGTAACCGCAAACCAAAAATCTACAATTGATACACAAACAAATAAGAAAAATCAACTCAACTACAACATTAAAGATAGCCATCTTGTGAGGGGAGACAACAAGAGAATAAGGGAAGAAAAAAAGAGCAACCAAACCCCAAACAGTTAATAAAATGGCAATAAGAACATATGTATCAATAATTACCTTAAATGTTATTGGACTGAATGCCCCAGCCAAAAGACGTAGACTAGCCGAATGGATACAAAAACAAGACCCATATATATGCTGTCTTCAAGAGACCCATGTCACTTCTATAGACACATCCAAATTGAAAGTGAGAGGATGGAAAAAATATTCCATGCAAACGGGCATCAAAAGAAAGCCGGAGTAGCAATACTCCTATCAGACAAAATAGACTTTAAGATGAAGAACATTTTAAGAGACAAGGAAGGGCACTACCTAATGATCAAAGGATCAATCCAAGAAGAAGATATAACAATTTTAAATATGTATGCACCCAACATAGGATCACCACAATATATAAGGCAACTGCTAACAACCTTAAAAGGAGAAATCAACAATAACACCATCATAGTGGGGGACTTTAACACCCCACTTACAGCAATGGACAGGTCATCCGGGCAGAAAATCAATAAGGAAACACAGGCCCTGAATGAAGCATTAGATCAGATGGACTTAAAAGATATTTATAGGACATTCCATCCAAAAGCAACAGAATACACATTCTTCTCAAGTGCGCATGGAACATTCTCTAAGATTGATCACATCCTGGGTTACAAATCAAGCCTCAGTAACTTTAAGAAAATTGAAATCATTTCAGGCATCTTCTCTGACCACAATGCTATATGACTGGAAATCAACAACAAGAAAACAATGGCAAAAAATACAAACACGTGGAGACGAAACAACATGCTACCAAATAACCAATGGGTCACTGAAGAAATCAAAGAGGAAATTAAAAAATACATAGAAGCAAATGACAACATAGATAGGACACCCCAAAACCTCAGGGATGCAGCAAAAGCAGTTTTAAGAGGAAAGTTTATAGCAATACAAGCCTACCTCAGGAAACAAGAAAAAGCTCACATAAACAACCTAACTTTACATCTAAACAGATAGAGAGGGAAGAACTGACAAGAGCTAAAGTTAGTAGAAGAAAAGAAATCATAAAGATCGGAGCAGAAATCAACGAAATAGAAACAAAGAAAACCACAGAAAAGATCAATGAAACTAAAAGCTGGTTCTTTGAAAAGATCAACAAAATTGATAAACCCTTAGCCAGACTTACCGAGAAAAAAAAAGAGAGAGGACACAAATCAAAAAAATATGGAAATGAAAGAGGAGAAGTCACAACAGACATCACAGAAATACAAAGGATCATAAGAGACTACTATAAGCAACTATATGGCAATAAAATGGAAAACCTAGAAGAAATGGACACATTCTTAGAAAAGTACAATCTCCCAAGACGAAATAGAAAATATGAATAGACCAATCACAAGTTCTGAAATTGAAACTGTGATTTAAAAACTTCCAACAAACAAAAGTCCAGGACCAGATGGTTTCAGAGGTGAATTCTATCAAACATTTAGAGAAGAGCTAACACCTATCCTTCTGAAACTCTTCCAAAAAATTGCAGAGGAAGGGACACTCCCAAACTCATTCTATGAGGCAACCATCACCATGATACCAAAACCAGACAAACGTATTACAAAAAAAGAAAACTACAGGCCAATCTCACCAATGAACATAGATGCAAAAATTCTCAAATCCAACAATACATTGAAAGGATTGTACATCATCATCAAGTGGGATTAATCCCAGGGATGCAAGGATTCTTCAATATCCGCAAATCAATCAGTGTGATACACCACGTTAACAAACTGAAGAATAAAAACCATAGCATCCTCTCCATAGATGCAGAAAAAGCCTTTGACAAAATCCAACACCTATTTCTGATAAAAACCCTTCAGAAAGTGGGCATAGGGGGAACCTACCTCAACGTAATAAAGGCCATCTGTGACAAATCCAGAGCACACAGCATTCTCAATGGTGAAAAGGTGAAAGAATTCCGCTGAGATCAGGAACAAGACAGGGATGTCCACTCTCACCACTACTATTCAACATGGTTCTGGAAGTCCTAGCTACAGCAATCAGAGAAGAAAAAGTAATAAAAGGAATCCAAATTGAAAAAGAAGAAGTAAAACTATCACTATTTGCAGATGACATGATACTATACCTAGAGAATCCTAAAGACTCCACCAGAAAACTGTTAGAACTCATCAATGATTTGGCAAAGTGGCAGGATACAAAATTAATACACAGAAATCAACTGCATTTCTATATACCAACAATGAAAGATCAGAAAGAGAAATTGGAGAAGCAATCCCATTTACCATTGCATTAAAAAGCATCAAATACTTAGGAATAAACCTACCTAAAGAGACAAAAGACCTGTACTCTGAAAATTATACGACACTGATGAAAGAAATCCAGGATGACATGAACAGGTGGAAAGACATACCATGCTCTTGGATTGGAAGAGTCAATATTATCAAAATGACTATAGTACCCAAGGCAATCTACACATTCAATGCAATCCCTATCAAATTACCAAGGACCTTTTTCACAGAACTAGAAGAAAATAGTTTAAAGTTTGTTTGGAAACACAAAAAAAAACAGAATAGCCAAAGACATCCTGAAAAAGAAAAATGGAGCTGGAGGAATCAGGCTCCCTGACTTCAGACTCTACTACAAAGCTACAGTCATCGAAACCGTATGGTACTGGCACAAAGACAGAAATATAGATCAGTGGAACAGGATAGAAAGCCCAGAATTAAACCCACTCACCTATAGTCAACTAATCTATGACAAAGGAGGCAAGAATACACATTGGACAAAAGACAGCCTCTTCAATAAGTGGAGCTGGGAAAACTGGACAGCTACATGTAAAAAAATGAAACCAGAACAGTCCCTAACACCATGCACAAAAATAAACTCAAAATGGATTAAAGATCTAGATATAAGACCAGATACTATAAAACTCTTAGAGGAAAACATAGGCCAAACACTCTCTGACAGAAATGATAGCAACATCTTCTCAGATCCACCTGTCAGAGTTAGGACAATAAAATGAGAAATAAACAAATGGGACTTAATTAAACTTCAAAATTTCTGCACAGCTAAGGAAACCCTAAACAAAATGAAAAGACAACCCACAGAATGGGAGAAAATTTTTGTAAATGATTCAACTGACAAGGGATTAATCTCCAAAATTTACAAACACCTCCTACAGCTCAACACCAAAGAAACAAACAACCCATCAAAAAATGGGCGGAGGATCTAGGCAGACAATTCTCCAAAGACATTCAGATGGCAAATAAACACATGAAAAGATGTTCAACATCGCTCCTGATTAGAGAAATGCAATTCAAAACCACTATGAGGTACCACCTTACACCAGCCAGAATGGCCATCATCAAAAAATCTACAAACAATAAGTGCTGGAGAGGGTGTGGAGAAAAAGGATCCCTATTACACTGCTGGTGGGAATGCAAATTGGTGCAACCACTGTGGAAAACAAAATGGAGATTCCTCAGAAAACTAAAAACAGAATTACCATTTGATCCAGCAATCCCGCTCCTGGGCATCTATCCAGAGGAAACCATGACTTGAAAAGACACATGTATTCCCGTGTTCATTACAGCACTCTATGCAATAGCCAGGTCATGGAAACAACCTAAATGGCCATCGACAGAGGAGTGGATAGGGAAGATATGGTACATACACACAATGGAATATTACTCAGCCATTAAAAGGAACGAAATAACAACATTTATAGCAACATGGATGGACTTAGAAATTATCATGCGAAGTGAAACCAGTCAGACAATTAGACAGCAACACCCAGTGCTACCGCTTACATGTGGAAACTAAAAAGTCACAATGAACTTCTTTGCAGAACAGAGAATGACTCACAGACTTTGGAAAACCTTAGGTTTTTCAAACAAGACAGTCTGGAGGGGGGGGAATGCACTGAGGGTTTGGGACACAAATGCTATCAAATTGACTTGTGATGACTTTTGTACACCTATAGTGGTAATAAAATTCATTAAGCCAAAAAAAAAAAAAAGAATATATTCCACATACTACTGTTCATTATTCGGTAAGGCAATGTTACAAATTGCAATATTTTTCCATATTATATACTAATATATGAAAAAATTAACAGTAGTAGTCTGTGATTCTACTTTTGTTCACTCAGCCCAGGAGTTGCTTTCTAATTGCCAAACCTATAGATACTGTAATAAAACTTGACTTTTGTCTTACAAGAATTTAATTATTAGATTTGTATGCAGTTTGGTCTGTAAAATTTGTAATATTTTTACTCATATTTGTAGCCTTTCTAGACATGCCTATTTTCTATAGTAACTTCCCCCACATGAGAAACACATCCTACGTCGAGCGGAATATTCTGGTATTTTTCCTAAAAAAAAAAAAAAAAAAAAGAAAGCACCCTCTAAATAACTACCCAAAACACATGCAAAAAATATATAGGTACACATATCTTGAAGTGAATGCTGTGGTTTGCTGCCCATAACTTCCTGTCTTTCTCTAGAACTGAAACATTGATTCTTCCAGCCAGTCTGAGCCTTGGTGTCCAAAAGCTCTCAACTATGTTCCTTTCTAGAATTTAGTTAAGCCTGAAAAGAACTGCCATGCCTATGGTCACTCCCCTGTCAAGGAACCTCACACATTCAATGACAGGTTGAAAAAATTAAAAAAAGGGCATAAAAGCCTTGTTTGACGTCTCTTAATTTAGGACAATTCTGAAAGGCCAAACCAATTCCAAAGTTCCCCAGGGGACCATCTGAGCCCTTTAGTGAAATGGCTTCAAGTGTTGTTTCCAGAGAGAATATAGTAACCCTCTAAATGCAAAGCCCCATCTTAGAATCTGCTTCCCAAGTAAACTAGCTTCAAAGAGCCCTATAGGTATTAATAAGTGATCAAATAACTCATTTACCACCAAATTACAGAGTTTTTAAAATATCTCCATATAATCTTACTATATAGGCTGTTTTATATGTTGAGCTGGATTGTAATCTCTAAAATGCCGTAACTCGAATTGATCAGATTTAGTCCATGTACACAGTGAATAGGTGGAGAAACCAAAATAATCCATTATACTAAGTATCCTAACAAACTGCATAAGAAGCTAAATCTACTATTATCACTGGCAAATAGATTTCTCCAGACAGTGTTGGTATTTTACCATACATGTAAATTCCCCAGAAACACACGAATGGAGAGAAACAGGTAAGTAAAGGCAGAACAGGTTACATTTCTTTTCTGTGTAACACCTAGTACTTATTAGGCCCATCCCAGTTTCTTATCTAGTTGATGCACTCCACTGGCAAACAGCCCCTTTCAATCAGTAATAACCTTGGAATAGTACATACTATCTTTAAATTCTTCAAATATAAGTGTAGATTGCAATTATCTGCCATATCCTATTATCTGATAGTAGATTGATTTAGTGATAACCTAGCACAGTGTGTGCTGACTATACAGTCCTCTTTTTCCATTCACTTTCCCTGATAGTAGTTACCACTTTATATTCATTCACTCTCAGTATTTTCTCACTTTTCTTTTCATCTCAAGGTCTAAATAATTTTCTGTTATCAAAAATCCTCAAAGCCTCTTGTCTCTTCCAGTCATTAAAAAGCAATGAAAGATGCGCCAGAGAAAGGGATGACAGCAGCTAGTCCTAGGTCTCCTCTTCCTACACACATGATGGGCTTGGGAATTCAATAACAATTCAATAAAAGAGATGGATCATATTCACCATTCTGTAACTGCTGTGTCCTAGATCTCACAGAAACTGGACCGCATACTCTGGGCTTTTAAATTTAGAAATGAGGAGACTAAAGAGAGATTAACTGGAAGAATTCAGGTTCCACATACACACTCCTTTGCCCAGAAAAAAACAGTGACAGAAATAATTATTGCAGAACACAGACAGAAATCACAGGTAATATAATCAGAGGAGTCTGACTTTTGTATTAATGAGATGTATGGAAAAACAGAAGCTTGTATACTACTGACTTATCTTAATGGTAGCAACTTGTTGATTTTTATGGCCTAGAATTTTTCTTTTTTTTTCTTTTCTTTTTTTTCTTTTTTGGGCCACACTTAAGGCACATGGAAGCTCCTAAGCTAGGAGTCAAATCAGAGGTGCATCTGCCAGCCTTCACCACAGCCACAACGATGCTGGATCCCAGCTGCATATGTGACCTCTTATGGCAACACTGGATCCTTAACCCACTTAGCGAGGCCAGGGATTGAACCCTCATATCCTAATAGGAAAAAGTGGACTTCAAGGAAGAAAACTTGCTCTGGCTACATAGCTAGTAGGTGGCAGACCCTGTATTAAGACCCAAACTTGTATGATTCCAAAGTCTACAGTAATTACTAGTCCATAATACTGTTTAATGCCATTTAAAGTTTTTCATAAGATCAGTTTTCATGGCTGCATAATTTTTGTTCTATGAATGTGCCATAATACAGGTATGTGTTTCTGTGATGAAAAGCATTTAAGTTGTTTCTATATTAAGAAAAGCCTTGAAAAGAACTGTATAAGAGGGGCTGAGGCCCTCTTTTCAGGGTGGTTAGAAGAACTCAGCTTAATTTTATGTATTCATTTATCTTCAAAGGTCTTATCTCCTTTTCATCTTATTATTATCCTAAAAGTTATACGCACATAAGGTAAAAAAAATAAACTACATGATACTGTAAAATGAAAACTAAGTGTCTTGTGCCCTGTCTTCAGTCCTAGTCTTCATAAGTAAATGCTTTTAAACAGCTGGGTTTTTTGTTATTCTGGTGATAATTTCTAAATTTTTAAAAAATTTTTATTAAAGTATACTTGATTTACAATGTTGTGTCAATTTCTGCTATACAGAATATCTTTTACTCTAAATAAAGGAGACCTCCCTCATATCTCTACTTCTCAACTTAAATATTTTTCAAAAATAAAGGATACCTATACTTTTTACACCTCATTAATTTACCTACTTGCATTATATCTAATATCTACTTTCTCGATATGAGAGGAATTTGGAAAACTTAGAAACTTAATTCCTTTTCTCCCTTCATCCTTCTTTCATTTTTCCTTATTATAAAGGTTTATATATGTGTAATTCTGTGTGTACGTGCATGTGTATGCATACACATATACACATATGCACACACGTATACATATATATAAACACTTAGAACAAGGGAGAAAAAAATGGTAATTATGCACACATGAAATTATACTGCTTACACTTGACAGGTCCTTTCAAGTAGAATGTAAAGTGCTTAAATCCTTCTTAAAGCTTTGGAACTTTCTAATTTTGTCTTTAAAAAAAAAATCATACCCTCTACTGTCATTCCTTTTTTGGACTCCATGTTCAATCCTTGAGGTTTTTTACTTTTTCTTTATGTTTTCCACATTTATATTCTGTGAATTAGTATGTTTTCTTCTGCCTTTAACTTTCAATCAGTTCATTTAACTTTTTAAAAAACAATTAAAAATGCATATTTTACTACAGAGATGACCAAGCATCACTCTGCTACATTATATAGTGAAGTAATCAGACCCTTGCACCTACATTTAAAATCAAAATATGATATCTACTGATCCATACTGACAGAAACAATTTGTTTTGCCACATCAAATACCACAGATTCCATTGCTATTGTGGCATGACTGTTGAACAATCCTTGGTCAAGTGCTGAATATAAAGTACAATCTTCCTTTGATTTATACTGTAGGCGCTGGCCTGGGAAACGGTATAAATTTAAAACTACATAAAACATGGTATTTACTCAAATACCATATATATTATTATTTATATGTATATATAATGTATACTGCATATATATATATATAATGGAGTAAAGTTATATGGAGGTACTTATAGATTTATTAAACTTTTAAAAGTACTGTATCACATATAAATATTAATATTTATATGTTTATGTAATGTAAATTTATATAGGCATGTTAATATACACTTACATATATTTTAAATGTGCAAAAAAGATACTGCTCTATTAATTATCACTATGAACACTTTCATATAAGCACCAACCCAACCAAAATCCCTTTTCTTTACACTTCTACTTGCCACTTCCACCTTACTTTTAAAATAAACTTTCTTGGAGTACAGTTGACTTAGAAATTTGCACTTGTTTCAGGTGTACAGCAGAGTAAATCAGATGTATACACACACACACACACACATATCTGTTCAATTCAGAGTCTTTTCCCATATAGGTTATTATAAAGTATCGTGTAGATTACAGTAGGTTCTTGTTACCTATTTTTATATAGTAGCATATATATTTCATCTTACTCTTTACATCTCAATTTTACTTGCTTTTGAGCATTATATGAATGGAATCTAACAGCATGCATAGCATTGTCTGTAATCCTTTATTCGATTTTATATTCTTGAGGATTGTTGTAATAGTTTACTCATTCTTAATGTAAGGAATTTCATTTTATGAGTTTACAGTGGAGATGCTACAGTTGTATATTATTCCTGTTGAAGGACATTTATGTTTGTTCCATTTTTTGCCTATTCCAAATAGTGGTGCTGTGATTATTCTTTCACATGACTTCTCATGTGTATTTCTTTCATGTATATTATGTAGAAGTAGAACAGCGGGTTATAGGACATGTGTATGTTAAGTTTTACTTGATATATGCTAGTATTTTCCAAAAGGTTTTCTTTTTTTTTTTGCTGCATATGGAGGTTCCCAGGTTAGGGGTCTAATCAGACCTACAGCTGCTGGCCTATGCCACAGCCACAGCAATGCCAGATCCTAACTGCGTCTGACACCTACACCACAGCTCACAGCAAGGCCAGATTCTTCACCCGCTGAGCGAGGCCAGGGATCGAACCTGCAACCTCATGGTTCCTAGTTGGATTCATTTCCACTGCACCACAATGGGAACACCGGTTTTCCTGGTATCTATCAGATGGAGTATTGCACATCCTGGCTAATAACCCTTGATTGTCTTGATTTTTAAAATCATCTTTGCCATACAAAAACATATTGTCTATAGAAACTGATATTGTTTTCTTTCACAATCTGAATATCTATTTTCTTGCCCTATAGCCCTGGATAGCACTTCTAGAAAAAATTTTAATAGAAATGTTGATAGTTAATATAACCATGTCATTCTCAATTTCAGTGTGAAAGCTTTTAATATTTTACCATTAACTGTGGTATTTGCTGTAGGTTTTTTTGATACCCCATATCAGATTAAAGAAATGTGTTTCTATTCACAGCTCAATATTAGCTTTTAAAATTAATAGACTATTTTAAAGCAGTTTTAGGCTTACATTAAAAAAAATGAGCAGAAAGTACAAGGAGTAACCATAAACCTCCCCACTACCACCCTGCCAAATTTTCCATATTATTAACATCTTGCATTACATCTATCACAATTGCTGAACCAATATTGATATAATATCTTAAATTCAATGTTTGCATTAGGATTCACTGTGAGTTGCACAGTTCTATGTTTTAACAAATGTACGCTATGACATATCCATTGCTACCACAACATAAAGAATATTTTCATTACCCTAAAAACTCCCACTTATTCATTCTTCTTCCCCCAACACCAAACCACTGAATCCATGGATCTTTTTATAGTCTCGAGTTTTGCCTTTTGCAGAATTTCATACAGTTAGAATTGCACAGCTTTTACACTTTTCAGACTCACTGCTTTCATTTAGCCTTACACATTTAACGTTCCCCCACGTCTTTCAAGGCTTGATAACTCATTTATTTTTTATCATTGAATAGTATTCCATTGCATGGAAGTACCACAATTTGTTTATTCATTCACTGATTGGAAGACATACTGGTTGCTTCAATTTCTGACAATTATAAATAAAGCTACTACAAATATTTGTGTGCAAGTTTTTGTGTGGACATACATTTTCAACTTATTTGGGAAAATACCTGGAAGCAAAATTACTGGATAGTATGGTAAAATTATACCAAATTATCTTCCAAAAGTAACTATACTGTTTCACATTTCTGTTTCTGCTGCTCCACATTCTTGCCAGTATTTCATTTTGTCAGTATTTTGAATTTCGACTATTCTAATAGGTTTGTAGTGGTATTCCATTGTTTGAATTTGAAATTACATAATGGCATAGGATGTGGAAAATCTTTTCATATGCTTATTGACATCTCTATATCCTCTTTGGGAAGATGGTTTTCAGATCTTTTGCTCATTTTCTTAAGTGAGTTGCTTACTTTCTTATTGTTAAATTTCTTTTTTTCTTTTTTTTTTTTTTTTTTTTTTTTTTTTTTTTTTTTTTTTTTTTTTTTTTTTTTTTTTTTTTTTTTTTTTTTTTTGATTTTTAGGGCTGCACCCAGGGCATATGGAAGTTCCCAGGCTGGGGGTTGAATCAGAGCAGCAGCTGCCAGCCTACACCACAGCCACAGCAACTCAGGATCTGAGCCATATCTGCAACCTTTACCACAGCTCATGACAACGCCGGATCCTTAACCCACTGAGCAAGGCCAGGGATCAAACCCACATCTTCATGGATACTAATCAGGTTGAAACTGCTGAGCCACAATGGGAACCCCTCTTACTGCTAAATTCTAAGATTACTTTATCTACTTTGGATACAAATCCTTTCAGCAAACATTCTCTTCCACTATGTGGCTTGTCTTTCCATTCTCTTAACAGTAACCTTAACACAGTAGACATTTTTAATGAAGTCCACATTATCAGTTTTATTTCTATGCAGATCATGATTCAGGTATCATGTCCATAAACACTTATTGTCAAATCCAAGATTATCTAGATTTTCTCCTATGTTATCTCTAAGTTTTATGGTTTGGTATTTTACATTTAGATCTTTGATCCATTTTGGTTTAGTTTTTGTGAATTGTACAGGTCAGTATCTACATTCTTTTTTTTCCTTGTTATTTTTGGCACCATTTCTTATTGAAAAGGCTAAACTCTCTCCATTGAATTGTCTTTGCTCTTTATCAAAGATCAACTGACTATATTTTAGAGAAGTCTTCTATGATCACCCTACAGAAATAGAACCCCCCTCCATTGCAAACACACACTAAATTTTTTTTTCTTTTTTTTTCTTTTTAGGGCTGTACCAGTGGCACATGGAAGAATCAGAGCTACAGCTACTGGCCTATGCCACAGCAACTTGGGATCGGAACCCTGTCTGCGACCTACAGCACAGCTCATGGCAATGCCAGATCCCCAACCCACTGAGCGAGGCCAGGGATCAAACCCACATCCTCATGGGTACTAGTCGGAGTCATTTCCAATGCACCACAATGGGAACCCTGCACACAATAATTTTTTATTCCTGTTTCCTATTTTAGTCTTCTTCATTAAGTACATCTCCACTTTACAAGGAATATATACCTATAGGGGGGTGTGTGTGTGTGTGTGTGTGTGTGTATTTATTACATGTTTCCCCTACTAGATGTCAATGTCTTCACTGACAATACCACATCTGACAGTATCTGGTACATAATAAGTACCAAAATATATTTGTTAACTGATTCAATAAATAAAAATATAATTTAAAGTTTATCAGGTCAATTCATGTACTTTTTAAATGATTGTGTGTGTATTTGTGTCTATGTGCGTGTGTGTGTGTGCATGTTCAAAATTACTTAGTGGCTTGCCATGTCATTTGTGACAAACAAAATGCAAGTACTTGGTAAATCTCAACAGGGAAGCACTTGGCCTTTGAAAACAGACTTTATAGCTTTGTAAATACAGTTGTAGTAAGGACCATTTAAATACATAAACAAAACTGGCCAACACTCCCAACTTTACTCCTTTTCCAAAAAGGATCAGGGGGTCAACTCTTTATTGTACCACAGAAACCTCCATTCACAAATAAGTTATCTAATCACCCCAAAATATGTTGGTATAACATAAATAGGCACCACAGAAATAGTTGAATAATATGTTTAGATCACTACCTCTCCATTCACACACTTATAAAAACTGGCTAATTCTGAAGGAACTTAATATACTTAGACATGTTTTGACTTAAGCACAGAATCATTTCTAAAATATTGCTTTTTTAACATATTCACTTTTATAATTTTGGATCAAAAATTTTCAATTTGTGTTACAATTTCCTATGTTTAAGTGCACTATTTCTTGGTCCTAAATAAGGAAACTAAAACACACTTCAAGAGTTTCACAGTTCTGATTTTACATTTTTTTTTTTTATATACAATTCATTAAATTTGGTC
Organism: Catagonus wagneri; assembly: GCA_004024745.2. NCBI lineage: Eukaryota > Metazoa > Chordata > Mammalia > Artiodactyla > Tayassuidae > Catagonus > Catagonus wagneri. Next base: position 32,392,352 of record PVHT020000015.1, on the reverse strand, counting down.
ACAAGTCTTGGTCAAATGGTAACTTCTGAAAATGCAAAACAGGACGGATATGTGTATAATACTTTACATCCCCCAAACTGACTGTAAAGCAAAATATATTGCTATTACCTGGCATCATAAGCAAGAAATGCCATATGCTCACAGTTTCATTTCTATTGTGTTGCTTTAGTACAAAATCCTAATTTAATATATTTGCTATTCTTTGTCAGATTATGTATTCTTACAGAGTCACAGGGTTGGGATATATAGACGAAAATCAGGCATTATTTGATTCAAAATATGCAAAACATTACAAGCTGTGTATAAAATCTATATACAGAAGAGGACTACTGTGAAGTTTACATTTTTTAGTCTCCTTAATTAAGGACCTTTCCTAGAGTGGAAATTTATCCTAAATCATTGGTTTATATTTGCCATTTTCAGTAAGCAGTAATTACAACTTAACAGTCAGTTGGACCATGTGCAACAGTATTCACAGATTTCCACAAAGAATGAGGAAAAATAATGAAAGAACAGACATTTAACTTTTTTCTAGAATTCTGCTGTAGTATAGACTGTGACTACAAAGACAGTACAAAAGATAGAGAAGGTACAGTTAGAATGAAATGGCTTTTATAATACTCCAATAGCTTCAATGGCTTTTATAATACTTGTACTCTTTGACATATTTGTTATACATAATAGAATTTATCCTGAGAAAAAAACAATTTGGACAAATATTTATGAATAAGGCTTTTTACAATGGTTTTATACAAGATACATAAAACTGGAAATAAATATACCACAGTTTTGGATTTTAAAAGAGAAATTTTAGTACATCTAGGTGACATAACAAAAAATAAAGTTGGAAAATATTTACCAATATGAGAAAATGTTTAACATGTCTGGTTAAGTAAAAATTGGCAGAAATCAGCTTTTATATTAAGACACCAAACTGCATGAATGTATACTTACATGTACACAATTTTAAAAAACTGGAAATATATAATCTGTTTTAGACATTGTGACTGCGAACATTCTCAGTACTTTTCTTGAAGGCACAAGGGAAGAATTCACCTCTCTGTCCCCTTGAACAGAATTATACTTGATCATGTAACTTGATTTGGCCAATGGAATGAACAAGAATGGCATCTGTGGTTTCTATGCAGAAATATTTAGCAGCCAAAGCATGATTTCCCATGGTTACTTTCCTAGTCATCTAATTTTGAAGTTTCACATGGAGAGTTTACTATCCTAAAAAAACAGTGGAAGCTGTGCCAGTCTATATCTTGGAGTGAATGAATACTCTAGGAATAGACTACCTTACCATCTTTGTTTGACATTTAGCATAAGCAAGAATTAAACACTGCTGTTTTAAATCAGTGTGTGCAGCTTGTTTGTTAATGGAAGATAATCTAGCATATCCCTACTGTTAAACAGTACAAAATGTTTTCAGTAGATCACTCTGCTTCTGACATTACGAGCATTATTTTCTTGTATACATTTTTTCTGTTCTTCTCAATTATTCAAATAAAAATATTTATGAAGTAATAAAAGGGAAGATTAAACATTAGTAAAGAAAATGAAAAAATTAGCGAGTCCTGCTTTTGACATTCATATGAAATTTATTTTAATAGACCAACAGTCTAAAAGTCAATATTTCTAAAAAACATTTCATATGTCATTAAAGAAAATATGATCACAGAACCCTGATTAGGATTCTTATGGATTAATGATATGGTTAGTACCAAATTCTTATACAAAAATTTATCCTATGATGATAAAGACACAAATAAACCAATGGGACCTAATTAAACTTAAAAGCTTTTGCACAGCAAAGGAAACCATTAAAAAATGAAAAGACAATCCACAGAATGGGAGAAAATTTTTGCAAATGATGCAAAAGACATGTGCCTAATATCCAAAATATAAAAACAACTCATACAACAACCAAAAAACAAACAAACAAACAAACAACCCAATTGAAAAATGGGCAGAAGAACCTAAAGACAATTCTCCAAAGACACACAGCCAACAGGCACATGAAAAAATGCTCAACATCACTAATTATTAGAGAAATGCAAATCAAAACTACAATGAACTACACTGGTCACAATGGCTATCATTAATAAAAACACAAATAACAAATCCTGGAGAAGGGGTGGAGAAAAGGGGACTCTCCTTCACATTGGTGGGAATGTAAATTGGTACCACCACTATGGAAAACAGTATGGAGATACCTCATTAAACCAAATATAGAACTACCATATGATCCAACACTGCCACTCCTGAGCATATATTCGGATGAAACTTTCAATGATAAAGATACATACACCGCCCTATGTTCTTGCAGCACTATTCACAATAGCTAAGACATGGAAACAATCTAAATGTCCATTGACAGATGAATGGATTAAGAAGATATAGTACATACACACAATGGAATACTACTCACCCCAAAAAAAGATAAAGTAATGCCATTTGAGGAAACATGGATGGAACTGGAGATTCCCATACTAAATGAAGTAAGCCAGAAAGAAAACAACAAACACCATATGCTATCACTTATTTGTGGAATCTAAAATATGGCTCAGATGATCCTATCTACAAAACAGAAACAGATCACAGCCAAGGAGAGCAGACTTGTGGTTCCCAGGGGGGGAGGAGAGGGAGTGGGATGGATAGGCAGCTTGGGGTTTTTGGATGCAAACTCCTATATTTGGAATGATGGACAGTGGGGCCCTATGGTACAGCAAAGGGAAATGTGTGTGACTGAGTCACTTTGCTGTACAACAGAAACTGAGGAAACATTACAATTCCATGATACTTTAATTTTTTTTTCATTTATCCTGATGATGTACCAACCTTTAGATCTTTACCAGGAAAATTAGAAAACATCAGCCTTAAGAAGCTTAAACTAAAATTATGAGGAAATATCTATTTCTAACATATCTGAACATAAAAGATTGCAAACATCTGAGATTGTCTTCAATTATCCTTTGAAAAAATAACAAGAAAAATATTCTATGGGAAAAGTAACAGAACACTCCCAGACCAGACGACAATAGCAGTTATAATTTATTGACATCTAATATGTACCAGCCATTTTCAAAAGCTCTCCTTTGCTGAACCTCACAACAATCACTGCAAAACTATCATTATCATTTTCATTTCATGAAGAAAGAAACTGAAGCAAAAACAAGAGACTCATTCAAAGCCACATACAAATCTAGAAATCAATAACAGCAAGAAAAAGATGACAAAGGAATACTGTAAACAATTCTAAGCACACCAATGATAATGCACATGAAGTAGAAAAATTCCTCGAAAGAAACAATTTGCAAAAACTCACACAAGAAGAAACAGACAATCTAAACAGGGCTATATCATTGTAAAAAAATATACCAATAATTAACTTATCAAAAGAGAAAGGACCGGAACCAGATGGGTTTACTGGTTAAGTCTACCAAACATTTAAGAAAGAAATTATACTAATTCTCTAAAATCTCTTTCAAAGGATAGAAACAGAAGGAATACTTCCTAATTTACCCTATGAGGCCAGCATTACCCTAATATCAAAAACCAAGCAAAGACATTACAAGAAGACAGACCACCATCTTTCACGAATACAGATGTATAAATCCTCAACAATATATTAGCAAACAGAATTCAACAGTGTGTAGGAATGCCTGCTGTGGTGCAATGGGACTGTAAGTGTCTTGGAAGCACTGGGACACAGGTTCAATCTCTGGCTCAGCACAATGGGTTAAGGATCAGGCAATCCTGCAACTACAGCACAGGTTGCAACTTTGGCTCGGATCTGATCCCTGGCCTGGGAACTCCACATGCTGTGTGGCAGCCAAAAACAGAAAAAAAATTCAACAATGTATAAAAAGAATCGTATACCATGACCAAGTAGGCTTTATCCCAGATATCCAAGGCTGTTTCAACATACAAAAAAAAAAAAAAAATCAATGTAATCCATTACATCAATAGACAAAATAGAAAATTCACATGATCATATCAATAGATGGAGAAATAGCATTTGACAAAACCTAGCACTCATTTATAATTCAAAAAAAAAAAAACCTCTCAGTAGACTAGGAATAGAGGGGAACTTCAACTCGATAATTGAAATCTACCAAAGAAAAAAAACTGTAAATGAGAAAAACTAGAAGAATGTCCCCTCTGACTACTCCTTTTCAACGTCATACTACAGGTCCCAGCTAATGCAAAAAGACAGGAAAAGAAAAGGCAAACAGATTGGGAAGGAAGAAATAAAACTATCTCTGTTCCCAGGTTATGTGATTATCTATGTGGAAAATCTAAAAGAACTGACAAAAAAACTCTTGGAAGTAATAAGTGATAATAGCAAGGTTGTAGGATATATGGTTAATATACAAAAATCAATCATTTTCTTACATACCAACAATTAATAAATTGAAAATAAAAACATAATTTCATTTACATTAGCATACCCAAAAATGAAATACTGAAGTATATACCTAACAAAGTATATATAAGATCTATAAGAAGAAAACTATAAAACTCTGATAAAAGAAATAAAAAAAAATAAATAAATGGAGAGATATTACATATTTGTGATTAGGAAGACACAATATTCTGAAGACCTCAATTCTTTCCAATTATATCTACAGATTCAATGCAATCCCCATCAAAATCCAAGGAAGTTAGTCTATGTATATTGATAAATTTCCTCTAAAGTTAAAGAGACAAAAGACTCAGAATAGTCAACACAATATTAAAAAAGAACAAAGTTGGAGGAGTCATAGCACCTTTCTTCAAGATTTACACTAAAGCTACAGTAATCAAAACAGTGTGGTACCGATTTAAGAATAAACAAGTAGATCAATGGAAAAGAAAAAAAGCCCAAAGTAGAATCACACACATGCAGTCAACTGGTCTTTGAAAATGGAGCAAAGATAATACAATGAGGATAGTCTTTTCAACAAATGGTGCTGAAACAAGTGGAATCCCACATGAAAAAAAAAAATCTAGACAAAGATCTTACACACTGCACAAAAATTAATTGAAATGAATCACATACCAAAATGTTAAATCCAAAACTATGCATTTCTAGAAAATAAAACAGAAAAAAATATAGATGACCTTGGGTATGATGATGACTTTTTAGACAGGACACCAAAGGCACAATCCACGAAAGAAATTGATAATATGGACTTCGTTAATTTAATATTTTCTGCTTTGAGGAAGTTCATGTCAAGATAATGAGAAGAGAAGCCATAGACTTAGATGAAGATAGCTGATGATGGACTGTTATCTAACATATACAAGAAACCTTTAAAACTCAATAAGAAAACAATCCAATTAAAAAATACGCCCAAACTCTGATACCTCACCAAAGACGATATGCAGATGGAAAATAAGCATATGAAAAAATACTCCATATCATCTGAAATTTAAAAAAATCAGCATGGGAACCTAAAACTATTCTTTAGAAGTCTGTTAAAAAGGTAACATTTCAAGTAAATAATGATTCTTTTTTTTTTAAATAAATGGGTAAAGGATTTGAAGAGGAATTCTCCCAAAGATATACAAATGGCTAACAAGCCCATGGAAAGGTACTTAACATAATTAGCTCCCAGGGAAATACAAATCAAAGCCAAAAAGAGATACCACTTCACAACTACTGGCATGGCTACGATAAAAAGACAGTCAATCACAAGTGCTGATGAGGATGTGGAGAAATTTGAATTCTCATACATTATTGGTGAGACTATCCTCAAGGTTCACCACACTTTCTATCAGTCTCATGGGCTTCTCTCTAGAACACAGACAACCAGAAGGACGGTCTCTCTGGTGATATCTTCTGTTGCTCTGTCCCTACCTTTATGTCAGTTTGTAGGTGACTTTACTGATGACATAAAGGAAAGCCTATTAAATTTGCCAAAAATATAAACTGAAGTGCACAGTTATCATATTATGAAATAGAATTATGATTTAAAATAGCCTTGATAGGCTGAGGTAATTAATACAAAAGATTAAAGTTCTTCATTTCTGTTTATGCACACACGTACATAAACATATATACACACATTTGCAAATGTGGCGGTGCACAAAATAATCTGAGGGGTTTTAAGTACGGACAGTTTTCCAACAATCAGAGAGAATTTTTACAACTAGGTTGGTGTGACTTTTAGATAGCAATTTCCTTTCCTCAATTGTTGAGGCAAATAACGAAGCACATAACTAATGACCAAGTATCAAGAATGTCACAGAAAAGATTCCTATGCAGAAATAGTCATTCTACACGATGGCAAATCAGGACTTTTGGGACTCAATTTCCTTGAGACCGTATCTCTGAATAATTAATTTCCTTCTTCCTTCTAGTCATCCCTTCTAAGAGTAGCTAAATTCTTCTCCTAAGGTTTTTCCCAAAGTTACCAGTTCACCAGTTCAGAACTAGACTGAACATACAGGAGCTCATCTGAATGCTAGACCCATGCTCCTTCCACTACCACACTGCTGCTTCCCTTGGCAGTTACATTTGGAGTTGTCACTGCCCTCTTGTTGCTGCACCTATTTGTCTCAACTTAGGCTTTTAATGCATTCTTGCATTCTTGATGCACATATGTCTGACCACACACACAAGCAACTGATAAATATATGTAAAATGAATCCATGCACTTACCTATTTTTATGTGATTTTTCTACTTGTCTTTCTCAGTATAAATGAAAAGCTATTAAAAATAGAACTCATGTTACCCTTTGTTCTCTAGGCATTTCCATTTAAAAATATTTGTTTTTTTTTTTTTTTTACTTACACTAGAAAGCATAAGTAATAGGAAATTGCTTCCATAAGCCTTTACATTCATATATAGGTTTTCATATTAAGGGCTGGCATAACCTATTTGTTCAATTACTGATATTAATACAACTGTTTGTAGACATTTGAATATCTCCTATTGAGAAAAGGTTGAATTGATCAGAATCTTCTGAACTTCATATGCAAATATGAAAGAACTGTCATTTATTGCTATTTCAGGCTAAATAGCATTAAAGTGGCTTATCCTGTGTTTATTTTACATTGTGCATTTTGCGGTTCAGCCATGTTATTTAAGAGCTATGTACTCTTAAAGCAATGGAAGATTCAGAAGCTTTGGTATGATGGCCACTATAAAAGAGCAACATGGAAAAATGCCTTGCACTTTTACATTTAACTCTTAAAAGTGATATTTGGCTGTTCACTTTCACTAGAGGTGAAATACTCTAGTAATCAATAATGTTTTGTTTTAAGGGTCTCATTCACTGTTATGATCCTTGTGTACGAATGCTTTTTGGAGCTTAAGTGGCCACAATTCCATCTCTCCATTCCATACCACTTGTTAAAAAAAAAAAAAAAAAACCTTCATTAACTTTGAAGTTACCCTTCTAACCCCGATCTCATCTTCTGAACATCAAGTTCTGCATTAGGAAAACAACAGCCAAGGATGTAGAGCAGAAGAGGAGCTGTTTCTCAGAGTAGCTCCTCTTCGTGCTCCTCCTTGTGACCCTTTCAGAATTTCTTTATTGTGTTTACATCTCACTGAGCTTTCTTTTGATGTCTCTGAAGAGTTTCCCAAAAGAGACAGATTGGCCCTGTCAGATTCTCATCAGAACCACATAAACAAGAATTGTGGTATTAATAACTATCATCACCTCAACAAAAAAAATCTGAAATGATGTTAATGTTCCTCCTCCTCTTTCTAATATTTATATCTAGATGGGGATAAAAACAACCACTTTGCAGGTACATTTCAGCTGATTGACTTTATAGTGTTGCCATGAAAGCCAAATCTGCTCTCTAAGGACCTTTTGGTTCCAAACCATTAAGTGCAATCCATCACATTCATCACAATCAATCAATAATTCCAGGAAAAACTGCTACCCCCACATTGTCCTGGATCACAGCCCAAATGGGAAGGAGCTGATATGTGGTTCAGCCTTTCTCCTTCCAACTGTTTCTAGTCTATGGTGTTCAGTCCCTCAAAGAGTTCTGCTACTTGATTTATTTCTAGATGAGTCACTCATATTAACTCAATCTTGCAAATATGATCAAGAATGAGGATGGCTTCAAGTTTCATGCTTCCTAAAAGTGAGTGGCATCTTTCAGGCACTTTGGCAAATAGATGAGAGAAGCTCTATTTTTTAATAGAATCCCTTCACAGCAAGCACATCAAGATATAGCCCCCCCCCCCACCTTTGGCTCAGGCATAGGAACAGTACTTTTTTATATGTGCAAAAACAAAAAAGGTATAGAACTGGTTTTGTGCTTACCAAAATGTTTAATTTTTTTTTTCCAGTTGCACTCAGCATGTGTACGTTCCAGGCCAGGGATCAAATCTGAGCCACAGCTGCAACCTACAGCACAGCTGCAGCAACACCATATCCTTAACCCACAGTGCCACAGCAGTAACTCCAAAATGTTTACTTTTAAGAGCATTTATATTTGACAGTAATGTGGCTGTCATCAACCATCTTATCTTTTTTATTTAATACTGCTTTTCCCAACCTTTGGGGAATCTTTGGTCCTCCCTCTTACTCTGCCTTGATTAGGATACAACAGAGCAGACCCCTTAAAGAGTTTCAATAACTTTGAATCTTCAAAAGATATTTGGGTCTTAATTTTTAAGCTCAGCACATCAATATTTCTTCAGCAAAAATGAAGTTGTTTTTTCAGATACACTGCTTCACATTAATATGTAAAAGAGGCACATTAAGAGTGATAATTCACACTGCAAAATGATAGATTCAAGGGAAGTTATCTTTAAACTGGAAGTGTCACTAGTCTATTTTTTGTTTGCTATAATTGAGCTATTCTCAACTTTACCACAGTGAGGCAGTGTTGTGCAGTGCTTAAAAAGTACAGGTTTTTGAGTCCAGTGCAATGAAATTTAAACTCTACCTTTTACCTCTGACTAGATTTAAGATAAGTACTTCACTTCCTCTAATCCTCAGTTTACTCTTCTGTCAAATGGGAAGAACAACTAACTCAAAGAGTTGATGTTATAGGGGCTTGCACTCAATAAATTTTCAATAAATGGCAGCTTATTCACAAAAACAAAAGGACAAGAAGCCTATAGGTAAATAAAGCAAACTCTAACTACTTTTACTAGTTAATACACACACATATACACAAAACCTATAATAACAGCAGCACTTTTACTAGCAAATACACTCTACAAATAACTCTATCAGTGGGTCACTTTGATGCAAGCTAAATGTCCTTATCCTCTTCCCTCTGAAGCTTGTCTTCTTTCCCGTGGTGTTTTTAAGAGAGTTTTATGATCTGAATTGCCATTTGATAAACTGCCATTGCTTTTAACAAATACCTAAAGAAATGTCAGGCTATGGTTGTGTGACCCAATAAAGGCGACAGAAAAGGAAATGTATCATTGGCCTGTGCTCTACCAAGTCCCAGGGAAAGGAGTTGTCCTAACTACTTCATACTCTTGCCACTATCTTGAGAAGAGGCTGGAGGTGAAGAAGATCGAGGGCGAAGAAAACTGATGCTACAAGGATTTCTCACTAGCCTTCTGGGACCTACAATGCTAAATACGTGCCAAAGTTAAAGTGACAAAAGGCTTTGGAAACTCTGGTAAAAAAAGTTCACCTCAGCTTTCTTAAAAATCTAGGCCATGGCTTTCATGGCACATTCCTTTTCTGTTAAGGTCACAAAGGTGTGTTAAGTACACACATGTTCCTGGGCTTGCTATACTTATTAAGGAACATAACGACTCAGTAGAAATGAGGTGCTATATTTGATTATGTATACATTTATTAGACTGCCTATAAGTGAAGGAAAGGAAGTTGGAGAACGGCTGATTTCACATGCTTCTAAAAAGGGTATGTGCTCTAGAATGCCAAAAAATAAAAATAAAAGGAATAGTGAAAATGAAATATTGTTAATATTTTTGTAAAAAAGAAATTATACTTCTTTATAGTGAGGAAAATAGATGGCTAAAAATAAATGCGTAGATAAGCATTAAAAATAAATCAATAGATCGTCACTGGCTGGGCTTGGCCCAGTGATATAGCTGAAATATATCACAATTGATGCATAGTAGGTAGTGCATAGTAGCTCTGATTTCTGAAATCAACTCCGAAGAGAAATTTTCAAGTCTGAAAGTCTCATGGCCTCAAAGCTCTTAAATAATTAAGGAAATCAGAAATCTGAAATACCTAACAAAGCAGAAAGATGCTCAAAAATTCATTCTGATATTACTGTAAATATTTCTACAGTGAGGTTCTTTTATTTCTTTATTACTTAGCAAGGGTAATTTGAAGTTAAAAAAAGAAGTATGTTGAATGAGATGCCCAGTAATGAAATAATTTACCCTGACACTGACATGTTTAGTAAAGAAGGATTAGGGAAATTTCCACACTTCCAAAAAAATAATGTGTGCTTTGGCTGAAAGAGGTAAAATATATAAAACACTTCAGCTAAACTGTGGTACAACAGACAAAGGATGAAGAAACACTAATCATTGTTTCAGTATTATAAATTGTGGCTTCTATACTTATGGCACTTTAATACAATGCCGATGAAACCTAATATATGGCAGGTAACTAACAATTGATAGGAGGTATAAAAATACAGGCAGAGATAACTACCCCAAAATCTAATGCCAAGATCACAAGCTAAAAAAATAAATAAATAAATGCACTAAACATTTCTTTTACTTATATCATGTTACACAACTGGCTTGACTACTTTGAAAAAACATTTTCTGTCAAAATGACTTCATAAATTGGAATATCTATAGACCACTATAGAATTATAACTTGGTCCAAAATAGACATATCTTGAGTGAAGAAGACAGTGGAAGAAGAGTCAAATTCTGAGAAAAACAGAGATACAGAAGCAGATTTTCATCAGGTAGGGGAAAGATGGTGATACACTAAAGTCAAGACTACATGATATAATTTTTTCCTTAAAATATCTGGCTGAAATTGGAATATCTATAGACCACTATAGAATTATAACTTGGTCCAAAATAGACATTTCTATCTTAGTTTTTGACATTTTGTTTCAGCCAGATATTTTAAGGAAAAAATTATATCATGTAGTCTTGACTTTAGTGTATCACCATCTTTCCCCTACCTGATGAAAATCTGCTTCTGTATCTCTGTTTTTCTCAGAATTTGACTCTTCTTCCACTGTCTTCTTCACTCAAGATATATAGACTACTTCAAAACAGAAAAAGGATAGGCAGCTTAACTATGTGTAGTGAAATCAAATATCCTAGTACCAAATATGTTCTTCCCTCTATAAATAAAACATAATTATCACCAAAGTGAAATATATAGGTTTAGCTTTTATATTTCCCTCTACAAATTCTGCTATGGACCTGAAGTAAGCAGAGCTTGAGAACCATTATCCTAAAAATATGGTATTTGGAGCCATAGCAAACTTCCAAATAGACACTTGCCCTCATTATTAAAAGGTCGTGTCTAAGGTTGTACTGTTCAAGGTAATCTCATTTTGAGTTTGACAGTGCTATGTTTTTTGCTTAGTTTTAGTTTTACTTTTTGTTTTTCATAGATTCCTTGAAAATTACTTTTAAAATTGATTTGGAGATTCTTAAATTGCCCACCGGAGGGCCCTTGAGTTAACTGAAATATTACAACTGTGATGGATCTTTGTTCAAGTTCTAGAAAATCATTCAAGGTAAACTGTAGAGAATTTGCAAGTCTCAGACCAGGTATTTTTAATATGTTGTTTTATTTTCCATATTCCTCTCTAAAATCACCTTATTTCCCAACATTTGTTTTGTTCTGTTTTGTTTAGCTTTTTAGGGCTGCACCCGTGGCATATGGAGGTTCCCAGGCTACGGATTGAATTGGAGCCGTAGCCACTGGCCACCAGCCTACACCACAGCCACAGCATCACAGGATATGAGACATGTCTGTGACCTATACCACAGCTCATGGCAATGCCAGATCCTTTACCCACTGAGCAAGGCCAGGGATCAAACCTGCATCCTCATGGATACTAGTCAGATTCGTTTCCGCCGAGCCATAATGGGAACTCCCCAACACTGTCTTTGTAAACTGCATTATGTCCTTGCTCCAGCCAAAATCCTTATGATAGGAAAGTGTTATAAATGAACACTGTTGAATAATGGTTTTCATTTTTAAACATTTTATTGAGATATCACTGATTCACAATATTGTGTTAATTTCTGCTGCACAGCAAAGTGATTTAGTTATACATATATACATATCCATTACTTTTCAGAATCTTTTCTCATATAGGTTATCACAGAATATTGAATAGAGTTCCCTTTGCTATACAGCAGGTCCCTGTTGGCCAGTCATTCCATCACCACAGTGTGCATATGTCTATCCCAAACCCTCCCACTTTTCCCCCTTTGGTAACAATAAGTTTGTTTTCAAAGTGTGTATGTTTCTGCTTTGTAAGTTTATTTGTAGAATTTTTGTAGATTCCACACATAAGTGATATCATATGATATGCCTAACTTACTTCATTTAGTATGATAATCTCTAGGTCCATCCACGTTGTTGCAAATGGCAGTATTTCATTTTTTTTTAATTTTAATTTTTATTTTTACATTATACCCAGGTGTACAGCATGGTGACAGGGTTACACATATATATATGGATTCACCACATGTTGTTAGACATAGTTCCCAGTGCTATACAGTAGGATCTCCTTGCTTTTCCAGCCCAGAGGCAACAGTCAACAACTATTAACCCTAGACCCCCCTACCATCCCATTCCCTCCCCCACACTTTTGGCAACCGCAAGTCTGTTCTCCAAGTCCTTGATTTTCTTTTCTGCATAAAGGTTCATTTGTGCAGTATATTAGATTCCAGTTATTAGTGATATCATATGGTATCTGTCTTTCTCCTTCTGACTTACTTCACTCAGTATGAGGGTCTCTAATTCCATCCATGTTGCTGCAAATGACGTTATTTTATTCTGTTTTATGGCTGAGTAGTATTCTATTGTGTATATATACCACATCTTCCTAATCCAATCATCTGTCGATGGACATTTGGGTTGTTTCCATGTCTTGGCTATTGTGCATAGTGCTGCAATGAACATGCACGTGCAGGTGTCTTTTTCAAGGAAAGTTTTGCCCAGGTATATGACCAAGAGTGGGATGGCTGGGTCATATGGTAGTTCTATGTATAGTTTTCTAAGTATTTCATTCATTATAGTTTTCTAAGTATCTCATTCTTTTTTAGGCCCGGGTGATATTCCATTGTATATATGTAGCACAACTTCTTCATCCATTCACCTACTGATGGACATTTAGGTTGCTTCCACGTCTTGGTTATTGTAAACAGTGCTGCATTGAATACTAGGGTGCATGTATCTTTTCGAATTATGGTTTTCTCTGAATTTTCTGGTCATTTTCTACACAGTCACTGAGTAATAAATTTAGCTATGTTAGAATCTTGGACACAGTGTAGATGACTGAATCTTCAAATAAAACTTATTTTGGAACTGATTAACAGAGTATTCAGTGGGGAATTGCAGTGCTATAAGTTATTCCTTCCATATTAAAGTGATAACAACACAAAGATTATCCTAATATATTTGCAAAAATCAAGCCTGATATAAGGATAAGGTTATTTCCTAATGATGCTTATGGTTTGATACATTTCTTTATGACAATATTTATGATCGTATGGCAGTCAACAAGCATCATTTGCCTATCAGTATGCAGAGAAACTTAGATTGAAGAAAGTATCTGTGCCTTCACAAAATATAGATTCTGATTAGAATGTTTAGATGCACGTGGAGGTATGCACATATATATAAAGTTAAGTAGGATCTATATTATTAAGAATAATTCTAGGAGTTCCCATTGGGGCACAGCAGTTAAAGAATCCGACCAGGAACCATGAGGTTGTGGATTCTATCCCTGGCCTTGCTCAGTAGGTTAATAATCCAGCATTACCGTGAGCTGTGGTGTAGGTCGCAGACGCAGCTCGGATCTGTGGCTCGAATCTGTGGCTGTGGCGTAGGCTGGCAGCTGCAGCTCTAATTCGACCCCTAGCCTAGGAACCTCCATATGTTGGACATGTAATATTGGATTCCCAACACTTAACTGTACCCAAAAAATGGTACATACTCAATAAAATTTTGTTGAAAGAATATACTTTTTTGTCATCATCAATAACATTTCTTTTCTTTTTTTTTTTTGTCTTTTTGCCTTTTATGTAGAGCTGCACCAGCGGCATATGGAGGTTCCCAGGGTAGGGGTCTAACAGGAGCTGTAGCTGCCGGCCTTCGCCACAGCCACAGCAACACGGGATCTGAACGGCGTCTGCAACCTTCACCACAGCTCACGGCAACGCCGGATCCTTAACCCACTGAGCAAGGCCAGGGATCGAACCCGCAACCTCATGGTTCTTAGTCGGATTCGTTAACCACTGAGCCACGAAAGGAACTCCAATAACTTATTTCTTCAATTTCTCTCCTATTACTACCAAGATTTTCTCTTTGGACACATATAGAACAAGCGGGACCTCATTTATATGACAGAGTTTTAAACATTTGGAGCAAATTTTTAAAATCATAAAGTTCAAAAACTGAAAGAGTTCCCTGATTTTCAAATTGGTTGCAGCCACTAGAATATGTGCCAGGGTATAAAGAAAGCCGAGAGAGAAGTATAGTCATATTGTTCTACAACATCTGTACAAAAACCACTGCATAAAAAAACATTTTTTGGCCACACCCACAGCATGCAGAAGTTCCTGGGCCAGAGTTCAGTCCCATGCCACAGTAGCCACTCGAGCCACTGCAATGATAATGCCAGATCCTTAACACAGTATGCCACAAGGGAAGTCCAGAAAATATCTTTATATTAAAATACAGTTACACAGTGAACTGGTATGAAAAGTTCACGTGAATTTGTCAAATAAAACAAGAAATTTTAATGAAAATTTTCCTAATCTGTTATGGGCTTATTAGTAGAAATTTTTGAGAAGACAGTTTTAGTGGGCTACTGTATTGTATCAGTGAGAAAGCTGACATTCAGCAAAAGTCACAACATAATTAATGGAAAACTCCTAACTAGAATCTATGTAACATTACTCATATCTAATAATTTTTTTCAATTGTGTGTGTGACATATTATTTATTCACTGTCCAGATTTTTCTCCTGCTCATGTATCCTTAATATATAACGCCCCTCTAATTTACCCTTTAAATTACCAACAGTAATTTCTTTCTAAAACACATGAATACATGAAACTCTTCTCTTCAAAAATATTTAGTACCAGAAAGTATGGAAGTGTTCAAAACACAAAAGGATGGGAGCATGTCAAAGGAGTGTGAGAGCCAATCTGAAAAAATTCCCAATGGCAGGAGTTCCCATCATGGCGCAGCGGAAATGAATCTGACTAGAAACCATGAGGTTGCAGGTTCGATCCCTGGCCTCTCTCAGTGGGTTAAGGATCCAGAGTTGCCGTGAGCTGTGGTGTAGGTCACAGATGCGGCTCGGATCCAGTGTTGCTGTGGCTGTGGTGTAGGCCAGCGGCTAGAGCTCAGATTGGACCCCTAGCCTGGGAACCTCCATATGCCGTGGGTGCAGCCATAAAAGGACAAAAAGACAAAAAAAAAAAAAAAAGATTCCCAATGGCAAAAGCTGACACAATTTGAGCACCAAATAAAATAGCAAGCTATTGGTTATAACTCAAAATATAAAATAAGTATGCTTAAGTCCATAAATAAATGACTGAATAAATGAAACGAGACAAATGTTCCTTATAGAAGAATTCAAAATAGTATCTGTTGATACAGCTCTCTCCAAGTAGTGATTAACTGCATCCATGAGAGTGGGCTGGATTTCCTGACTTCCATCAATAGAATAGGGAGGCCTGTCAAGCATCACTTTAAAGATGAGATGAAAGTAACAAGTGTGGCTTCACCACTGAAGCCACAGGGATATCATATGCCCTCTTCTATAGTATAAGAAGGCCAATTCAGATCTGTAGTGTTCTTTACAAAATCTATAATCTATGTCTTATGAGAAAAATATCAAACTGAGGACATTACATGAAATATCTGACCGGAATTCCTCAAAACTCTCAAGGTTATCAAAAATAAGAAAAAAATCTGAGAAATTGTCACAATCATTAGGAGCCTAAGGAGACATGGTGACTAAATCTAATTTGACCTTCCTGGATAGAATACTGGATCTGAAAAAAGAGACAGCAGTTCCAGAGACTGATGTTGGTAATGGGGGAGGCCACAGGTATATAGGGGCAGGGGACATAAGGGAAATCTCTGAATCTTCCTCTCAAGTTTGTTATAAACTGCTCTAAAAATGTCTTTTAAAGAAAAGGACTGTAGGAACAGTGGTGAGACCCAAAAGTGTGTATCATTTAATTAACGGTAATATACTAGTGCCGATTTCTTAGTTTTGACATGTATCATGGTAATATAAGATGTTAAAGAGAAACTGGATGGAAGGTATAGGGAAAGGCTTTGCAGTAGCTCTTCGACTTTTATATAAATCTAAAATAATTTTTGAATGTTTATTTTTTAAAAAAAGCAAAACTCCCTGAACATAACATCAGCAAAAATGGCAAGAATATAGAATTCTAAGGGCCTAATGCTCACAGGAACACCAAAGAACATGAGCAAAACCTGATTCTGTTACAGAATCAACTTGTCAGAATTCTAGGAAAGAGTTAAAGGTTTACAGCAATCACATGAATGCTCAATCAAGAAAAAAGTGCCTTAAATATGGTTGGAGAGTTTTATAGCATTTGAACTTAACCTTGTCCTACCTCCCTCACCAGCATGGGGTGCTCTTGAAGATTTAGTGCCCGTATTCCTAGTGTGCTTACCTGGCTTTGGTGATAGCAGAGCAGACTTTGTTCCCAAGAAATTTTGTTTCTCTGACCTGGCTGAGGTTTCCCTGAATAACTGAAACAGGATACTTATATTTGTTTCTCCTAACTTGGAACCATCTCAGAGCCGAAAAGTAGCACAGCACTTTCCTTAAAGACACTGAAATGCAAATGAAGAAGCTGCTACTTCCAGTAGCAAAAGCTTACAGTTGGGTCAGGTGCTTCTAAAAGCACCTGCATATAATGGGGACTCTAGAAAACCAAGCACATGCCTAGGAAACAGCTCACGCTCATAAAAGACCTAAGAAAATCCTAAGCTTTCAACTCAAGCAGATTTTTAGGTTCAGTGCCAGCAGGAAGTCAAGGTTAAGGCAGTGTTGCAAGGGATTTTAATAAGCTTTAAAACACCTCCCCAATACAAGGTTAATCTGTGCAAAAAGTGAAAGGGTATTTTCTTTTTTTTTTTTTCCTAGGGCCACACCCACAGCATATGTAGGTTCCCAGGCTAGGGGTCTAATCGGAGCTGTAGCTGCCGGCCTATGCCACAGCCACAGCGATGCCAGATCCTTAACCAACTGAGTGATGCCAGGGATTGAACCTGCAACCTCATGGTTCCTAGTCAGATTCGTTAACCACTGAGCTACGATGAGAACTCCTGAAAGTGTATTTTCTTCTCTTCTCTCTACTATATTATTCATTCTGGGGCTCCATAAATTTAAGAATATCTCTGTCATACCACTAGCTAACCACAAGCTAAAGAAACAGACCACAGAATCCACACACAAAATAATACAGCCTTGAAAAACTGTTTTGAAAAGTCACTAAACAAATAACTACAACCCATAGCAAGCAAGAAAAATAACCCTGAGGAGGGGAAAAATCTGATTTTCATAGTGACCACATTATAATATCCAAATTGTAAAATTTTCAACAAAAATTTACAAGGCACACAAAGAAACAAAAAGAATATTATCCATTCACTGGAGAAAAAAAAGAAATTAACAGAAACTGACCCTATCAAAGCAGAGGCATTGCAGTTACTAGAAAAGAGATTTTAAATCAACTGTTGCAACTATGCTCAAGGAACTGAAGCAAGCCTTGGACAAAGAACTAAAGGAAATCCAAAGAATGCTTCCTCAAAAACAAACAAAAAAAAAAGAATAACAATAAAAATATAAATTATAAAACAGGAGCAAAAAGAAATTCTGACACTGAAAAGTATAATTGTAATAAAAATAAATCATTAAATGGTTTCAAAAACAAATTCGAGTAGGCAGAATAATCAGTGAATTTGAAGATAGGTCAATTAAAATTGTCCAGGCTGAGAAGTTCCCTTGTGGTACAGCAGGTTAAGGATTTAGTGTTGTCACAGCTGTGGCACAGGCCACAACTGCAGCGTAGGTTTGATCCCTGGATCAGGACTTTCCACATGCCATGAGTGCAACCAAATAAACAAACAAACAAAACTATCCTGTGCGAGGAACAGAAAGAAAAAATAATGAAGAAAAATAAATAACGTCCAAGAGGCCTATGGGATTCTATCAACATATCAACATATGCTTAATGGAAGTCTGGAAGGAGATGAGAGAGGAACGGAAACAGAAAGAATATTTGAAAAGTTAATGGCCAAATACTTTCTAGATTTCCTAAATATATAAATTTATACATCCAAGAAGCTCAAAATACTCCAGGCAGAATAAATAAAAAGAGAACCACACTGGGACACACTATAATCAAATGATCAAAAGGCCCCACATCTTTAAGGTTGAGAGACTGAAGCAACTTCTCAAGTATAAGGGACCCTCAATAAGATTAACAGTCAGTTTCTCACCAGACTCGAGAAAAAAGTATGATGACATGTTTGAAGTACCAAAGTAAAATATTGCATCAACAGATTCTGTTTATGCCCAAACTATCTGTCAGTTATGAAGGAGAAATTAAAATATTCCCAGATTAAAAAAAAAAGCTGAGAGAATTTGTGTCTAGGACACCTTCCCTCAAGTCCCTCAGGCTTAAATGAAAAGGTATTAGACAGTAATTCAAAGCCATATGAAGCAAACAAGAGAATAAAAGTAACTACATAGGTAAATACAAGAGATAGTATTATATTTCTGGTTTGTAACTTGTTTTTTCCTATATTTAAAAAAAATCCATGAAGTTCCCACCATGGGGCAGTGGGTTAAGAATCCAAGTGCAACAGCTCTTGGGTCGCTGCAGAGGTATGGGTTTGATCCCCAATCCAGTACAGTCAGTTAAAGGATCCAGTATTGACACAGCTGTTGCATAGGTCACAGCCGCAGCTCAAGGATTCAGTCCCTAGCACTTTAACTTCCATATGTTGTGGGTGTACCCATTAAAATAAATAAATAAATAAAAATAACTGTCCAATAAATTAAACAATAATTATACGTCTATATTAATGGGCAGTCTATAAAGATATAAATTATGACAATAATAACGTAATGGGGAGAGATGAAGCTGTATGACTTTTTGCACACTATTAAAACTGTATTAGTATGCATTTATACTAGGTTGTTATAATTTTAAAATGTTAATTGTAAACCTCAGAGTAATGACTAAAGAAAAACTAAAAATATACAGAAAAGAAAATGAAAAAGGTATCAAAATGGTAGACTACCAAATAAACCTTAAACACAAAAGAATTAAGCTATGCAGGAAACAGAAGCAAAAAATTATAGAATGTATGGGAAAAAAAACACAAAATGGCAGAAGTCCTTCTTTATCAGTTAACTAAAATATAAAAGAAATAAACACTGACTAAAAGACGGAGATTGGCAGAATGAATAAAATACATGATCCAACCATATACTGTGTACAAGACATATCCCAAGTTACAAATAAATTGAAAGTAAAAAACAGAAAAAAATATATTTCATGCAAATTGTAACCAAGAGAGCAGAGATGGCTATACTAATAGCACCCAAAATAGATTTTAAATCAAAAAGTATTACCAGAGACAAAGACATTTTTTTTTTTTTTTGGCTGCAACTTTCCCAGGCCAGGGATCAAACCATACCACAGCAGTAACACCACCAGATCCTTAACTTGCTGAGGCACCAGGGAACTCTATGAAAGACATTTTATACTGAGGATAAAACAATTGTAAACATATTTACACCTAACAAGTGCTCAAAAGCATATGAAGCAAAATTTGACAGAACTGAAGTGAGAAATAGAACAAGAGTTAAACATAATTGTAAATAACCTATTTATATATAATTGATAAGTTAATCAAATAGATGATCAGTAAGGATATAGAGGACCTGAATAACAATATACAATTAGACCTAACACACATAGATAGAACCACTCCGCACAGAAAGAGTATCATAAGCATTCTTCTCAAGCATACATGGAATATTCTCCATGGCAGACCTTATGTGAGGCCACAAAACAAATCTTAATACATTCAGAAAGATTAAATTCATACAAATTATCTTCTCTGACAAAAATGAATTTTGTTGAATGAAACTAGAAATAAAGTATCAGAGGAAACCTGGAAAATTTACAAATATATAAAAATTAAACATCACACTCTTAAACAAGCAATAGGTCAAAGAAATCAAAAGGGAAATTAGAAAATATTTAGAGATCAGTGAAAACCTAGCATAGTATATCAAAATTTATTGGATGCAACAAAGGCAATGATTATATGGAAATATGTACCATAAAAACTATATTAAGAAAGATGAAAGATCTCAAACCAATAACCTAAAATTATACCTGAGGAACTAGAAAAAGAGCAAACTAAACCCACAACTAGCAGAGGGAAAAAAATAAAACTTACAGATGGAAATTTTTAAAAAATTAATCCACAAACCCAAAAGTTGGCCCTTTGAAAGTAACAAAATTGATAACTCTTTATCCAGAATGAAGGGGGGAAAAAAAGACATAAATAATTAAAATAAGAAATTAGGAGTTCCCTTCGTGGCTCAGTGGGTTAAGGATACAGCACCATCACAAGCTGCAGATGCAGCTCAGATCTGGCATTGCTGCAGCTGTGGCATAGCCCAGCAGCTGCCGCTCCAATTCAACCCCTAGCTTGGGAACTTCAATATGCCACAGATGAGGCCCTAAAAAAAATAAAGTAAGAAATAAAATGGGGCACTACTACAGATGACATAAAAAGATTATAAGAGAATACTATAAACAATTGTACACCAACAAATTATACAACTAAGATGAAATGGACAAATTCCTGGAAACATACAAATTACCAAAACTGATTAAATTAAAAAATAGATAATCTGAACTTATTTAAAACTGTAGAGATTGAATCAAAAACCTCTGAATGAAAAGCCCATAACCAGATGGCTTCCCTGGTATTTAAAGAATTAACACAAATCCTTCTAAAAATTTCCCCCCAAAATAGAAAAGGAGGCAACACTCTCTATTTATTCTATGAGGCCTGCATTACCCTGATATCCAGACAAGGACAAAACAAGAAAAACACAAACCAATCCCTCGTGAAAAACGGATGCAAAATCCTCTACTAAATACTAGGAAACAGAGTCCAGCAGCATATTGAAAGGACTATATATCATGACTAGGTGGGATTTATCCTGGAGATGCAAGGGTAACTCAACATCTGAAAATCAACCACATTAATATAATGGAAGGGGAAAAAACACAATGATCTCAATTAATGAAAAACAAAAAAAGCATCTGACTCATTCCAACACTTTTCAAAACCTAGGAATAGAAGGTGCCTTTCTCAGCATGACAAAGGCATTCATGATAAATCCACAGCTAACATACTCAATGATGAAAAGCTGAAAGCTTTCCCACTAAATTCAGGACCAAGACTAGGAACTCACTTCCACTGTTATTCAACATAGTACCAGGAAGTTCTAGCTAAGAGAAGTTGGCAAGACAAGGAAATAAAAGTATCTAAATTGTAAAAGAAGTAAAACTAAATATATTCAGAGATGAGAGGATCTTATATAAAGAAACTGCTAATAAATTTTTACAAGCCAAATATATATACATACATATATGAGCTAATAAACCAAATCAGTAAAATTGTAGGATACAAGATGAATACATACAAATCGGTTGTTTTCCTGTGTAACGACAATGCACAATCAGAAAAGGAAATTAAGAAAATTCAATTTACAATAGGATCAAAACAAAAAAATACTTAAGAATCAATGTACAAGGATTTTGTAGCAAAAACTACAAAATATTGTTCAAGCACATTAAAAAGACCTAAATAAGTGGAAAGACAACCTATGTTTATAATAGGTTAAGACTTAATATTATAAAATGGCATTACTACTCAAAGTAATCCAGAGATTTAATGCATCTCCTATCAAAATCCCAATGGCTTTTTGTGCAGCTATGGAAACGCCAAAGTTTAAATCCACGTGGAATTGCAAGGAACCCCAAATAGTGAGACAATATCGAAAAAGAAGAACAAGGAGTTCCCGTAGTGGGGCAGCAGACATGAATCCGACTGGGAACCATGAGGTTGCAGGTTCAATCCCTGGCCCCACTCAGTAGGTTAAGGATCTGGCGTGGCCGTGAGCTGTGGTATAGGTTGCAGATGTGGCTCAGAACCCACATTGCTGTGGTTGTGGCTGTGGCTGTGGCCAGCAGCTGTAGGTCTAATTGGACCCCTAGCCTGGGGACCTCCACATGCCACTGGTGTGGCCCTGAAATGACAAAAGACCAAAATGAAAAAAAAAAAAGAAAAAGAACAAAGTTGGAAGATTAATATTTCCTGATTTCAATATTGACCACAAAGCTACAGTAATTCAACAGTGTAGTGGTAGCAAAGGGACATGCATATCAATCCATGGAATAGAACTCACAGTATAGAAATAAACCAAGACATGTATGTTCATTTGATTGTCAACAAGGAGGCCAAAGATCATTTAATGGGGAAAAAGCAGTCTATTCAACAAGTGGTGCTGGAACAACTGGATAGCCACATGAAAAGAATAAAGTTGTTCCCTATATTACACCACACGTAAAAATGTACTCAGAATGGATCAAAGACATACATTTAAGAATTGAAACTGTATATCTCGGAAGAAAACAGGCAGATTTTCATGTTTTGGGTTTTGGCAATGGGTTCCTAAGTATGACACCAAAAGCACAAGCAACAAAATTAAAAAAACAGACAAAATGGACTTGATCAAAATTTAAAACTTTAGTGCATCAAAAGATACCATCAAGAAAGTGAAAACAAGCTGCAATAATAAATTCAATAAACTTGTTTCCTCCTATCTGCTCAAAGCATTTTGCAATACGTTTGCTAATGATTTAATTCTGCCTTGCATAGTGCTGGAGTCCCTTTCTCTTTTTTTATTCTTCACAACTCTCAAGTGAGTGGCTTGCATAAGCAAGTGGTCAATAAAGTTTTCTTTAACTATTGGATTAATGCTAATTTATCCCCATCTCCTGATACATATTACCATTTAGGAACACCTGAAGACAATGTCTTAATGAAGAAATAATTCTATGGGAATGTACAATAAAAGGAGTGATCAAACTCACTTTGGTACACTAAGAAATACATCCTAAAGAAGTAAACTGTAAACCAAAGTTTGAAGGAAATAAGGAAGCGCTTCACCAGTGTTTAGTGGAAATGAATCCACAGACGGGTAGATGGAAAAATAATGGAGTCAACAAAGACAAAAGCAGAAACTAATATCGGTATGAACTTGGGTGATGAAGAAATGAGATTATTTGCACTCTATGGGCTCTGACTGGGAGGAACAGAAAATTCATGGTTAAAAGCAACAACTAAAATGCACTGTTAATTTATTTAGGGAAGCCAGAGGAGTTAATTTTTTTAATCTAATATTTTACCTATCAAATCAGAGGGATTAGATATGGTGCCATATAGCTCATGATACCATATGAAACCTACTATTTGAAATATGAATATATGTATACATATATACACACAATTGATATGTTACATTGATCCTACAAAATGAAACAATCCATCCCACATGGTAGTATCTCAAAATATAATTGAACAAGTGAGGTGTGCGGGTATGGATTGGTTTAGGAATCTATCTACTTACCGGGAGAATTATCCTAAACACTTAGTTCTAGTTTTTTGAAAGATAGTATTCATTTCACAATAGAAATAAATCATTCATATATTTCACTGATGTTATGGTCATATATGGCCATAAAAATAGCCTGTAGCAAGGCAAAATCAGTCATTATAATTTGATGGGACTATTTTATGTGTGTGTGATCAATACACATTGCTACAAGCATGTTTATTTTAGTATATTGATTATGAAACCTGCTTTAGCACTCTGCACCAAATGATGTTTTTCATGATGCAGTCTGGTGACTGTCGACTGCTAATTTTTGTTGTTTATTTTAGCTTCTTTGTGTACAGTCAGAGTCTTACAGGATTTCCATTTCTCTAGCAGCTAAATGGGGACAGGAGTACTGGCCATGACAACCTCCCTCCCCAACCCAAAATGATAAGAGACATTCTAGAGCTAGATTGTTGATGGTCTATTCCAAACTGTCTGAGTGACAAGGAAAAATTCACAGCAAAATTAATGAAGAACAACCTACAAGTATATTAAATGTTTCACTTATCCACTTAAGTACTTCTAAAGCCCTTTTAACTTTGACAAACATAAAGGAAAAAAACTCTTCTTGACAATGATCAAGAGTGGAAAAACAGGCATGCAATTTGGTTGCCTGCCAAATAAATGAAGGACAAACTAAATAATCCCTCCATGTCATTAAAGATGATGACACAGCTTGAAAAGGAGTCCGACAGTATCTGAGTTAAGTGTATTTACCTCACTGAAAACAGATTGATCTTCAGACTTGAAAAAGAATAGAAAACAAAGGTGTTTTGCTTGGAGTAAGGAAGGCTGTGGGTTCCTCCCACTATTTTTGTACCTTAAACCCACCTTTCTTACACAGCAGGCATCATTTTTCCTTTAATCCCCAAATACCCCTCCAAAAGCCTGCAATTCAGAAAAAAAACAAAAATCTTCTGTGTATAGTTAAGATAATTATCTCAAATGACACTAAAGGAAAAACTTAAAACACAAAATAAAAAAATACACAAAAATCTACAACTAAAACTCAACACAATTTGTTTTAATGTATATGATTATAGCATTTGCCCAGATTTATTTGCATTTGGATAGAGATGTGTGGTTTCCAACGCTATCTCAAAGCAACTCATTTTGTCCTCACCTAGAAAATCTTAAGTTGGGCAGAGGGTGGGAAATGTTAGCATTCTCAATTTACAAAAGAGAAGGCTTAGAAGTGAAGTGACCCACTCAAGGTATCACAACAAGGAAGTGGCAAAGCTAGAACCAAAACAAAGGTCTCCCAATACTAAATCTTATTTTTTCTCCCATTGTGAATCATCACCTACCGCATAGTACCATCTTATATTTGCATAGACGTTTTAGAATTTCTAAAGTGCTTTCACATATATAGGTGAAACAGCATGGAATTGTACATATCCACTCATTTAACCAACTAAAATGGAAATTTCATATGGTTCAAACAAACACTGAAATTTTCACAAGGTTCCTCACTGTCCTACCTTCCTGTAGGCACCACCTCTCACATAATCTTCATCCCCCAAACACTTTAACTTAACCAAGGACTACTGTTGCCAGATGCTCTCAATTTAGGAAGAGCCACATGCTGTGGATTTTTAATTACTCACTCCTTTCTAATTTATTCACTCTTTGCCCTCTTTCATCTAGATCCTCTATGTGACTGATAAATGACTTTACACAAGAATTCTGAGATAAACCACACATTACCTCTCAGAAAGGCATTGCCCTAGTGTTTGTAGGTCATTAACTCAAAGGAATAAATTTCTAATGAATCTACAAACCATTATTCAAGTACAGTGAATACTGTGCCCCTTATGATGGTGTCAATCATTTCCCACCAAAAAGCTAATGTTTATTCAGCCTGTATGGAAGATTTCCTAGTAGCTTACTTGTACTTTTCTCTCTCCATCATTTACATCCTTCCCCTTTCCCTTCTTCTCCCATCTTTCTCACTACCTATAAGATAATTTGGCCTGTCAGTACCCATACGGCAATACTTAAAAACTTCTCATTTTATTTACTTTTTTTTGTCTTTTTGCCTTTATCTAGAGCCGCACCCGCGGCAATATGGAGGTTCCCAGGGTAGGGGTCTATCAGGAGCTGTAGCTGCCTGCCTTCGCCACAGCCACAGCAACGCGGGGATCCGAGCCGCGTCTGCAACCTACACCACATCTCACGGCAACGCCGGATCCTTAACCCACTGAGCAAGGCCAGGGATCGAACCCGCGACCTCATGGTTCCTAGTCGGATTCGTTAACCACTGAGCCACGAAGGGAACTCCAAAACTTCTCATTTTAGACTGTCCTAAAAAACTGCCTGGCTTTAAATTTTAAGCTAATTCATAGTGTGCCCAGTAGCTGGCAGATCTGTCTCTTTGTTCAACACTGTTTGTACCGAGCAAACCCACCAACACTCCTTATTCCAGCCCCCGACCACTCAGCCTCTTTTACAGTGGCAACTTCTGGGACAAACTTTGCCCTCCTCACCCTCTAAGACCAGCCAACGCTGCTTTTTCGCTTAACTCCCTATTGCTGACCAACCATGAGCTCCCAGATTGGTCCAAATTATTCCACCAAGGTGGAGGCTGTGGTCAACCGCGGAATTAACCTGTATATGGATTTTCCTACACTTACCTCTCTTTGGGCTTCTATTTCCACTGCCACAATGCAGCTCTGAAGGGTGTGGGTCAATCCCGTGATAAAGCTGAGGAGGGGCTCAAGGGCACCCAGCGTCTCTTGAAGATGCAAAACCACACCCTCTTCCAGGTACGGATGCCATCCCAAGATGAATGGGGTTAAACCCTGGACACTCTGGAAGCTACCACTGCCCTGGAGAAGAACCTGAGCCTAGCCCTTGCGGACCTGCTTGCCCTGAGTTCCTGCCGCCAGACCCCCCCACCTCAGTGGCTTCCTGGAGAGCAGCTTCCAGGATAAGTGAAAATCATCAAGAACATGGCCACCACCTGACTGACCCCATCCCTACAGGCTGCCCACCCCCAGGCCAATCTGTAGAAAGGCTCCGCTTGTTGTTGCACCAGAGGCTCTGGAGCCCAACTGCCTTTGAGGACCCCTCTACAATCCCCTGGTGTCCCGGCTTCTGCCTGAGCCTCTCCCTGCAACCACTAGGCAGCCTTGTAACCACCCTAGGGTCCTCACCCAAGCCGTGCACCAAATGGAAACAGCAAAGCTTTTTGCAGAAAATGTCAATAAAACAAAACAACCACAACAACAGCAACAAACAATTAAAGTCAATAGTATATGTTGACTATTTTCTATAGGCAGGCACGGAGTTGATTTTCTGTGCCAAGCCATTTATTGAGCTCTTACTGATTGTTCCTAATTGTTATAATCATTTTACATGCATTCCCGGTTTTAACTAACTTATTGTGAGATGATTGTAGATTCACATGCAGTTGTAACAAATAATAGAGACCCTGTGTGTACTCTTTAAAGACACATTTTCTCCAATGGTAATAGCTACCAAAACTATACTACAAAATCACAAACAAGATATTGACATTAATATGATCAAAATAATGAACATTTCCATCACCACAGGGATCCTTCATCTTGCCTTTTTATAGCCATACCCACACTTCTCCCTCTTTGCCCTGCCTCTGACCTGTGGTAATCATGGATCAGTTCATCATGTCTCTAATTTTGTAATTTCAAGAATTTCGCAAGAATTTGACTGTACAATATGTAAGTTTTTAGTATCAGCTGTTTTTCACTAAGCATAATTCTCTAGAGATTCATTAAGGTTGTTACTTGTATCAATATTCCATTCCTTTTTATTTCTGAGTACTATTCCAAGGTGTGTATGTATCACAGTTTATTTAACCATTCATCCATGGAACAACATTTGGGTTATTTCCAGTTTAGCACTATTACAAATAAATCTGCTATAAATATTCATGAACAAATTTCTGTTTGAACATAAGTTTTCGTTTTCCTGAGATAAATGTTGAGAATTGCAATTGCTAAGCTGTATGCTAGTAACATGTTTAAGGTTTTCGTGTTTTTTAAACTGACAAATTGTTTTACAGAGTTGCTATAGCATTTCACATTTCACTTAGTGTATGAGCAATCTGGTTTCTCTGCATCCTTGCAAGCATTTAGTGTTGTTACAATTTCTACACTGTATGTATTTTACTTTATTTTCATGTCATATACCTTTTTTAATGGAAAAAATAAAAAATATTAATAAAATAAAAATTATAGGTGTACAGTAAGCATCACAACCAAATTTTATAGCATTTCCAGCCCAAACCTCCAGTGCATCCCTCCACCCCTCAAGCTCCCTCATTTGGAAACCATTAAGTTTTGCAAAGTCTGTCAGTATCTGTTCTGCAAAGAAGTTCATTGTGTCCTTTTTTTAGATTCCACAGGTAAGTGATAGCATTTGATGTTTGTGTCTCACTGTCTGACTGACTTCACTTAGCACGATAATTTCTAGGTCCATGCTGCTGCAAAAGCTGTTATTTCTTTCCTTTTAATGGCTGAGTAATATTCCACTGTGTATATGTACCACATCTTCTTTATCCACTCCTCTGTCAATGGACATTTAGGTTGTTTCCATGTCTTGGCTATTGTATAGAGTGCTGCAATGAACACTGGAGTACATGTATCTTTTCGAGTCTTGGTTTTCTCTGGATAGATGCCCAGGAGTGGGATTGCTGGATCAAATGGTAATTCTATTTTTAGTTTTCTGAGGAATCTCCATACTGTTTTCCACAGTGATTGCACCAATTTACATTTCCCACCAACAGTGTAATAGGGTTCCCTTTTCTCCACACCCTCTCCAGCATTTATTGTTTGTAGCACTGTATGTATGTTATACAGTGTCTATTTAACTATTCTGAAAAGTGTGTGGCAAAATTTTATTGCAGTTTTTTATTTGCATTCACCGGTGGCTAATGTGCTGAATATTTTTGCATGTGCTTATTTACCATCTGTATGTCTTCTTTTGTGAATTTTCTCAATGTCTTTTACTCGTTTTGTTTTTTAACTGATGAATTTTGAGAGTTCTTTGTATATGAAAGATATGAATCCTTTGTCAAATGCATGTTCTGCAAATAATTTTCTCCCAGTCTATAGCTTATACTTTCATCCTTTCAAAGGGGTTTTCACACAGTTAAAATTTTCAATTCTATGAATTTTAGTTTATTGTTTTTCTTCTACCAAAAGTTCTTGAAGGATATTATTTTAATTTTCATAAGGCTAAAAGCATATATCTGTATGGAGGATAGTATACATATACAAAATATATTGATATTCTTGTGGTGAACCTCTCTTGCAATTACTGTGATAAATCTCACTTGTGTATGGTGTATAATCCTTTTAATATGTTGCTTGGAGTTCTCTGGTGACTCAGTGGGTTAAGGATCTAACGTCATCTTTGCTATGGTTGTGGTTACTGCTGTGGTACAGGTTCAGTCCCTGGCCCAGGAACTTCCCTATGCTGCAGGTGTGGTCAAAATAATATATACATATATGCTCCTGGGTTTAATTTGCTAATACTTTGTTGAGGATTTTTACATCTATAGTCATAATAGATACTGGTATATAATCTTCCTTTTTTATTATTTTTCTCTAGTTTTATCATCAGAGTAACAGTAGCTTCATAGAATGAATTAGCAAGTGTTCCCTCTTAATTTTTTTGGAAGAAATTGTATGGAATTTGTGCTAATTCTTCTTTAAATACATGGTAGAATTCTACAGAATTCTGGTCCTGAAGACATCTTTGGGGGCATTTTCAACTTATGAATTCAATTTCCTTAATATTTGTGTGACTATTCAAATTAAATATTTCATATTAATTAAATTGTGATAATTTGTGTTTTTTTCAAGGAAGTGGCCCATTTCATGTAAGTTGTCAAATTTTGGAATAGTTGTTCATATTATTCCCTTATTATCTTGTTGATGTCTCCAGGGCCCTGCTTAATTCCTGATATTGGTAATTTGTATCTTTTCTTTTTGTCAGGCTTGCTAGAAATTTGTAAATGTTATTGGTATTTTAAAAGAATCAGATCTTTCATTCATTTTCTCTATTGTTTTCCTGTTTTTAATTTCATTGATCTCAGCTCTTATCTTTATTACCTTCTTCAGCTTGCTTTGGATTTATTTTGCCCTTTTTTCTAGGTTCTTAAGATAAGAGATTAATGTATTGCTTTGAAATGTTTCTTCTTTTCTAATGCATGCCTAAGTGCTATAAATTTCCCTCTCAGCACCGATTTAATGGTTTACCACACATTTTTAATATGTTGGATTTTAATTTACATTCAGTTCAATTTATTTTTTATTTCCTTTAATACTTCCTCTTTGACCAATAGATTATCTGGAAGTGTGTCTGTTGTCCCAGTATTCTGTGATTTTCCTCTTATCCTCCTGTTATTGATTTCCAGTTTGATTCCACTGTGGTCAGAAAACATACTCTGTATTATTTCAATCACTTTAAAATTTTTGAGGCTTGTTATATTGTCTGTCTTGGTAGATCTTCCATGGGGACCTGAAAAGAATGTTTTCTGCTTTGGAGAGATGAAGTCCTCTATAAAGGTCAGTTAGATTGGCTTATCTGATGTTACTGTTGAGTTCTATATTCTTGTATATTTTCTTTCTAGGTGTTCTGTCATTTGTTGAGGTGGTTATTGAAGTCTCCAATTCTAGTTGTTGATTTGCATACATCTTTCAATTCTATTCATTTTTGCTTAACATACTTTGCTGTTTTGTTTGATGCATACACATCTAGACTGCTATGTCTTTTTAAATTAACAATTTTATATAATGTCCCTCTCTGTCTCTGGAAATTTTCTTTGCTCTGAAGTCTACTTTATCTGCTATTAATATACCTACTCTTGTTTTCTTTTGATTGTTTGCATTATAAATCTTTTTCCATCCTCTTACTTTCATCCTGCCTTTAATGTTATATTTGTAGTGAGTTTCTTGTATGCAGTATATAATTGGATTATGTTTCTTAATTTAGTATGCCATTTTCTATTTTAATTTTTTAATTTTTAGTTATACTTAGTAAAAATAGGGAAAAGTATGTCTACTCTGGCTTCTTGGAAGTAGAAATTGTCCAATAGTGCTATTTTAACTTCACAGCAACACCCAAAGATTTATCGTATCATTATTCCCATTTTATATTTAAAAAAATTGAGGCCCATAGAAGTTACATAAATTGCCTAAGGCTACCAACTAACAGACGGTAAAATCGTAATTCAAATCCAGCTATGTATGATCCCAAACCTCAAATAACTGATATGTTGACTCACATGAAAAAAATCATTGTCCCTGCCCACTAAGAGTTGGTGATCCAATGTGCTGTTGAATATGGTAGCCACTACCCATCTATGGATAACTGAATTTCTATTAATTAAAATTAAATAAAATTTAATATTCACCTGGGCAGTCATAGTATATGCATCAAGTATTTGACAGCCACATGTGGTTAATGGCTACTATATTGGGCAGTGCATTATAAAATATTTCCATCATCATAGAATAGTATACTGGACAGTATTAGTCTAGAGAGCATACACACAATCAAATATAAACTATGTTAGATGCTGATGATAGAGGCATCCATTGTATCATGGATGAGCAAAGCACTATGTAGAGGAACACTACTGAGTGATTCTAACTTGTATAATCTAAGAAATGTTCATGGTAGCTACTTTGAGAGCTATAGGTATATTTAGAGCAATTGGACAATAGGGTTCTGATTGTTTTGTTCCCTAATATGTATCTCCAACATCTTGAAAATGACCTTACATATAGTATATACTCAAAAAATATTTCTAGTAAATGCCTGAATTAAATAAATTAGAGGTCACCATTGATGAACCAAACTACTACTTCTGAGTAAGTACACAGAGAAGGGAATGATAATGGTTCATTCAAGGAACAATGAGTATGTCCAGTATAGCATTTGGGAAATGATGTAGTAAATAGGAAAAGAGACTAGAAAGGAGAGTAGGAGCCAGATCACAGAGGGATTAATATACATCAGTAAAACACCATCTCCAAAGTCCCTATGTCCAAGCTCTACCTAGTCCTCTTTCCTATCAATGGATTCCTTCTGCATTCCCAATCTTTACCCAGTTAGTCAACATCCAAAATGTGAAGATCATCAGAGGATACTTTGTTTTGTCATTACTTCCTACTGTCAATCACTCCCCAAGTAATTTCTTTTTTTTTTTTTTTTTTTGGCTTTTTGACATTTTAGGGCCGCACCCACAGCACATGGAGGTTCCCAGGCTAGGGGTCTAATCAGAGCTGCAGCGGCGGCCTATCCCACAGCCACAGCAACACGAGATCCAAGCTGTATCTGCATCTGTTGACCTCACGGCAACACCGGATCCTTAACCCACTGAGTGAGGCCAGGGATGGAACCCACAACCTCATGGTTCTTGTCGGATTCATTTCTGCTGAGCCACGAAGGGAACTCCAGTCCCCAAGTAATTTCATTTCTACTTCTCAAATCTCCAATGAACCTACCTTTTTCTTTCCCATTCACATCACTGCTACCAAACTTCAGGACTTTATTGTTTCTGGGGTAAACCATTGCAATACCTTCCAAGTTGGTTTCCCTGCCTTCATTCCTTTCTAGTCCATCCTTTGCATTCCAAGATTTATCAATTTAAAAAAACATATTCACATAAGCACCCTGCTTAAACCCTTACCATTGTATTTAAATCCTTTAGCACTTACATACTTTCCCAGATTTATTACCAGTCACCTATGAATTGCATTCCATTTCCTTTGAGACAACAGAACCAATTGCATTCCTCAAGTGTATCAAGCCTTTTGTATAAGCATGCCTTGCTGTTGCACAGGGAGGTGATACTATCTGTATTAAAAGAACTTTCCAATTTGCCTTGAGAATACTTGAGTTAATATAACTCAACTCTACCATCATCAACTCTGTGAAGATCTATCCTATCCTTGACTCCTATTCTTCCCATTCCCTAGCACTGAATTCTATTAAATACTCTCTGTGGTCACATAGCAACACAAGTGTATTTCCATCAGGCTCTTAGCACATTATTTTTTCATCCATGTCTTCTTTCTGCATGCATTGTGAGGTCCTTAAAGACAGTAATTTTGACTTTTTTCTTTGTATTCCCATGGTGTCTCACTCAGAGGAATCTCTCAATAATTGACTCTGAATTTCCTTTGTCTGCCACTGTGAGTCTTGAAAGGGTTTAAGAAGGGGTGTGACATCATAACTGCTTCAGGAATATTATCCTGGTAGTGTGAAGAAAGAGTTAGATGTCTAAGAGAGTGAATATGCTAACAGTCCCTTAAATGAGCATTAAAACAAATTTGTTTCAAAATGAGCTTTTTCATTATCAATAAGGTTTTTTTAAGCTTTTAATGATAATATATAATCAAACTATTAAAGACCATGAGAGCTTAACATCATGCTCTTATGAATACTTTGCAGATATAGCACTTGGTAAGTACAAAATTATGATTAAAATTAAACATAGTTTCCTTCTACAAAGGAGTAACTGGTTATTGTAAAGACAGGAAATTATCTTAGGGGGCAGAGAGGGAAATCAAAGGGAATATTACCATCTTTAGTCTTTAGGTTTTTGAAAAATAGTTAGCATCCCCCAAGCAAATAGGCCACATATAAACACACTCACATGGAAATAAAGAAGATACTAGTATATCAAAAAGATAAATTATGGTCCCCAAGGGAATGATCAGCCTGTAGGATTTGTAATACTCCTGTACCTTTGTAGAAGTACTGGCACTGGTCTGGTTAAGAAAGGTGTGGGAAGAGTTCCCGCTATGGCACAGTGGGTTAAGAATTCAACTACAGCAGCTCAGACCACTGTGGAGGTGTAGGTTTGATCCCTGGCCTGGCACAGTAGGATAAAGGGTCCAGTGTTGCTGTGGCATAGGTCAAAACTGAGGCTCAATTGAATCCCTGGCCTGGGAACTTCCATATGCCACTGGTGTGCCCATAAAATAAAATTTAAAAAATAAGAAAAAATAATAAAGGTATGGGTATTACAAAGATCTCAGCAACTATATGTGAAATACTGTGCTTGGAAAACTGGGTTTTGTGGCAATATTTATTCAGAGGAGATGAGGAAAAGAAGGATAATGTTGATTTTGTTATTTTTGCTTGTACATGAATGAGCCTTGCTACCTGGGTCTTTTGATGAGTTAGGCTTTTGTGAACAAATCTATTAGGTATGAAAAGGAAGAGACACAAACTGGAATTAAGGGCTTAATATCTATAATATGCTAACTATATTCAGAGTGAATATTTTTAAAAAAATTTATATGGGGATATATTTTTTATATGTGTGCTATACCATAAATACACACACACACACACACAGATGTGCTTATAGTTTTTAAAAAATTAAAATTATTTCCTCTAAGAACTTTTCTTTTTTATTTTTATTTTGTTTGTCTTTTTTTTTTTTTTTTAGGACTGCTCCCATGGCATATGGAGGTTGCCAGGCTAGGGGTCGAATCGGAGCTACAGCTACCAGCCTACGCCACAGCCACAGCAATGTGGGATCTGAGCCATGTCTGTGACCTACACCACAGTTCATAGCAATGCCAGATACTTAACCCACTGAGCAAGGCCTGGGATCAAACCTGCATCCTCATGGATGCTAGTCAGATTCGTTTCCACTGAGCCACGACAGGCACTCCAAGTGCTTTTCTTATATTATTTCTAATGCACAAGATAAATACAGGTGTTAAAAGATTGAAGACATGGATTGTGATTCCTTTGCTCTATACTTAACTTTTAAGGCACCACTTCTGAAACCTCTTTTGATAGAAACACTAGTTTTCATGCACTCCATAGTAGTAGCTTAGCCAGAAAATCTAGGCTTTCAAAAAAGAATTCTGGAAAATCTCTTTATATTTAGTCAACCATAACTAAAGTCATTTCCAAGTACTATTTTAATGGTTGACCTCTAGGACTCATAACTCTTCTGATGAGAGAAAAGCGTGAGACAGCCGACAGTGCTCACTCTCTTGATTACACTACATTCCCTTTTGCACTGGGCTCTCACAGCATGGCAAGGAATGAAACCCTCAACATAGTAAACGTTTGGTCCTCAGCCAGTGAGTATTCTCGAAGTTTTAATTGAAATGAGTACAGTCACACTTTGTTTTATTGTGCTTTACAGATATTGTGTTTTTTATAAATTGAAGACATGTTGCAACCCTGCCTCAGACAAGTTTATTGGTGCTATTTTCCAACAGCATTTGCTCACTTCATGTCTCTGAGTGTCACATTTTGATAATTCTTGCAATATTTCAAATTTTTCATTATTATCTTTTGTTAGGGTGATCTGTGATTATATGATTTGTCCTTTTTTTTTTTTTTTTTTTTTTGCTTTATCTAGGGCCACACTCACAGCATATAGAGGTTCCCAGGCTAGGGGTCTAACCGGAGCTGTAGCTGCCGGCCTTTGCCACAGCCACAGCAACGCGGGATCCGAGCCACGTCTGCAACCTACACCACAGCTCACGGCAACGCCGGGTCCTTAACCCACTAAGCAAGGCCAGGGATGGAACCTTCAACCTCATGGTTCTTAGTCGGATTCATTAACCACTGAGCCACAAAGGGAACTCCTGTGATTATATGATTTGAATGTCACTATGCAAAAAGATTATGAGTCACTGAAGGCTCAGATGATGGTTAGCATTTTTAGCAATAAAGTATTTTTAAATGAAGGTATGCACATTTTTCAACATAATGCTATCATACACTTAATAAATTGCAGTATATAACTTTAACTTTTACATTGAAAAGCAAAAAACAATTGTATGACCTGCTTTACTATGATATTTGCTTTATTGTGTTTGTCTGGAACTGAACCTGCAATATCACTGACATATGCCTGTGGTCGACAGAAGAAAAATCTTACAAGCTAAAAGTTGTGTTACAGTTTTACATAGATAGTATCGTGTCATCTGCATACAGTGACGGCTTTACCTCTTCTCTTCCAATTTGGATACCTTTTACTTCTTTTGTTTGTCTGATTGCTTATGGCTAGGACTTCCAATAATATTTTGAATAAACATGGTAAGACTGGCCATCCTTGTCTTATTCCAGATTTCAGCTTTTCTATGTTGAGTATTATACTGGCTGAGGAGTTGTCATAAAGGGCTTTTATTATGTTAAGGTATATTCCCTCTATACCCACTTAGGTAAGAGTTTATCATTAATGGATGTTGGAATTTGTCAAATGCTTTTTCTGCATCTATTGATATAATCGTGTGGTTTTGACGTTTCTTTCGCTGACGTGGTGTATAACGTTTACTGATTTGCATAAGTTGAGCCATCCTTGTGAACCTGGAATGAATCCCACTTGGTCGTGGTGTATGATATTTTTTTTATATGTTGTTGGATTTGGTTGGCTAAAACTTTGTTGATGTCCATATTCATCAAAGTTATTGGCCTATAATTTTCTTTTTTGGTAGTATCTTTGGTTTTGGTATTAGGGTGAAAACCCTAAGGACTCCACACAAAAAATTCTGGAACTGATCAACGAACTCAGCAAGGTAGCAGCATACAAGATTAACATTCATAAATTGATTGCACATCTGTATACTAACAATGAAATATTAGAAAAGGGATATAAAAATATAATACCTTTATAAATCCCATGCAAAAAAAATTAAATACCTGGGAATAAACCTGACCAAGGAGGTGAAAGACATAAGATGAGAACTATAAAACATTAATCAAAGAAATTAAAGAGGATTCAAAGAAATGGAAAGATATCCCTTGCTCCTGCGTTGGAAAAGTTAACATCATAAAAATGGCCATCCTTCCCAAAGTAATCTACAGATTCAATGCAATCCCTATCAAATTACCCATAACATTCTTCACAGAACTAGAACAAACAATCCAAAAATTTATATGGAACCACAAAAAACCAGAATTGCCAAAGCAACCCTGAGGAACAAAAACCAAGCAGGAGGTGTAACTCTCCCAGACTTTAGGCAATATTACAGAGCCGCAGTAATCAAGACAATGTGTTACTGGTACCAAAACAGACATACAGACCAACGGAACAGAATAGAGAGCCCAGAAATAAACCCAGACACCTACAGTCAATTACTCTTTGACAAAGGAGGCAAGACTATAAAATGGGGACAAGACAGTCTTTTCAGGAAGTGGTGCTGGGAAAACTGGACAGCTGCATGTAAATCAATGAAACTAGAACACACCCTCACACCATGCACAAAAGTAAACTCAAAATGGCTTAGAGACCTAAACGTAAGACAAGACACCATCAAACTCCTAGAAGAGAACATAGGCAAAACATTCTCTCACATCAACCATAGAAATGTTTTCTTAATTCAATTTCCAAAGGCAACAGAAATAAAGGCAAAAATAAACCAATGGGACCCAATAAAACTGACAAACTTTTGCACAGCAAAGGAAACCATAAAAAAAGAAAAAGAAAAAACAGACAACCTAAGGAATGGGAGGAAATACTTTCAAATGATGCAACTGATAAGAGTTTAATCTCTAAAATATGCAACTGACAAGGGTTTAATCTCTAAAATATACAAACAATTTATACAACTTGACAGCAAAAAAAAAAACATCCATTGAAAAATGGGCAATCGACCTGAATAAACATTTCTCCAAAGATGGCATACCGATGGCCAGTAAGCACATGAAAAAAATGCTCAACATCACTAAATGTTAAAGAAATGAAAATAAAACCTACTATGAGGTACCACCTCACACCTGTCAGAAGCCATCATTAACAACTCCACAAATAACAACTGCTAGAGAGGGTATGGAGAAAAGGGAACCTTCCTACACTGTTGGTGGGAATGTAAATATGTACAACCACTGTGGAAAACAGTATGGATGTACCTCAGAAAACTAAATGTAGAACTACCCTATGACCCAGCAATCCCACTCTTGGTCATATATCCAGAAAAAGCTTTTCTTGAAAAAGATACATGCACCCATATGTTAACTGCAGCACTATTCACAATAGCAAAGGCTTGGAAACAACCTAAATGTCCATTGACAGTTGAACGGATTAAGAAGATGTGGTATATATACACAATGGAATACTACTCAGCCACAAAAAAGAATAAAATAATGTTATTTGCAGCAACATGGATGGAACTAGAGACTCTCAGACTAAGTGAAGTAGGTCAGAAAGACAACGACAAATACCATATGATATCACTTATATCTGGAATCTAATATATAGCACAAATGAAACTTTCCACAGAAAAGAAACTCTTGGACTTGGAGAACAGACTTGTGGTTACTGAGGGGAGGGAGAGGGAGTGGGATGGACTAGTAGTCTGGGGTTAATAGATTTAAACTATTGCATTTGGAGTGAATAGGCAATAAGATCCTGCTGTATAGCACTGTGAACTCTATCTAGTCACTTTTGATGGAACATGATGGAGGATAATGTGAGAAAAAGAATATATGTATATGTGTGACTGGGTCACTTTGCTGTATAGTAAAAATTGACAGAACACTGTAAGTCAACTATAATGGAAAAAATCGTAAAATAAAAATATAACAATTAAAAAATAAAATATTAAAAAAAAAGTTATGAGTTAAGCTTTATTGGGGGACCTTACTGACAGCTATAGCTCAGGAGACAGCCTCTCAGCTGAAGAACTGCTCCAAAGAGGTAGGGGAGTAGCCAGGATACATATAGGAGTTTTTGCTGAATTGAACAAACAAAAATATAGCTGAACATCAAAAGATTACTGCTAATGACAAACAATAGCCATCCCAAGGTAATGATTTTAGTGCTTTACTATGTATGAGAAGATAGAAGAGTCTGGGCTCATTGAAATTATTTCTTAGATATGCATCCTAACTATCTAGGGCCAGTATCCTGTTTTGCTCCATCTTGAACTCCCCTCACAGTGCACTGTCAATGGCTTTTGGGTGGGCAACATTCCTTCTTTAATGGAGTGGCAGGCAACATTCTCTTTCCACACTGTAGGCTGAATTTATGAACGTTTTCCCTGATCATAACTTAATTCTTTTTTATCCAGATTGGCTCCCTTGGGGCCAAATTTGACAAATACCGTTTCAGAGCAAAAGTTGTGGCAATGTGTCTAGGGAAAAACCTCATTTGCCCTTACTTCAGTTTTCTCAACTGAAAAATGGGATCGATAATTACTATTTAGCTCTGCAAAATGTTTTTTTTTAATAGATAAGCCAAGACTCATTTAAAAAATCCTATATGTTCACTTTTAACTATACACCGTTATACTAATTCTTATTAATAATTACTGGCTAGGGCATATGGGCAAATCCGTGGTAGAGATGATTTTGAATTACATTTGAAATTTAGAATATCATCATAGAAATAACTCCAGTTCTAGAACCATCTGTCCATTCTGCACAACCCGCTGACCTAGCCTCTGGAATCAAGCCGAGCTACAAACCTGTATTCACAACAAATGGGAGCTATGTGTTTGTAGCTTAACATGCTCTGTTTTGAATCTTGCTCCCCAGATCCAGT
This sequence comes from Catagonus wagneri, assembly GCA_004024745.2. Classification (NCBI taxonomy): domain Eukaryota; kingdom Metazoa; phylum Chordata; class Mammalia; order Artiodactyla; family Tayassuidae; genus Catagonus; species Catagonus wagneri. The sequence goes on along the minus strand of PVHT020000015.1, from coordinate 32,352,915 downwards.
TATTCCAAAGATATTGTCAAGGAGCCCAATTGCCTTATTTTTTCTTCCCTCCTGCCTACTTTGTGAGATGCTGAGAAGTGGCTCTGAGCCCTAAGGGTAGTCAGCCAGAGACCTGATACAAGCTACAGCCACTTATAGTTATAAACTTGTTCATTGGCCTTCACATAATCAAGAGTTTATAGAAAATTTAGATCTATTGATAGCCACTGTTTTACTATAACAACACAATTCTTGTTTTGCAGTCATCAATCCATAAAGAAAAGAAATTAGCTTTCAGAGTAGAGAAATAATGGAAGGGCAGCTTTGCTTAAGGGAATATCTTTCCTTACTGTCTTCTAATATAATGCTATCAAAAGTATCCTCAAATGAAATGAAATCCCTTAGAACATTACGAAAGCTAATGATGAATTAAATGAGAGTTCAAATAAAAATCATAATGCTCTATAAGAAAATACTCTACAGTATAAATAAGCAGCTTTATATCCATCCATTTAAAAAAGTAACACAATATCTTAATACATTATGAAATATATTAATGTATATTTATAGTTAACATTTAAATAATGTTATGATAACAAATGTTCTGGAACCAGTTCCAGTGTGGTGTAGAGATTTCCCCACACCGCCAAACAAGTCTCCCACACAAGCTGGGTGTCCTACCATTCAACTCAATTCTGACACTATCTACCAACAGACAGCATCAGATTCCACAGGTTAAGGGCTCATTCCCAAGAGACTGACCCCACTTCAGATGCCAATCACAAGCCCAGGTTGTTACTTTTGCATCTGACTGACCTGCTACAGATTTGAGGTTCCCACGGCCTGCTCCTTGGGTTCAATTAATTTTCTAGAGCAACTCACAGAACTCAGAAAAACAGTTTACTTACTGTGTTACTGGCTTATTATAAAATAGTGTAACTCAGGAACAGCCAGATGGAAAAGATGCAGAGGGCAAGGTATGAGAAAAGGGTGTGGAGCTTCAGTGCCCTCTCCAGGTGCACCACATTCCCTGAATCGCCACATCTTCAACAACTGGGAAGCTCTCTGAACCCAGTCCTTTTGGGTTTTATGGAGGTTTCATTGCCTAGGTGTGATCAATTAAATCACAGGCCATTGGTGATTGATTCAACTTCCCCTCTTCCAGAATTATCAAGGGTGGAACTGAAAGTCCCAATGTTCTGTCACTGGTTCGTTTCCCTGGCAACCAGCCTCCTCCAAGAAATGTAAACCCAGGTGTGGAAAGGGGCTTGTTATGAATAACAATACACCCATTTCACCTTTATGGCTCTAAAGCTATTTCAGGAACTGAGGACAATAGACCAAATACCATGACAAAAGATGCTCCCACTGCTCTTATTGCTCTTGAAATTCCAAAGGTTTTAAGAGCTGTGAGCCAGGAACTGTGGAAGAAGACCAAATATACATGAGAAATACATTTTAGTCCCTTGAATGACCAAATACATAATTCTTATAAGTCACAGTAGCACAGACTGAAACCGAGCAGGAACCTGTGGGACCCTCCTGAGTATAAATTCTTGCTTCCCCCCACCACCACCCCCGTTTCTTGTTTGTAGGAAAGAGGCTTCATTCAACCTCCTAGACCTTCCCTGAATTTCAAAAGTCAGGTTCAAACAGTTGCTAATCAGGGAAGGGAGGGAATGCAAAAATAAAAAAAAAAAAATCAACGGAGGAATAGTCAAGAAAAAATACTACAGCCTTGGGGCAGGGTCCTCATTCCTCCTCAAGGAATATACATAAAAACATGAGTTCTTATGCAGGAACTAAGGTCCCCACCCAGGTGGAGGATGGTAACTTTAAGCTGAGCACAAGATTCCTGGAGCACCACCCCATTACGTCACTGCCAACCAATCAGAAAAAAGCCACACAACCTTACCTCAAATTTTGCCTGTAAAAACTTTTCCCAAAAGCCATCTGTCTTTTGATGGCTTAGCCCGGCAATAAACCCTTCTCGGCTCCAACGTCCAATGTATCAGTTTATTTGGCCTTACTGTGCCTCGGGCATAGGAACTTGCATTCAGTAACAACTTAATGATGTTTTAATAGATTATCTGGATAGAAAGAGCTTAAAATGTCTTTTAAATTTTTCCTTTATGGCATTTGCCACAATTGGGGTTCAGAGTGGGCCACCCCCAAATTTGCCAAAATGGTATATTGATTATTTCAAATTAAAGTTACTTAAGAAATGGCCAACTCAAGAGAAATGCTCTGACCCTTTCTCTTGGTTGTAGGTTAACTACTTTTCCTTTGTTTCTGTCTTCTCTTGCTTCCCTAATTAGTAACTGCATGAATCTACTCTTTGGAAGTCTAGGAACGCCTAGGAGACCGGAGCTGCTGCCATCACAATACCGGATCCTTAACCCACTGCACCACAGGAGAACTCCTAAAGCAAAGGTTTTAAACAAAGCAATTTTCACTTTATATTCACTTTAGTGAGCATATGATAAATATTCACTGAATGAATGAACTTTGGTAGATTTATAAGGAAATTTAATAATTGAAAAATTGAAGGCAATGAAATTCATTAATAAAATATTGCAGTAATTTACAAGATTATGAAGGCTGAAACTATTCCAATATTATGGATGTGGAGGAGGAGATAGCTTCAAGAAAGACTTGATAAAACTTTGTCAAGACACATGGATAATTGAATTTAGACATGGCCTCCCACTTCTGATAACAAAGCAGGCTAGATAATGTGAAAAACCTACTACTATAAATATCAAGAAAGGCTAAATAAAATAAAAATATATAATAAGAAAATGCATTATGAGAATACTATATAAAGAAGAAATTAGCACAACATTGTATATCAACCATACTTTTTTTAAAAAAGTTCAAAAAAAGAAATACTATGAATGATTTTATGATGGAAAATTACATAAAATAGACTTTTTTTTTTTTTTTGCCTCACCCACAGCATGTGGAAATTCCTGGACTAGGGATTGAACCTGAGACAGCAGTGACCCAAGTTGCTGCAGTGATAAAATCAGATCCTTAACCTGCTGTTTCACAAGAGAACTCCAAAATAGACTATTTCTTAAAAAATAGCTTTCCAAAACTAATACAATATAAATGAAAGGGTGAATAGAATTATAACAATAAAGAAACTGGGTCAGTAATTTATAATCTAAGAACCCCCCTTCACACATACACACACACTCACACACCAGTCCCAGATAGTTTCATAGGGAAGATCTGTAAAACTCTATTACGTGTTTTCTCTTGTGATATAATTCATCTATAATAAAATATACCTTTTAAAAATATGGAACTCAGTTTATTAGTATACTCACAGAGTTGTGCAACCATCACCTATATTTAATTCCAGGATATTTTATCACTTTAAAAGAAACCCCACATCTATTAGCAGTGCCTAGGAATACAACAAATAAAATTTGGCCAAATATTTTTGCATAAATCATAAACAAGTGTGAAAACTAAAAAATAAACTTAATTACACCAAGTGTATATTATGGTCTTGGAAGGGAAGGCAAATGACAATAATCCCTTAATTAATTTATAAACTCAATGCAATTCCCCTCAAAATTCTAAAAAAAAAGTTTTTTGTTGTGAAAATTGATATACAGATCCTGAAATTTATATGGTTATAGAAGATATCAAGACTAGACAATATAATTTTGAGAAAAAAGAGGATCTGTGCTCTATAGTATATCAAGATATTATAAATATTTGGTAAGAAATTAGTTATTTCAATGATAGACTTTCCCCAGTGGACACAATATGAGCCCATATATATACAAGGCCCTGATATGTAAAAGAAAGGGGTACTATAAACAAGTACAAAAAATATTGACTTCTATTTTATGGAATTTTTTTTTTTTTTTTTGGCTGCACTTGCAGTATGTGGAAAGTTCCTGGGCCAAAGATCAAACCCATGACACAGAGGTGACCAGAGCCACAGCAATGACATCACCAGATCCTCAATCTGCTGAACCACCAGGGAACTCCTAGAATTTTAAATAAATAAATGGTACTGGTATAACTAGTTATACTTAAGAAAATATTTATATTTATTCCATTTGGGAGGGGGCTTCACCCATAGCATATGGAAATTCCCGGGCCAGGGATCAATTCCAAGCCTCAGCTGTAACCTACACCACAGATGTGGCAATGCTAGATCCCTAACCCAATGTGCCTGGCCAGGGATTGAATCCATGCCTCAGCAGCAACCCCAGCTTCTGCAGAGACAATTCCAGATCTTTAACCCGCTATACCACAGTGGAAACTCCATATTTATTCCATATTGTAAACTACAAGCAAACAATCTCAGATTGAATAAAGTTATAAATATGAAAAGTAAAACTCCGAAAGTTTTACAAAGATGAGAAAATATGTTTGATTTCAGGGTAAGAATAGATTTTTGTATAATAAGCACAGAAAAATACCCTAAATCTTAAAAAAAAAGAAGACTAACACATTTAACTATATTAAAATTAGGCACTTCTGTACAATAAGGAAGTTTAATCAAAATTAGAAAAATACCTCTTACATTGGAAGAATTCTTTGCAATTCATCTATCTGATAAAGTGTTACATTTAGAATGATTTTACGTATATATATATATATATCTACATTGATGTATATATACATATATCACAAGAGAATAAGAAAAATAAAAAGCTCAAAATGAAAGACCACATTATATACACAAGTAATTTGCAGAAGAAGTAATCTAGGTGGCTAATGCATATGTGAAAATCAGGAAAATGTATGTTAAAAGAAATGAGACAGCATTTCACACCCATTATATATAATAAAAAAAAGTAAAATCCAACAATATCAGGTGTTGGCGGGGTTGTGGAACAATGAGACTCTTACTTGCTGTTGGTAAATGCATAAATAGGTACAACTACTTTGGAGAAGGAGGCAAAATGAATAATAATGATAAAGATGAGCATAGCAAGAAATTACACTCCAAATTATTCCCTAGAAAAGTTCCTGTACATGTATACATGGAGACTTTTTTTTGTTGTTGTCTTTTTGTCCTTTTATGGCCACACCGGTGGCATATGGAGGTTCCCAGGCTAGGGGTCTAATCAGAGCTGTAGCCGCCAGCCTAAGCCAGAGCCACAGCAATGCCAGATCCGAGCCGCATCTGTGACATACACCACAGACCAGAGAAACGCAGGATCCTTAACCCACTGAGCAAGGCCAGGGATCGAACCCGCAACCTCATGGTTCCTAGTCGGATTCGTTTCTACCGCACCAC
>PVHT020000015.1:32318262-32347564 GCA_004024745.2 Catagonus wagneri | reverse complement strand
TTTTTTTTCAGGCCTGCACCTGCAGGATATGGAAGTTCCCAGGCTAGGGGTCTAATTGGAGCTGCAGTCGCCAGCCTATGCCACAACAGCTTACAGCAATGCTAGATCCTTAACCCACTGAGTGAGGCCAGGGATCAAACTCAATCCTCATGGATATTAGTCAGATTCTTAACCCACTGAGCCACAATGGGAACTCCAATGAAAACTTAAATTTTGATTAAGAAGGTGGATCATAAATTCCCTGGTGGCCTAAGGGTTAAGGATTCCATGTTGTCACTGTTGTGGCTCAGGCTCAGTCCCTGCCCTGGTAACTTCCACATGCTGCAGGGGCAGCCAAAAATAAATAAATAGGCTTTTTTTTTAAAAAATGTATCACAGTATGCTTCTACAATGGAATATTCTTCAGCAATAAAAATGATTCAAAGCACATGGATCAATATAAGGGTGAATAAACACATCAAATTGTACATGTATATGTGCAGGATCATTCTATTTATTAAAGTTTAAATTATGTATGAATTCAGAATGTGTATATGAATACATGTATTTGTGGATCTATCACTCTATCATGAAAGTAGAAAACCATTCTTGGAAGTCATAAATACAAAGTTCAAAGTGGTCTCTTAAAGAGGACGGAGGAAAATTGTACTTTGGAGGTACATATTTGCATCCATATCTCTGAGGATTTGTTTATTTAAAATAAGGACCAGAGCTCCCTTGTGGCTCAGCAAGTTGGGGATCCAGCATTGTCACTGCTGTGTCTTGAGTCACTGCTGTAGTGAGGATTCAATCTCTAATCCAGAAACTTCCACATGCCACGGTGTGGCCAAAAAATTATAAAAAATTAAAAAATATTAAAACAAGGACCTAAAACAAACATGACAAAAATGTAAGTCATGACAAAATGAGTTGATAAATACATGAGTAGTTTCTATATCATACTTTAAGCATTTTTGTTTATTTAAACTATTTCACAAAATTACTTTTTGAGGGGAAGGCAATTAAAAGATATTGTCAGGTTATAGCTAGGATGTTTGGGGTGGTATATTTGTGGCATTAGACAAGATAGAGAATAGAGTAGAGCATAGTTTGCAGGTCAGATGATGAATTTTGTTTTGCTCCTGTTTGATCTAGAACTGATGGGAAACTGATGACAAGAATACAGTTAATTTACCTAGCACAGTGCTAATATTAAGCATACAAAAATCAAACTCATGTCTGAAGGCCTCCAGACACTAAGCTCTGATAAGACCCAAGTCTTTTTATATCTGCATGTTTAACGTCTGAATGTAGTTACTGTTCAATATGTTGAATGGATGCATGAGTAAGTGGGGACATACAGGTGATTTTGATAGAGTTTCATTTTTCTTTGGAGGGGTATATTGAGTACTTGTTGGAAAGAAAAGATTTATATGTAACAATTATTTTCTGTGCTTGTGTGACAGGTGAATTGGCATCCATTAATGTTTTGTGCAAATATCATGTGTTGCAAATGAAAGTAATTTCTGAAAGGTATGTATTACTCTGTACTGGTTATTTACAACATTTTCAGAATTACAATGACCTAATGGTTTACAATAATACTAAAATAGATGAAATATTTTATTAAATACATCAAAGTAATGTATTTTCATCCATCTTCAAGACTTTTCTGTCACTTTATTTCACATCCTGAATAGCTGAGTCCATTTAATTATCATCACAATTGATATCACCTAAGACCAAACTACCATTATTTCTGGCCTAGATTAGACTAGCTATCCATTTTCCTGCATCAACCACTGTTCATCTAATTTATCCTCCACAGTTCAACAGAATAATATTACTGATGTTCCTCCCCCCACCACATCCAAACATCTCCTATTCATATTTCTATTTGAGCCTGAATGTCGCCTCCTTAAGAAAGCTCTCTTATTTCACCAGATCTATTCTATGCATTTATGGCACCCTGTACTTTTCTTTTTCATTTCGAGATAATTGTAGATCTACATACTGTTGTAAGAAATGATACAGACAGTTTTGGGGTACCTTTTACTCATTTTCTCACATAACATTTCACAAAAATACAGAACTGTAGCACAATAGTGTAATGATGCGATTTCTTTTGTTATGATTCCTACTCATCTTCTGTGAAATTCATAAGATTTAAGCTATGTTCAGTTATAAGTCGTTTAAGTGGGTCGCAGTGGTCATCATGAACTCCCATAGCTGTGGTTTTGAAATGGGTCTAGGACTGCAGTGCCTTAGTGATAAATCAAAAGGTACTACTTTAGATAAGGAATCTGTTTGGCAATGTCCACAAAGACTTCACTGGAACAAGAGCAACTGATGGATACCTAGTCCTCTGGGGAGTAACTCCTACACCCGACTGACCCATGAACTCAAAAAGGGACCACTGTGCCAAGAAATGTGAAGGCTCCTGGCTGGAGGACCCGGCTCCATGCTGCTGGGAACGGTTCTGAGGGTCCCTGCCCCAGACCCTGAGGTTGCAGAGGACAATTCCTGATCACACTCGTCGTGAGACTGTGTCCAGGCTTGAGAAGACCACTTGTGGGGAGATGTTTCCTTCCTGGGTTTTTCCTTGGAGTGCGTCTTTACTCCCTTTCTACCTTCCCTACTCTGACCAGCCTCTGTTGTGTGCCAACGGGCTGCAATAAACTCAGAGATTCTTGGAATATGGGCTACATTTTATATATCTCCAATTCAGTGATTCTTCCCTGGCCTCACTGCTGGGCCTTGCAACAAATAGCACAGTCAGGATATCAACATTGACACAGCCAAGATAGAGAATATTCCAATTATCAGAAGGATCCTTCTTGTTGCTCCTTTATAACCATATCACTTCCCTTCCACTCTCACCATATCCCTATCCCCTGGCAACAAACAGACGAGTCTCCATTTCTATAATTTTGTCATTTCAAAAAATGTATATTAAGTGGAATCACGCAGTATGTTACCTTTTGGGATTTTTTTCCAGTCAGTCTAATTCCCTGGAGAGTCATTCAGACTGTTGTATCAATGGTTTGTTCTTTCTTATTGCTGAGCAGTATTCCAATTTCATAGCATTTTACAATGTTTGTAAATATTAATTTTTGTGATTGCTTGATTAATAGCTGTCTCTCTAACTAGACTGCATACTCCATTAAGGCAGATATAATTTTGCTTAGATTTCCCTTGAATCTCCAACATCTAGTGTACTGCAGTAATTTTTAAAGTGTTTATTGAATACACGATATATTGAATAAAGTCATTTATTGAAATTACTAGTAGGCACCCCAGAGTATGTCAAACCAGATTTAGTTGCCACCACTATATTTTAAGGTATAAATTGTACATGTTTTGCTTATTTGTGAATTGTTTTATTCAGTAATTTTGCATTGTTTACTATGTATCTCATACTTTTCTAGGCACTGAAGATATACAACAGCAATAAACCAAAAGAGCCAAAACAAACCCCTGTACTCTGGAACTTACATTCTAATCTATGGAACTAAACGATCTTCAAACATTACCAATATTCAGAGTTCCCATTGTGGCTCAGCAGGTTAAGAACCGTGCTAGTATCCATAAGGATGTGGGTTCGATCCCTGGCCTTGCTCACTGAGTTAAGGATCCAGCATTGCTGCAAGCTGTGGCGCAGGTCACAGATGCTGCTTGGATCTGGCATTGCTGTGGCTGTGGTGTAGGCCAGCAACTAAAGCTCCAATTTGACCCCTAGCCTGGGAACTTCCGTATGCCCCAGATACAGCCCTAAAAAGGAAAAACAAAAATAGCTGATACTCAATATTAATTTATTGAAAAGTCATGCATATGAATAAAGCCTGGAAGGAGGCCAGACAGCCAGGAGGCATTGTAATTTTACATAGAATAGTCAAGGAAGGACTCATTGAGGTCACATCTGCTCAAAGACCAGTAGGAGGTGCGGGGGTAAATTAGTTGTGTACTTGGGACAGGAACATTCTAGGCATAAGGAACAGCACATGTAGTGTCTTCCCAGAATATTTGAGTAAGCAAATACTAGAGTTGAATGAGCAAGAAGAAGAGTATTCGGATTTAAGGTCAAAGAAATAATTAAGAGCTAGATCTGCACTATCCAGTACAATAGCATGTAGTTATTGAGGCCTTGAAATATGAATAGTTCAAACTGAAATGTGATGTCAATATAAAATAGATACCAGCTTTTGGAGAGTTAGTATAAAAAAGAGAATGTAAAACATTTCATTAATAGTATTTTATATTGGTCACCTGGTAATGAAGTAATAATATATATAGGGTAGAACTTATTAAAATTAATTTTGCCTGTTTCTTTATAATGTGGCTATTAGAAAATCTAAAATTGTATAAGTTGCTCACATATATTTCTAATGGGGAGTACTATAACATATCATATAGGCCTTGGTATGTGACTTTGAGGCTATTGTTTTTTACTTTGAGGTGGGAAATTATTGGAAAAAATTTAAATTAATTTAAATTTAAATTTTTACTTAAAATGTTACCTTGTCTTCTCTGTTTTACAGGGAATGTAAGGGCAAGGATGGAATCAGAGAGATCACACATGAGGCTATTACACTAACTCATAAGAAGGATGATGGTGGCTTGGGTCTGTTTGGTAGCAATGCATATGATGCGAAATGGTCTGACTCTGGATTTATTCTGAAGATAGACCCAATAGGATTTCATGGTAAATTGGATGATATGGAGAGTGAGGGGGAAAAAAGTCAAAAATGACTCCACAGTTTCAGCTTGAGTTATCATTAATGGACACAGAAAAACTGTACATAAAAAGATTCGGAGAAGGAGATCAAGCCTTTTTATTTGAACATACTAAATCTGAGATACATACTATACATTGACATGAATATTGAGTGGGTAAATGAATATAAAAGTCTGGTTTTGAGGAAAAAGATCTAGACTGGAGATAACATTTAATATTCAAAGTCTTTTGCAACTGGATATGACTACCAAAATAGTTTAGATAGAGCAAAAACAGATGTAAGGAATGAATCTTGGAGCCCTCCAACTCTATGAAGTTATGAAGAAAAGAAAGCTGCAAAGAAATTCTTCCTTCTTCCAATGCATTTTACTGGTAAAAAAAGTTTTTTTTTAATTGAACTTCATTATGTGAAATCAGTAGACATTTCCTTTGCAGTTATTAAAGCATGAGTCATGCTTTCCTTTAATCCTTCCAGTTTTAAAAGGTCCTCAGCCTTTGGTCACATACTTTCATGCCCTAAAATGAGCAGTGACTAATCCGAAAGTCTGGTAAATTAATGTTAAGTGAATGATAATGATTTATTGGTTATCACATCCATATAGCACGTTGACCTTTTAAATGGGGACTTCAAATGTTCTAATTCAAGGATTTGGTTATGGAAGACTATTATATGCTTATGAAGTAGATCATTTTGTGCCCTGGGTCAACCCTATGAAGTAGATGACTAATAATAGCATGATGTAATGAAAAGAGCACTGCACCAGGGAGTCAGGAACCCCAAGTTCTCTTCCAGATCTACCATTCATCAGCTGGTCTCTATGACTCCCAAAAACTGGTCTGAATAGAGTGTAGCAGCTTCTGGTAAAGTTGTTACTGGTTAATGTTAAGGACAATGTAAAGGGCTTTCCGAATAGCTAAATATATATAATTTTAATAATTGTCCTTATTACTGGCAGTATTTCCCAATTGTTGCATTGAAATGGGTGATGCTAAATAGCAATAGGTGTAGCAGGTGTGATAGTAGATGTCATTTGAAAGATTTTTATTTAGCACATACTCACACACCACTAGGCAGCTTATTTATGACTTATCTATAAATCCATTTACTTAAAATATTTCTCCTCCATGGAGTTCAAAAGCCTGAGAATCACTAATATTAGAGAGATTACTTCAGCTTTCTGGGCCTTGTTTGTTCTATATACATAATTACATAGTAAGAGTATATGTAAATACAAAGAAATAAAACACACTGGCCTCAATATAAAGCGATATTTAGAATGAAGAAAGAGAGAAGTTAATGGGAATTGGACTTCAGCTGTACTTATAAGATTTTTTTTCAAAAAAGATGAAGCAAATATGGCAGTATGTAAATATCTGTAAAAATGAGTTGTGAGTACATGGGTATTATTGTCCCTTCTATTTTGAACAATTTCATCATAAAAATAAAAATTAAAATAATATTAATTAAAAGTAAGTCAGACTATGCAAATATGCTTTGGTGTTAAGGTTCCAATCCTATCTTTGTCATTAGCTAGCTATTTGACCTTGGAAAACTCAATTAACCACTTTACTTACACATTAGTTACTTTTTACTGATAATAACCCCTGCCTTGCAAAATTGTTATAAATTAGACTCTTGAAGATATTGAACAAGATCTTACTCACTTTATTAACTAGTCAGGGTTTTATTGCGTTAAGATATTAGGCAGATGGTCAGGCCTCACCAATATATCCACACAGTTAAAATGTCATCAGAACTAAAAGGGAGTTAAAAAATTAGAAGACTCTCAACAAACTTGAATGACTCACATATTTTCTTACCTTTGTAAAAATGAATAAGCAGAAACCTCAATTAAATAGAGTGGAAAGACCAGAAGAGGAAGCTCTCATGCTCCATGAAGATAGCAGAGCTCAACAGGAAGAAGAGAGACTCCTCTTCTTTCCTGGCAAAGACTTAGCTGATGAAAAGCCATGGGCTCTTTGTTTACTGTAGCCTTCCCAACTTCCCTTCCTTCCTTATGGAAGTGTTCTCCTACCCTGGCCCTGTGGGGAACTTGCACGTGGTTTGCCATCGTTTCAGACCCTAAATTGCAATTCTCTGCTGATCCCAAATAAACACATCTTTGCTGGAGAAATAATTGGCAGCCTATTTGTTTTAGGTTAATATTTTGATAGTCTTTGTAAGGACCAGAGAAGATCCAGCATGGCTCTGGGGCTCGTGAGAAAACAGGTGCAATAACCACAACTTAACTGCTTTTCTTGCCAACTCCAGAAATTTGTCCTTCTCTTGGATCTTAGACTTTACACTCTTTGTGTGTGAAGCTTCCCAGGCTTTATTTGAATCTACTTTACGGTTTCTTCCTTTCTTATTAAAGCCTAGTTCTTTCTTTCTTTCCTTTTTTTTTTTTTTTTTTGTCTTTTTAAGGCTGCCCCTGTGGCATATGGAGGTTACCAGGCTACGGGTCTAATTGTAGCTGCAGCTGCTGGCCACAGCCACAACCACAGCAACTCACGATCTGAGCTGCGTCTGTGACCTCTACCACAGCTCACAGCAATGCCGGATCCTTGACCTACTGAGCGAGGCCAGGGATCGAACCTGCAACCTCATTGTTCCTAGTCGGATTCGTTTCCACTCCGCCATGATGGGAACTCCAAAGCCTAGTTCTTTATACAAGTACTTATTTGGCCTAGTTCTTATACAAGTACTTATTGATTTTGAGATCAGACTGTTTCAACCAAAACTAATTGAGAATCCTTCAGCCCACTCCTTTGGGTATAAGGGCTGTTTCACAGAAACTGTGCCAGTTCATTTTCTTTGGAATAAGAGTTATTCTATGTGAACTGACTGAGAAGTCTTCAGCCTGGCTACTTTGGGACCAAGTTTTTTCCTTAGAACTGGCTGGTATTAAGCCTGCAAGTTGTTTGAACTATTTGAGTTCCAAGCTGTTTGAACTGAACTGTTTGAAAATTGTTCTTTTACTCTTGAGAAAAACCTCTGAGAAATGAGATCCCAGTTATCTAAGTATTGTGAAGGTGCCCCCCCCAAGGAACTCTGCCCAGTTTTATGCTTAAAAAACCAATTCCTTCCTCATGCACATTTCTAACTGAACGGAATGACCTGACCAAAGGCAATTTAGAATATCAATGGCCATTATGGGGAACTTTTGAAATCCCCAAACTTAATTTTCTTAAAACTGAATTGGACTATAGTAGCTCAAAATTTTCCAGAACTGAATGGTATGCCTATTTCAATTGGTAATTTGAGGCTTCCAAATGTAATTAGGAGCCTAAAATTGCCTCTCTGCAAAATAAGATTTTAAGATTAACTGAAGCATTAAAAGATTGCAGAAAGATAAAATGTCTCCTGAAGCCTCTTGCTCCACTTTCTTGGTTTCTTTGTTTCAGGCTCTGCCTCCAGCGCCATCTTGTCTCTCCTCCTTGGCTCCTTGTGGTCAGAGTCCACCAGTGGTCCTAAGTTCCCTCCCTTCTCTGCCACTTACACCTTCTCTATTCTCTCAGTTCCCCCATGCTAATTATTTCCGCAAACTTCTCTTTTTATCTGAAACTCTCTCCCTTTTCTATCCTTTGAACTTGTCAGAACCTGTCCATTTAAAATAAAGCCTTTTGAGAATGTAGGGGATAAACCTTAATTTCTTATATTCCTTAGACTAAACCTGAACTGCCAGCCATAGTCCAAGATTTTCTCAAAGTAACTGAAGGTCCTCACAGATTTTCTGAAGAAAACTTTAAACTTTTCAACCTGGTTTCTCTGACTCACATCACCTAGTTCATGTGATTGCCTATGAAATCCATGCCCAGCACTGGGTGAAAACTACTGATTGAGAAAATCCTGACAGGACTCTAGAATTACAACTTAAGACCAGCCTGCTAATTTATTATATGATCAGGCTCATGCAATTGCTAGGCAACTTCGAGCAATCGCTGTTTTTCCAAACCCTGTTGACTGGAACAAAATTTAGGCTTGCACACAAAAATATGATGAATATATTCATGACCATTACAATCAACTTCAGATTGTTTATAAAGAAAATTCTGGTCTTCCTTCAGATGTTGATAACCCCAGAGTAGCTTTTAATTCTATGTTTACTAATGAACTGAACTACATTCTTCTAGAGAAAAGGAACACTACAGAATGAACAACAATGTCCACTCCAGATTTAGTTAATATGGCAAACCAGCTTTCTCCCACTCTAGATGATGCACCTAAAAGAAAGACCATCAAAATTCTTAATCTTCAACTCCAGCAGTTGACAGTCCCTAAATGAGACCAAAATCCTCCTAATTTCTACTGTTACTGAAAAGAGTCTGGACATTGGAAAAGAGATTGTTATAAATTTAAGCACTTCAGTTTCTTTCAGCCTTCTAACCAGCCTTTCCAACATCCTTCTAATTCTATGGTGGGCTTCCAAGGAACTATATGGCTCTTTGCAATCCTCCCTCTTAATTGACTTGGAAAAATATGTCTTCATATTAGGGATGAATCTTTTCCAGTCCCAACTGACACACAAGCCACACTCTCATTTCAAACCCACTACCATAAAGCAGCCTCCACCTTGGGGTACTAAAACAGTTCAGATAGTGAGGATCCTCAAGAACTTCCTATCTCTGAACATATTCCCTTTTGTTTAATCCTTTTGAGGATATTCATCCTTTTTCTCTTTAGTTCTTCCATCCCTACTCAGTTATTAGATCCAGACTTTCATAGAAGTATCATGTTGGAGTTTCTTTCTTCCAAAATGGGGAAATAATTCTAGATTGACAGTAGTCATCACAGTAACCAGCCAGGTGAATTAAATGACCCTTTGACATCTTTCATAGCTTCTGTTTCTAGAACTGATTATGGAAACACTAATAATTTGTCCCTATTAAATCAGTTACCACTTTAGCTACCACTTAGCTAAACCTCCAACTGATACTGGCACAATTCAAGGTGCACCTCCCATCAAGATTCAAACTGATACTTCAAAATCACTTCCTGGAATTAATTAATACCCTATAAACAAAGAAGTCCTTCAAGGCATAAAGCCCACAATAGTAGATTACAGGATCAAGACTTCATTATCCCTTATAGTATTCTCTGTAACACCCCCATTTTACTGGTGAGAAAACTTAAGTGCTGAAAGTAGAGGTTTGCCTACGATTTCCAAGCAAATAAACAACATTGCTATCCCTCAACCCTGTTTTTTTTTTTTTAACTTCATACGTTTCTAACTTCCATTCCCACCAGAAGTAAATTCTTCACTGTAATTGACTTATGCAGGTATTTATTCTTTAGTACTCCAGTTGATGAAGCTAGCCAATATCTTTTTGCCTTCACTCGGGAAGGAAAACAATTTACTTAGACAGTAATGCCTCAGGGTTTTATTGAGAGTCCTTCTTATTTCTCACAAATCCTGAGTGCTCATATGGATGACAGAAAGTTCCCCAGAGGTTCTACTTTGTTGCAATATGTAGATGATTTGCGTCTTTGCTCTCCTGCTCAAGCCTCATCACAGCAAGGTGGGATCACTTGCTAAAGCCTTTAGTTTCAAAGGACATGAGGTCATGAAAGAAAAATTGCAGTGTGTCTAAACCCAAGTTGGATATTTAAGGCATCTGATATCAGAACAAGGACTACAATTAGATCCAGATAAAATTCATTGTGTCCAACATTTCCCCAAACACAAAACTAAGAGCCAATTGCAGGGTTTTCTTGGCCTAGTTAGTTGTTGATGTAATTGGATTCCAAATTTCTCTCTATGGCCAAACCTCTATATATTTTACTAAAGAATAACAACCCCAATTAAATTTTATGGGAATAACTGGACAACATAATTTTTAAGGTTTCATAGGAGAAGTTGATGAATTCACCTGCCCTTGGGCATCTCAATGATCAGATTCCTTTTTTCTTTTATATATGAAAAGAGAGAAAATACCCTTGTGGTTCTCACCCAAAAACATATGAACCACCATTGATCCATTAGAACCAGCAAATGGACCCTGTGGCACAGGGATACACCCCTTGTCTTAGAGCCATATGGCCACTGCCTTTTTAGTGAAGGCAATTGAGAGAATTGTTATAAAGTCCCCTTTAACCATTTTTGCACCTCATGCAATAGAAGCCATCTTGAATTCTCATCACACTCAAATTTTTCAGTTAGCTGCCTCACCTTCTATGAAATCAATTTAGTTATCTGCTCCTCATATAACTCCTTTATATTGTGATAACCTTAACCCTGATACTCCTCTCTCCTCCATTATCGGTGAAGTCCATTACGACTGCATAATGATGATGTACCACCTCCTGCCTACGCTATTACAACTCCTTTTGATGTTATTGAGGCAGCATTTTTACCTATGACTACTTTGGCACAAAGGGCTGAATTATAAACTCAGCCTAAGCTCATACACTGACTTATTTTAGCTAAGGACAAAACCGCCAGTATTTATACTGATAGCAGATATACTTTCAGAGTAGCTCATGATTTTGGAATGTTGTGAAAACAATGTGGCTTCCTTGCTTCCAGCAGAGATAAAATTTTAAATGACCTCTATGTTTTGGAATTATTGGATGCAATGCTTTTATTTACAACTGTAGTTATTATTAAGATTCTGGGACATTCTAAACTTGGATCTCTGGAAGTTAAGGGAAATCACCTTGCTGACATTTTGCAAGGAATGCTGCCCTTAAAGGAACCATCAGCAGTGAAACCTCTTTCGTGATTGAAAGGGATAGTTCCCCAAATGATAGTTTACAAAATCTGTCTAGAGAGGCACAACAATCTAAGAAAAGGTAAATTTAGATTGGAAATTCAACAATTGTTGGTTTGATTTAAAAAAAAAAAAAGAAAGCTTTAGTTCGGACCAAATTAACCCAGTCCTCCTGGAGACTCTAAAAGACTCACTCCACACCACTATACGTGCATTAAAAGCACTGATCTACTAAAAAAATGATAGTACTCATGAATCATTATTGGTGGGGAAACATTAACATGGCCACAAAAAGTGCCTACCTCACTTGTCCCACTTGTCGGAAGTACAACCCAGGGAAACCTGTCCATGCTACTCCTGGACACTTTAAACTGCCTAATGGACCATTCAAGGTCTGGAAAATGAATTTCACATAACTTCCTCAGTCTCATGGATATAAATATGATTTAGTCATGGTCTGTATGTTTTCAAACTGCACTGATGCCTTTCCTTGCAGACAGGCTACTACCTCTTCTGTAGCTAAAGTCCTTATGGAAAAGATCATTGTTACCTTGGGAACTCCTTTCAAACTTCATAATGATTGAGAAACTCTTAACTGGTCAGGCACTTCAACAAGTCTGTGCTGTTTTGTAACTTTGACAAGACTTTCACTGCACTTACCAACCTTAGTCTTCTGCCTTAATCAAACACACTAATGACATCATTAAAATTCAGTTGGGGGAGTTCCCTGATGGCTCAGTGAGTTAAGGATCCACTGTTGTTACTGCTGTGGTGCGGTTTCAACCCCTGGCCGAGGAACTTCCACATCTTGTGGGAGTGTCAAAAAAAAAAAAAGACTCAATTGGCAAAATCTGTAGAGCCCCTCCAAATACCTCGGCCAAAAGTATTGCCATTGGTCCTTCTAAATCTCAGATTCACCCCTTTTGGAATTCATATACTCTTAGAGATAATCACAGGATTCCCAATGCACTTGACTCCTGCTTCTCTTGACTCGCAACTAATAAAAAGGAGAAATACTGTAATATTGCAAAGTCCTAATTGTTTCTATTAAAACTATGGTTTGGTAGAGCAATCTTTTCACAATATGCCCTTGGGGGACAAAGACCCTAAGCATCATGCTTTGTAAACTGGAGATTTCATCTATTGGAAAAGATACCTCCAGAAGAACTCACTTCAACCTCACTGAAAAGGCCCCTATCAAGCACTGTTAATTGACCCTGTGCCACCGAATTCCAAGGAATAGACTCTTGGATTCAAGTAACACATGTAAAGAAAACACCAAACCTTGACTGGACCTGCACATCATCTGGTGACTTGAAAGTTAAGATTTTCAAGAATTGAAGTAGATAACACCTAATGAGACAACTTTCCTAAGATAATTGAACCGGGCTGTTGGAAGTTTGTCAAAAAGCCTTTAACTATGACATGAAACTTCAGATTATATCCAATGTCTATGATCTTAATAACACATGTATCTTACACAAAAAGTACCTGAGCGTTCTCCCTTCTACCTCTCTTTCTTACTCATGAGTGACCTCAATATGTTTCTAATCTCTGCGCTTTTCTTCTGACATGAGATACTACACTAGGAAAAGGCCTTTCTGGCTTTGAGGGACAAAAACCAATTGGAACCAGAAAATCTGACCCTTGATCAGTAATGCTTTCAGAGAAAAATTTTGATTAACAGGAGGAAATGTAAAAAAAGTGAATAAAAAGAAACTGCAATCAAATAAAGTTGGGAGAGCAGAAGGAGGATCTCTCACACCCTGTGATATAACAGAGTCTAACTGGGAGAAGAGGGACTTCTTTCAGGCCAAGGCCTCAGCCACTTAAAAGCTATGGATTAACTCTGTTTACCACAGCCATCCCAACTTCATTTTCCCCTCTATAAAACATTTGTCTTCCCCTGCTATGTGAGGGAAATATATGTGACTTGCCATGGTTTCAGATCTCATGTTGGCAATTCTCTGCCAAACCCATCTTTGCTGGAGAAATTACTGCCAGTCTATTTGTTTTAGGTCAACACCTTCTAAGCAAGAATTGATGAATCCTCTACCATAATAGTTGATTAGATTTTCTTTCCCTAACATTTACCACTCCTACCATTATCCTGTTATTGCCCAGTCTCCAAGCCTTTCTTCATTTGTAGCTTCTTACAAGTCATGTTATTTGCATAGTACCTTCACCTTAGAGTCATTTTTCTTTGGCACCTGCCACTAGCCAATAAAATCTCCTTCTATAGCACAGTCAACTTGATTTTATTAATTTCCATACTGTTTGGAAAGAGCTTCCCACTAAGCTATCCTGAAACCTCCTTGACAGCTATAGCTCTGCCATGCTTCATTAGGTGTCTTACAATAAGCTTTAGTAAAAAGGGCCAAGTTATATGGTGCAGAACATGGCCATCTTATTGATAAATAATGAAGACATATTCAAATGAGTAATGAAAGTAATGACAGCTATTCCCACAACACCTGAATTGGTCCACGCAGCTCATGTATGTGAAGAGGGTAGCACAGCATCTGGTAAAAACATAGAGGAAAAGGTTTTCCCTATGTAGACCTGGAGGACCAGAAAATCATCCAAGAGAGGACTGTGACTAAACTGAGCTCTTAAACAGAAATTGCAGGTAGAAAGCAAAATTAAAGGGTAATAGAAAGAAAAAGAGTATTCCAGACAAAGGGAGTAATATGTCCAAAGATCTGAAAGCCAGAGAGAGTGTGGGAGGAATCGGGTCCCAGAGTGTTGTAAAGTATACAGTTTGAGGTGGAACAAGCTTTGTGAAAGTTGACAAATTACAAAATGTAAAATTTCAGTATGCATTTATATTTGTAGAGGAGGAAAATAATTTTTCCTCTACCCTTCTAGGCTTTTGGATGAGACCCTCCTATAATAAAGGACAGATTAACAGGAGACAATCAAATAATTTAATAACATGCATACCTCCTATATACATAAGGGATACCCAGAAAAACAGTAATTCTCTGAAATGGTATAAACCATCACCTTAAATCCTATCTCAGACTAAAGACAAAAGAAAGATGTGGGGGAGCGAGGCTTGTTGTTGGAGGTTTCTGGGAAAAGCACAGTAAACAAGGGTCATGTTGTTATGCAGATATGTCTTTGCCCTCTTCACTGATAAGCGTTTCTTGAGATTTGGAGTCATCTTTCTCTTCCTTGTACAGAAAGAGAGACACCTTTACAAAAGGAGAGTTTTTTTTATAAACATAAATATTCCTTTTTCATTTTTCTTTCTTTTTTTTTCTTTCTTTTCTCTTAATGGATTTTATTTCAATTATAGGTGTGCATAAATCATCACAAGTCAGTTTTACAGATTTTGTATCCCAAACCCCCAGTGCATCCCCCCACTCCCCCCCAGATTGTCTTATTTGAAAAACCAAGGTTTTCCAAAGTCTATGAGTCATTTTCTGTTCTGTAAGAAGGTTCATTGTGTCTTTTTAGTTTGGTATTATGTAAGAATATAGTATTAGTATTATGACTGGTTGAACATGAAAGAAACAGAATATGATACCCAAAATATGATTCTGGCATAAGGATTATCTTGAGTTGATTATGTAAAAACAAAATAACCCAGCAATAACAGCAGAACCTCTGAAAACTAAGTAGAACCCTTTTGTAAGGAATATTTATGTTTTTTTAGTAACATAAATATTCCTTACAAAAGGGTTCTACTTAGTTTTCAGAGGTTTCCTTACAAAAGGGTTCTACTTAGTTTTCAGAGGTTCTGCTGTTATTGCTGGGTTATTTTGTTTTTACATAATCAACTCAAGATAATCCTTATGCCAGAATCATATTTTGGGTATCATATTCTGTTTCTTTCATGTTCAACCAGTCATAATACTAATACTATATTCTTACATAATACCAATGAGGATGGCAACTTCAAGCTGAACAAAGGATTCCTAGAGTACCGTCCTGTTACTGTTGAAACCAGGAATAATAATAACAAAGAATCTGTGCCTGGGAGAACAAGGAAGTCGAGACGTTAGCCAAAATAGGCTTAAGAGGAGGGCAAGTCTTGTACGGCTGTGCGGACTTCATTGCGAGACACTGTGATGGTGACAATGTTTCACAACGAAGGACTGATAAAACCGGCCAAGACATAGCAGACTACCATCTAAAGAATTTTTCCATCCCCTCAGGTCTGCAACATTCAAAAGTCCCGCGCGCGCCAATAATGGCCAATCACTAACCTGCAACATTCAGAAGTCCTGCGCACACCAATAATAGCCAATCACTAACCGCTACATCTGCTTCTGTTAAATGCTTGCTTGCGTCTATAAAAGGGCTTAGCTGTAAGCGTTAGGCGCGACTCTCATCTGCAGCTCCTGTGAGCACTGTGTCTCAGGACACACCGAGAGTTTGCCCCTGGGCAGGTTAAAAGTTTTGGCCAATAAAGTAACACCCTTTTGAGTCCTGAAAGTCTCCGAACATCTGTTTCTCGTGAAGGTGGATGCAACATTACCTCACCACCAACCAATCAGAAGAAAGTCATACACCCTGCAGCCCTTACCCCAAATTTTGCCTAGAAAAACTTTTCCCCAAAAAACATCTAGGAGTTTGAGATTTTTGAGCATAAGCGACCCATTCTCCTTGCTTGGCCCTGCAGTAAACCTTTCTCTGCTCCAAAATCTGACATTTTATTTTATCTGGCCTCATTGTGGGTTGGCACCCAAACTTGTATTCAGTAACACTACCACAAGTATTACTCATTTAGACTATAACATGAAAGATACATCCCTCACTTAGAGTTGGAGAACAAGGACACAGATCAGTCAGCATTCCTATAATCAACAGTTGACATTTTCAAGGCAACTAAAATCATACCAGGGCCAAAAGTGTGTTCAGAGACCATCTAATCCAACAACTTCACTCTACAGATGAAGAAACTGAGGCCCAGAGATTTTAGGTCATATTTACAAGATCAGAAACCAATCGTTTTGATTCCTAGCACATTGTTTTTCACACAATACACATTTTAAATACAGTTTTAGGGAATGGGGGAACCAATCTCCCAAGAAATGAAATTCTTATCCTAGTGAGCTAGTAATCTCCGTATTTGTCTGTTGATGATAATTTAGTCAATCTAAGAAAGAAATGAAAAATTTTATTTGAGCCAAATTTGAGTATTATATAACCTGGGAAGAACATCTCAGCAAGCTCCAAGAACCATTCTGCCTCTCAGAAGTCATGGCAGGGTTATATAGTTTTATGAGACAAAGACCTGTAAATTAAATGATGTACTAATGACAGTTTATACAATCCAGATCTAAGTGTCTTGTGGCCCTTACAAGAGCCAGAAGAAATGTTCTTTTACGTTTTCTTGCTGATGCTAGGAAAATGTTGCTCTTTATGACTGAGTAGGTATTTCTGTTGCTGGGGAAGATTTGGTAGATGTATAATGCATGTACCTAATGCACAGTATGGGAGAGAGGAGGTCAAGGGGCAGATGAAATGTTTTATGCTTAAATTTTTCCTGTCTTGCCATAAAATATGAATTTTATTCCACAAGTTGGATGATTAATATAGTACAGTAATATTATATAGTGACATAATATATATAGATATTATTAACTATAATATTTACAATTGTTTCCATAAGTTGTTTTCAAACTTTGACACAAGTCAGAATCACCTGGAAGAGTTTTTTTTTTTTTTTTGGCCACACCCACAGAGCACGCCGAAATTCCAGGCCAGGGATTGAACCCTCACCACAGCAGTGACCAGAGCCATAGCAGTGACAATGCCAGATCCTTAACTTCTAGGCCACCAGGGAACTCCTAGAGGACTTTTTAAAAAGAGATGGTTGGACTCTACTCTCAGAGTTTCTGATTCAGCTGGTCTAGAGTGGGGCCCAAACATTTGATTCAGCAGTTAATGCCACTGGATCAGGGACCACACTTTGAACTCCATTGTTTCAGATCAAAGTCTTTAAAGCTAACTTACCTGCCATTTAAAGCTGTGTGAACCATAGCATATTAATCTTTGAGCTTTAGTTTTTTTATCTGTAAAATAATAATATATACCTTTTATGGATTTATTGTGACATGAAGCAATATGTAAAGAGCTTGAAGAAGTTCAGGACAAACTTCCCCAAAATGTGTCATTTTGGCACGTGGATTATTTTGAGCTAAAGGCAATTGAGACCCTGGAAGTTCAAGATAAACTTCTGCTCCTGTTTTTACTGCCTAGAATAATTTCATTTGGGGGTCTTTTCCAGAATGAGAGTTATTATCAAAGATAAATTTTACCTGAGTGACTCATCTGTATGGGAGGGCAAGAATCTGATTACCAAACATATGCTCTTCTTCTTATTGTCCTGTGAATTGCCTTTCTCTCTTTTGAAGCCTCAGAGTCCCTTTCCCATTCTTAGCTCAGAATGGTATATAAACCCCAGGTATGTGGGGTTTACATATGTAAGAAATTAAATTTGTCTTTCTGTTAATCTGTCTCATGTTGATTTGATTATTAGACCAGCTGAAAGAACTTTTGAAAGGTAGAGAAAAATTTTTTTCTTCCCAATAAGCTATATGCCTGGTATCTAAGAATACAGTGCTACCATCGTTATACCTTCTATCATTATCATATTGATTTCCTAAGCATTCAGATTCACCAGGCACAGATAACTAAGTTAATCAAGTATAGCCTACTAAGGTTCCTTTGGGATTCTATTTAATAAATGGAAAGAATGATTTTTTTTGTCATAAAAATACTTGTAATTAGGAGCTCCCGGGTAGCACAGCAGGTTAAGGATCCGTCATTGTCACTGCTGTGGCTCCGGTCCCTGTTGGTTCAAGTTAGATCCCTGGCCCAGGAACTTCTGCATGTTGCAGGTGCAGCCAAAACAAACAAACAAACAAACAAACAAACAAACAAACAAACTTGTAATTCTGTGCCACTGAAAATGCCTGCAATATTTTCCCAAAGTAAAAAGTTTGCCCACCCCTCTTTCCCCTATTAAGTTTACTAAACTATCAATTTGCTTGTTAGAATCCTTCTTTATCTTTAGGAGGTAACTGGTTTCAGCTGTCATCAATTTAAGTTACTGAGGTCTGCGTTAATGAGGTGTTACTGTGTGTAATATGTTTAAGTGTGGGTGTCTTTGTTTAGGAAATAGAGTTTTTATGGAGGTCAAATACCCTTATTGATTGTTTGACAAAAATCTCTTCAAATGCAAATGCTTCCTGTCTGGAGGTAAATAATCTCCAAGACATTTGAGCAACACATAAAAAGAAAGCCAATTCTTTTAAACCCCAAATGTCAGCTGGGTGGTAAAAAGAATGTTGTTGAATGTATTCAGGGAGGAAAGTAATTTTTTTCCTGAGCTCTCCTTGCTTCTGTGCCACTCTGTATTCTGGGGCTTGCCTCCTAGCAGATTGTTTCATTATCCAGCAGTATCATTAATCTTTTTTATTAGCACCTTAAAAAATAAACAAACAATGATTTTGTTATGTTTGACAGAAGTAGTGCATTTTAATTTTGTAGGCTTGTATTATTGACTTGAAAAAAAAATATACAACAATTCGGATTGAAATACTGCACTCAATTCTTAACAATATGAAAACACTATTCGATGTGTAGAAATATAATGGCATCTGTTATGCATATTAAATGAAGCAAGCTATTTTTGCATCTTCCACATGGAGCTTTAGATTAACTAGGAAAGTTAGTATTAATTACCACTGAAAAATTAAAACTTGTCATTCAATTTTGTACTCCTTATGAAAACTCTCCATGAAACTGAGTCAATACTTCATGAAATATACTCAAACTCATTCGATGAAGACCACACAAAATAATGCATATGGATGAGATAAACGATAAGATAAATTTCAGTCGGTAAATAAAAATTAAAGATATCTGTTGCCATCAGTATTTTTTCTAGCTTCTCAAGCCTAGATTTTCTTAATATGTATATTAGGCATGAGTGAAATTCATTAATTACAACAAAAAAGGGATAATTAAATGTAGTGAAAACATTAGTTAGATTGTAATATCTGTTTTTTCCCAAGATTTTCATATCTTTCATGTTACAGATTTATTATTTGTTTACTGTGATGCGAGGTTTCCTAAATCTGTGCACATATGAGAATTTTCTGAGATTTTTTTTTAAATGAGTGATTTTGGATGCTGCATACTAAATCTACATATTAAATCTCAGTCCTCAGGGCTGAGGCCCAAGACCCTATACATTTTTTCTTTCTCCACTAGTGGTTCTACTGCAAATAGACAGTCACTAGGCATTTGAAAAACATTGTTATAATGTATAATTTCATGAATATTTTTTATTCTAAAGCCTTTATATATGGCCTTAAATGTGAATCTCAGCTTCTGAGAAAAATAGAAGAGCAGAAATTCCAGAGATTCCATCTTATTTTTTCCTAGAAATTATGTGTAAAAAAAGACAACAAAGCTAAAATAAATGACCAAAATCAAATATACTGTACATTCCTATAGAAATATCTTTTATAGCTCACCATTAGCTGACACATTATCAAAATTTGACTCCCAAATGAACACTATTTAGAAGCCAAGTTCCAAGAATGGAGATAGAAATAGATGTTGGCTTCTTCTCCAGCTTTGGACCAAGCCATGTCTTAATAAAGCACGACATATAACTCAAACCACTGAATGAGAGTAAGAATACATTCACAAAGTAGTCTTATTACCAGCCCTCACTATACCTCAGCATTTCACTGACAACAAAAGTAACTCCTTCAGCTCTGGGGCTCCTCCCTAAATAGGAGCAAGTCACCCTAATATTTTGAAACTAATTTAGGGTTAGGATAAGAAGTTTAGAGCCCAAATATTTTCCCATAGTCCTGTTTTCTAAGGATTAGACATTAATTACAAGTATACAGAAGAAAACACTATAAGTAAAATATAATGAAAGTTCAGAAAAAATTTATTTGATGTGGTACTACAAATTTGTAGTAAATGCATTTTTTATAAATGGCTTTAGCTTGCTGTATGAGGAAAAATAAAGCTATTTATATTATATCCAAACAAAAGCACTAGTGGATTAAAGCCCTAAACTAAAAGATGAAAAGAACAACTTTGTAATATCAGAGTATGGAAAGACCTCTCAAGCAATGGCAAAAAAGAACATACCATTAAGCAAAAGAAAAAAAAAAGATTACATAAAAAAACTGTGAAAAGAAGTTATGTATAGACTCCAATTTCCCTAGTTTAGTAAAGCAGCCTGATTTGGTCATTTTCCTTCTTAGCTAAACTGCTCTCAGTTAGCTCAACTGTTCTGCATAAAAACTGGAGCTAAGTGCTGGTGTCAGAGGTGAAGGACCTAGTGATTAAATGGAAGGAGGAAGTGAGCACATGAAGATAGGAAGAGCGTAAGAGAGAGAGAAATTTAAGAACAGACATGTATTTTTCATTTTCAGATTTTCTCTGCTTGTTGCTGATATGTAATAGCTTCCTACACTCTTTTTCTTGTCCCCAGTTATTCTTAAATGTTCTGCTCTATAATGATAATAATAATACATACAATGGCTATGGATAAATATACAAATTCAAGGGAGGCTGTATTTCACATTTGGGTTTATGAAAAGTAGAAGAAAGGAAGCAGCTTCAAGAGCGCATCTAGGTAGAATTTAAATATTCAACACAAATGTTATGGCCTATGCACGTGGTTCGGAAAAAGAATCTTCCAGCATAGCAAGGTGAAGAAAAAAAAGAGTTTATTGAGATAAGAAATGCTGCTAGTGCAGCAGGAAGACTTTCAGATGATCAGGGAAAGCCAACCCCTGCCTCATGGTCATGTCTGTTTTCATACCCCAGGAAGAGGAGAGTCCTTGCAGTACACGTGCTGCCCTGATGATTGGTTGGGGAAAGAGGGGTCTTATGATACACTTGTTGGTTGGATGGGGGCGTATAAGACCCCCTATAGGGGTGGGGCAAGGAATGGGCTATAAACCTTTCCTTGTAGGGAGCAGGAAGGAGTAGGGTATGTTACTCTAGTTGGGTGAAGGAGTATTACAACGAGACTGGTGGGGTGATGATAAGGATCTGATAATTCTTGCCTTGGCCAGAGGCTTGGAGTTCTATCTCCTTGAAGGGACCTTGAAGTCCTGCAACAAACAGAAAAATATGAGACAGAAATGACCAAGAGTATATCATGACAAAGATATTTGGAAGGATGCAAATTTCTTCACTATACGTCGGAAAGTAAATGTAAGTGCATCATAAATGAACAGGGTCATCCTTAACTGACAAACATGTGCATATATATATATATATAATCTCACAAATTAGGCCAACCATATCCTTTCTTCCTGGACTTGAATCTTGAGCATGAAGTAACACAAAGGCCCAAAGTGGCTGGTGTTCATTCATCTCAACAATGATTTCTTGAGGCTTTTCATTACATCCTACTCCCTACATCTCCAAAGTTGTCTCACTACAAAAGTGGTTTTTAATCAGAATGCTTGCAATCTGCGGAGAAGCTGGATTTGTGTCCCCAATAAACCACCTCCAAAAAATCTGCTCAGCTATGAAAGTCAAACAGAAAAAAGAAAGTAATCTCAGCGAATCACTGAGCGAGATTACAGGCTTGTAGACTTCTTGTGATTTCGTGTGTGTGTGTGTGTGTGTGTGTGTGTCTTTTTAGGGCAGCACCAGTGGCATATGGGGTTCCCAGGCTAGGGGTCGAATCAGAGCTGTAGCCACTGACCTGCGCTACAGCAACACCAGAGCTGAGTCACATCAGTGACCTACGGCAACACCAGATCCTTAACCCGCTGAGCAAGGCCAGGGATACGAACCTGCAACCTCATGGTTCCTAGTCGGATATGTTAACTGCTGTGCCACTACGGGAACTCTGAAAAGAGGTTTTCTTGATGAAGGTGGTTTTCTACAAAGAGTTGCTTACATTATATCTTGGTATCAACCATTTGCTTGGAGACAAGGGAGGGTGGCATGGGCTTTGGATTCAGACAGGCTTTGAACACATCCTACTCTAGCTATTTACCTTTGAAAGAGTTACTTAGCCATTCTGAGCCTCAGTTTTCTCATTTATAATATGAGTTAGTAAGAGTGCCTACCTCACTGAGCTGTTGTAAAAATTAAATGAGATAAAGCATGCAAAGAATTTAGCAAAGTCCTTGGCACATTTTAATTGCTAAAAAAAAAAAAAGTAACTTCTTATTGTCTTGCTCATAGTACACATACTAGGCACTTGAGGTTCTGATGTTTCTCGTGTTTGCATTTAGAAAAGTAATTAGTACCATTTGCGTAATACTTTACCGTTTACCAAGTTTTTACCTTATGCTATTATGATCAATTCTTACAAAACTCCTTAAGTTAGACATATTACACATATTTTACAAATTAAAAAATATAGCCACAAATGGGCAATTCAGCTTACACAGGAAATCTGACTATGAGAGATCATAGCACGTTCTGGGTACTTCCATAGATTGGGAGGAAGAGTGCAAAAGATAGGCTTGGAAAGTGATGTATTTGAACCTATAAATTATAGTGTGATTTATAACCATGCTTAATGTTAACATATATGTACATTTTGTTTCAGAGTTGCCTCCAGAAACAAAACCAGACAGGACGAAATAACATAAATGGTTATTAAACTAATGAAAGTATCTAGGTTTACTTCTGAGATGTGTAAATATTTATGACTTTCCCATAGTATCACGTAGTTAATGACATAGTAATAGCATATCTATTAATAGAATCAATGTCATGCTATATGAATAAGATTGATAAATGATCATCTCATCTACATCTTTCTATTTATTTAGCCTACTGATTTCGGAATGTAGCTGATCTTGTATCTTTCAAAAAACCATACATTTAATTCATTTGATCAGCAAGGGTTTTGTTGATTTTTGTTTTCTTTTTTTACCAACAGGTGTTTGTTTCTTTTTACACAGCTGAGGTATGATTACCATGGAAGAGCTGCTGGACACTGTGCTCCTACAGGCTTCATATTTTCTTCCTCTCCCTTGGATTTCATCCAAAGCCAATTTTGTTTAATCTGCCTGCTGCTGCTCTAGAAGTGACATCTGTTCAGATTTACACTCTTTATCATGGCTGACATGTTGTTTGTGTGTCTGTTTACCTCAAGCCTAGTTCCAACTGCCTCTTACTGATAATTTGTGATTTCTTCCTTCAGTCTATCAAAAGTTGGTAGGCACTGTGTTTGTTTATGCAACCTGACACATATCCCTTATTTTCTGTCCCTTGTACTATCTACAATTATGCCTTGAAGGGGGTTGGAACTTATATGACAGGAAAAATAAAGATTAGTGAATTGAGTGGGAACAAAAATGATTTTCCTGCTTGCTCATCTTCAGATACCAGCAAAATATCCTCCAATAATTAGGCAAGATGACTGCCATGAAACCCAGAAATCATATATCAAGGAACTTGCCACATAACTGTCTTTGCAGTGTGTATGGGGAGAAATATATAGCAAAGAGTGCTCAATTCCAGTTCTTTCTTTTTTAATTTATTATTATTATTATTATTATTAATATTATTATTATTATTATTATTTGCTTTTTGGCCAGGCCTGTGGCATGCAGAAGTTCCTGGGCCAGGTATGGAACCTATGCCACAGCAGTGGCCTAAGCCACTGTAGACACAACGCCAGATTCTTAACCTGCTGCACCACAAAAGAACTCCTCTGCTTGTCTTTTTTAGAAGAGGTCGTGGCATAGGTTGAGAGTGAATGGAGTAAAAATGTATTCTATTTGTAAAAATGTGAAATTGTAAATTTGCCACCAAATTCACTACAACTGGATCTGAACCAATTATTTTTTTAAGGGAATCCTTTAGCATTGAATCTAAAAATAAAGGTGAGAAAAGAGATGTCATTATTCCCTGCATGTCACAGTAGTGAAAAGAGATTAAGATAATATGAGCAGCAGCAGCAAGAAGGCATATTATTTAAATTCTTCAAGGTGAATTAATTTTGAACACTGATTTTAGCAATATGAAAGAATACCTTATGGATTAGTAAGATCATATGTCAGAACAATTAATAGCAGTTAGGGCCAAAACACATGCGAACAAGTTCAATAGAAATAAAAAAGTAAATGTAGCTCTGATTTGACCCCTAGCCTGGGAAACTCCATATGCCACGGGTGTGACCCTATAAAGCAAAATTAAATAATAAATAAATAAATAAATAAATAAATAAATAAATAAATGTATATAGTAGAAGGGTCACATCTGAGTGATAGAGGCAGACAGACCAATGAGGAATAGTTATGGATGAAAAGCCAGAATGGTAAAAATATTGATGTCATTTCCCAAAAAAAAAAAAAACCTCTTAAAATGATTATTAACTATCTCTTGGCACATTTTAATTGCTCAAAATTGAAATTTCAAAATGTCTAGAAAATGTTCTGAGATTTCGATGACTTCCATAATATCTCCCAGAGGAGAGAATCAACCAAAGAAATATGCGTAAGCAATATTTATTTACAGTAAAATAGTTCCAGTTGTCCAAACAGAAAATATTTACATTCTTCACCAATTCTCTACCTAGGTTCCAGATACTGGTATCTATTTCATTGGTTGTGTATGTAAAATGTAAGAAGAAATGCCTTTGTGAACAATGGCATAATTATAAATGTATCAGAACCATTTACAAGAATAAGAGAGGACCACAAGATTGAGGAGAAAAAAGAAAATGACTTTCAATTCCCAAAGCTAGATTATTTCCTTTTTCTCAATGCTTCTTCCATGCTATATAGTCTAATTTATTTTTCCACTTAGGTTGTCCGAGCTAGGTACTGATAGTATGACAACACTTTCAGCAATGGCAATGAACAGTCATGACACTTGTAATAATTTCCCTGGTGTTGGCAACACCTTTTGCTGCATTTTCTCAGGTACCATATTAGTCAAATTTTTGTTTATTGAAGAATCTTGGCAGATAAGGGATTTCAAGACCTGGTCCTCTCTAATTACTTGAGAAGTATGAAGTTTAGTAGCAGAGAGATATAAATTATATCACCTTGAAGACAGGTAGGTTAATGGAAAAAGAAACCAAACCAGATTTCAAAAGTGTAATGCTTAACTCAAGTACAGGCTAAGAGGAAATTAATACCTAAGGTGGGCACTTGTTTTGAAACAGAAACATAATAATGGGACAGATTGATCACCATAAATTCTCAGCAAATGTCTTCATATTTATATGTTGAAAACATGAAATCCATAACATCTGCTCCAGTAAGTCAGCCACTACCTGAGTGAGGAAAAAGCTATGACACTTGAAATGGTTAGTAATGACATTTTTGATGCTACTTTGAACTAGAAAATTGCTTTATTTTTAGGGAATTCAGTAAGCAAAACCCTTGCTAAAGATCTGTGATTCTTTTTCTTAAAGATGATTAATTCATATATAGAAAATTATATTGTCCACCTCCCATAATATGTAAAAACCTTAGGACATGTACCCAAATTTTGGCATAATCAAAGACGCTCCTAATTTAACAAGTATATGTTGTTAAAAGAAGTATACCATCTAGGGCAGTGATCTACCTAGTTCAATGTTCTGACGAGTGGTCTCCAGGAGTGGCTTTTTGTTTTTGCTTTGCTTTGTTTCTTCTAGAGAGCGTAATTACTACACACAATGTCAATCTCAAAAAGTTAAAGGTGCTTTTGAAATGTCCTGTTCTTAATAAACTATTATGGATTTTCATTCAAATATTTAAAACATGCTTGAAACTACTTATTTTGCTTTTTGTTTTTTGTTTGTTTTTTACATTTAGGTGTTTTTTTGAGCAATGATTTAATAGAAGACCAATTCTAATAGTAAGCAAATCACCTATTATAGTACCGGTTATATCAAACTTTCAGAGTCATATTGACAATCCCCCTAATAATTGGGAAATTGTTCTGACAATATATTCCAAATTGAATATATTGTCTGTGTAGGTATCACTTTAAATATTAAAATAAAATTGATCTGAGTTGTTTTGTTATATTAATTACTCACCAAGACTACTTCACAGATTAATGGTAATATTAGATTAATTTACATTTATCTCAATTCTAGAGCACTTCATTTTCCCACAGTACTATATTAGATTTTAGTTTTATCTTGAGCTGATGTGGTGATGAGTGGTCTGTGGTCTTCAGTTATTTCTCCCGAAGACAAGATTTTCATAGGGTACTTAAAACTTGATTTCTTTGACACAGACTATCATGCAGCTTAAACTACCTTTTGATATAAAAATGCAATTTCTTTAATTTCCTTCAAGAGTAATAATTGTAGATACACATGTCATTTTGCTTGTTGAAGCATTACTTCTTTCCTCATTTGAAATAATGAGGCACTTTTTGCACAGTGCCAACCGTGACATTCAAAGGCAAAATAATACCATTATGTCTTCTCTCAAAAGAGTGACAGAAGAGATTCAACAAACTGGAAGTGTTATCTTTTTGGGGATTTTTTTCCACTGCTGTAGAATAATATATGCTTCTGGAGTCAGTATATATTATAAATTCAATTCCTTTCCAAATATATCAACAGAATAGCACATATGGCTCATTAAGACATAATGCAATGTACAGTATATATTCCATGTTACAATGTTTGAAAAACTAAACTATGGAGTTTATGGAAATATTTGCTTGAAATAAAAATATTTGAATTTATTAGCACTTATTTTTTTAAATAAAATTTGCCAAAACTTAATATATTCCTTAGAATTTTAAAGTTCAAAATCCTTGTCAATGAAGAATAAATTTAATTATACTCTTCATATTGTTTAAAATATTTAATGTATATTGCTCTTTTAATATGTAAATATTAGGAAAATTTGGAATTTAAAGTTACTTGTTAAGAACTGTATTTGCACTAAGAAATTCTATTAATTTCTAATTTTTTTCCAGCATTGCTCCTTGCTACCATTCTGTATAGCAGAAAAAGAACAAAAAAACAGAGTAAAATGTACTACACTTGAGCATTATCTCAGATTCAAAGGGCATTTGAGAAAGCTGCCGAAATGAGAAATTCTTCTTAATATGTTCATTGTTAATTTCTTAAAATATTAAAATCAGAGTTCCCGTCGTGGCACAGTGGAAATGAATCGAACTAGGAACCATGAGGTTGCGGATTCTATCCCAGGCCTCGCTCAGTGGGTTAAGGATCTGGTGATGCCCTGAGCAGTGGTGTAGGTTGAAGACGCAGCTTGGATCCTGTGTTGCTGTGGCTCCGGTGTAAGCCGGCAGCTCTAGCTCCGATTAGACCCCTAGCCTGGGAACCTCTGTATGCCACGAGTGTGGCCCTAAAAAGTGGAAAAAAAGGCAAAATATTAAAATGAATCTGTCCTCTAGTGCACTGATAAAACATTGAGCGGATGTATAGTACTTGGGAGTTCCCACTGTGTAACACTGGTTAAGGATCTGGCGTTGCTGCAGCTGTGGTGTATGTCGCAGCTCAGTTTAGATTCCATCCCTGGCCGGAGAACTTCCATATGCATCCGGTGTGGCCGTGTAGTATTTGAACTCTCAGTAGTTCACTTATGCTTCCTAATGGATCAAGAGAGATGTTGCTGGGTAGACCCTGTTTTTGTGTCTCCTAATATGACATAGGCATGACACATTGTTAACTCACAATAACTTGTTTTTCTCTTTTTAGCGAATGATTTACAATAAAGTATAGAAATGCCATCCACAAAATTAATTGGGTTAACATATCACATGTTATTTAGCCTATCATATATTTGCGGCTACATTTTTTAAAAAACTTAACAGAATGTTAAAAGTGTTGTGATGTGTATATGTAAAGCATGTTTTTGTAAACTTAAGTCTTATTTTACATATGTTGAGCCATTATTATTTAATAAGCACCTACATTTTTTCCCTTTTATTTTGTAAGATATTTTCTACTTTGAGATTGGTGGTGGTAATGGCAATAATACATAAATCTCTAAAATACTTTAATGAAGATTGGTTTCAGATCTTTTTATTTTCTGGGAAAAAAAGAGATGGGTATAGTTATGGGGATCTGAAGAACACAGCAGAGGAAAACAGGGAGAAAAGGGGGAAAGTAGGATCTCCACAGAATAGATACCTTTTAGTACAATTTGGCCAGAGACAATCCTGAACAGATTTATTTGAAAAGTTACTTAACCTCTTGGTGTCTCAGTATTTTTTAATTTTTATTTTTTAATATATTTAAAAATATTTAGAACTGTTTTAGCTTTATAAAATTATTATGGAGTAGTATAGAGAATGCCATATATACCACACTGTTTCCTTTATTATTATTTTTTTGGCTGCACCCATGGCATGTGGATGTTCCCAGGCCAGGGACTGAACCTGCACCACAGCAGTGAGAACACCAGATCCTTAACCTGCTGAGCCATAGAGGAACTCCCTGTTTCCTTTATTATTAATGTCTTAAATTATTAAGGTGCATTTTTCACAATGAATGAAATAATATTGGTAAAGTATCATTTAAAAAAGCTCGTATTAGGGCTTGCCTTCGCTTTGCTCTATGATCTTTTTGCTGTTCTGTTCCTGAAGTGTAATGCCCGCGGTCGCGAGACCCCCTCGCAACGAGCACACCAGAGTCAAAAGTCAAAGCCAAAATGGCAAGGGTCCTTTATTGCAGGTTCGAACCTGGACCCCTGCGCACTCATTACCGGTGACGCAAAGAGGTCCCAACTGCAGCGAGTACAGGGTTTTTATGGGCACACACAAACAAGTCTGGGGCTTAGGGGAGGTTTTCAAAGGAGAGGGATGCCGATTGGCTGATATTTGAATTGGGACACCGTCTGCTATATGATTGGCCTGGGATCGCGCGATCCATATTCAGCAAGCAAGCAGGTTTACAGAAGCAGATGTGGCGGTTAGTGACTGGCT
>PVHT020000015.1:32295706-32318162 GCA_004024745.2 Catagonus wagneri | reverse complement strand
GATGGAAAATTTCCTAAATGGTAGCCAGTTATGTCTTGGCCGGTTTTATTGACCCTTTGTTGCGAAACACTGTCACAACTGATATTTAGCAAGCAGGCGATGTTACAGAAGCGAGAAGGGAGCGTTAAGTTTCAATTGCCTTAGGTTTCGTCTCTCAGAAATCCATCCAGGATACCACATTACTACATTTAGTAGAGAATAGGCTCCTATTCTCTGTGACAGTTTCTCAGACTTTCTGTGTTTTTATGGCCTTAACAGTACTGAGGATTACTGGTCAGGTAATTTATAGAATGCCCACAATTTGCATTTGTCTAATGCTTTGTTCATGATTAGACTGAAGTTATATGGGCTTTGGGGAGGAAGACCACTGAGGTGTGGTGTCATTTGCATCACATTATATCAAAGGACATTTTATTAATATGACATCACTGTTGAAACTGATCTTGATCATCTGACTGACATAGTGTTTCCAGTTTTCCACTGTACATTTACTCTTTTTTTCACCTTTTCCATTTTGTAATCTTTAGAAGGAAATCATTATGCACAGCCAACAATTAAAGAGGGAAAAGATATACTTTTCCTCCCTAAGTAGAAACTATCTACATAATTATTTTTTAATGCCAAACCCTTGGTATATGGAAGTTCCAGGGCCAGGGATTGAATCTGAGCTCCAGCTGCAACCCATGCCACAGCTGCGGCGATGCCAGATCCTTTAACACATGTGCCCCGCCGGAGGTCAAGCCTATAACATGGCCCAGTAGAGATGCGGCTGATCCTCTTGCACAACAGCTGGGACTCCTGCAGTCAGGTTCTTAACCCACTGCACCAGAGTGGGAACTCCTATCTACTTAATTTAAAATTCTTCCATGTTGGAGATTTGATAGTTTTCCCTCCATTTGTTTATTTATTCAATCATTTATTCTTATCAGTATGGACTCATGGCCTTTTTAAAATACATTGTATTAAAATCTTGTACTACTTATTTATTTTGTTGCTCAAATTATTCCAGCTTTGAACACTGGGAGCTCTTTCAATTGCTATACTCCCATTTTTTTGTTTGTTTTGTTTTTTAGAACTTTTTTACTTTCTGGCATCTTTAAAAGATGCTTCACGTGTATTTCAACCCCAGTTCTAGAGACAGCCATTTTTCCAAGAAACCCTGGAAAATCATAATAGAAACCAAGATCTGGGTTCTAGGTGTGTTAGTTGCTACCTGGATATCATTGTTTCTTGGTCCTCTTAGCTGACAAAGCAAGGAAATATTTGCATGTATAGTAAATCTGTGTATACACTCACACACATACAGGTAGTCTCCAACTTAACATGGTTTGACTTACACTTTTTCAACTAATAACTTTTTAACTTTATGATGGCATGAAAGAGACATGCATTCAGTAGAAATCTTACTTTGAATTTCGAATTTTGATCTTTTCCTCTGCTAACAAGATGAGGTAACTCAGCGAGCTTCAGCGCCCAGTCAGCCATGTGATCGTGAGGGTAGACAACTCTTCTGTACCCATACAACCAATCTGTTTTAAACTTCCAGTAAAGTATTCAATCAACTACATGAGATATTCAACATATTATTAGAAAATAAAATTTTGTTAGATGATTTCGCTCCACTGTAGGTTAATGTAAGTGTTCTGAGCACATTTAAGGTAGGCTAGGCTAAGCTATGATGTTTGGTGCATCAAGTGTATTTTTTTTAATTACTTAATGAACTTTATTACAATTATAGCTGTACAAAAATTATCACAACCAAATTTTATAGCATTTTCATCCCAAACCCTCAGTGCATCCCCCCACCCCACAACATCAAGTGTATTAAGTGCATTTTTGATCTACGATATTTTCAGTTAATGATAGGTTTTTTAGGACATAATCCCGTAAGTCAAGGAAAATCTATCTATATTATATACAAATATTTCTATATGTAATCATCTGTATCACTATTAAGTTGAGTATCTGTTCATACTGATGTCTCATTCAAAATCACTACCACAGGGCTCATACTAACCTCCCTTTCATTGCTTATCTATAAACTCACACTCTAACAGTGAGAAACATGGCTTTTCCACCCACTATCCATTTGCTTATTGTTCAATTCCAGTATACAAGTACTGTGGTTTTAGAATTGCTGATTTGCACCACGTGGGGAAAAGTTGAATTTACTGGAATATGTTGCTTATGTACAGCTTATTTGCATTTATTCTTATAGCCTCTACTCATTTCTACAGTTATTTAGGTTACGACCTTATTCCCCCACACTTTTCAGTGAGATTGTTTCATGTATTTGTAATACAGTTAGATTGTTTTGTCACATTTTTCACTCCATCCTGGGATTTGCTCCAACCTCCTCATGATATTTTTAAACTTATCATATATTCAGTATAACTCCTTGGGCTGTAAAAAGTTCAATGAGTTTTCATAAGTGATTAGTGGAAGGTATCTGTAATTACAGCACCAGAAAGAATAGTTTCATCACCTAAAAAAAAAAAAAAAACTGTGCCTTACCTGTTCAAAAACATCCCTCCCCTCAAAAAAAAAGTAAACTCTTGAAATCACTTATATTTTTACCATCTCTACAGTTTTGCCTTTCCAGAATGTCATATAGTTGGAATCATGTAGTATGTAGCTTTTTAAGAATGGCCTTATTTCTTAACAATGTGTATTCGATTTTTCCATTTTTTTCATTGCCTGATAGCTCATTTCCTTTTATCACTGAGTAATATCCCAATGTACAGATGAATATAGTTTGTTTATCCACTCACCTCTTGAAGGACATCTGGGTTGTTAACGGTTTTTGTCAATTATGAATAAAGCTGCTATAAACATTTTCATGCAAGGTTTTTTGTGGACATAAGTTTTTAAATCAGTTGGGTAAATACCCAGGAGTGTGATTGTTGGGATGTATGGTAAGAATATATTTAGTGATGTAAAAATTGCCAAACTGTCTTCACAAGTGGCTGTGTCATTTTTACATTACTATCAGCAATGAATGTGATTTCTTGTACCACATCCTTGCCAACAGTTTGCATTATCAGTGGCTTGGATTTTAGCCATTTTAATAGGTGTGTAGTGGTATATCATTATTGTTGTAATTTGCAATTCCCTAATACCAAATTATATTGAGCATATTTTCCAATGCTTATTTGCCATCTGTATATCTTCTTTGTAATATGTCTATTCAGATCTACTCTCCATTTTTTTTTTAATGGAGTGTTCGTTTTATTATCATTGAGTTCTAAGGATTCTGTGTGTATTTTGGATCCAAGTCCTTTATCAGACATGTGTTTTCAAATATTTTCTACTGGTCTGTGCCTTATCATTTCATTTTTTAAATAATGTTTTCCATGAAGAAGTTTTAAATGTATAATATGTTTGCATTTTACCTAAAAAACTTAATGTCAGACCCAAGATCATATCAGTTTTCCTTTATGCTTTGGTTGAAAAATTTTATGTTTTGCATTTTATATTATGTCTATCATCCATTTGGGTTTAATATTTGTGAAAACTGTAAGGTCTATTTATAGGTTTTTATTTTTGTATGTGGACCTTCAATTTTTCCAGCACCATTTGTTGAACAGACTATTATCTTCAGTGATTTTTGCATGCTACTTTAGCTAAGATCAGTTGACTATATCTATTTGGATCTATTTCTGAGATAACTACTCTGTTCATTGATCTATGTTTCTACCCCCTGGCCAATACTACAGTGTCTGGAAAACTATAACGACATCAAATAGTGAATTTTCCCATTTAGTTTTTCTTCAGTATTTCATTGGCTATGCCAGCTCTTTTGCCTTTTTGTATAAACATTAGAATGAGTTTGTCAGTATCTGCAAAACAGTTTGGTGCTATTTTAATTGAGATATTTTTAAATGTGTATATCGAGTTGGGAAAAATTGACACAATATTGAGTCTTTCAATCCATGAACATGAATTAGCTAGATAATAGAGCTGTTGTGAGAATTAAATGAGAAAATATGCGCAATATGCATTAAGCAGTGCCTGGCACAGTGAAAGCTCTTGATGAATATTACTATTATTATTATTACATCATAATCATTACTATTTGTGAAATATGGTGGTTATATTGAATGTGATAAAGATGGCAAGAACCCTTTTTGTCATTATTAAAAGATAGCTCATTACTTTGAAATTTATAATTTCTAGTGACAAGAAACAATTTTAGATATTTTCTGTTATATTTGGCCAGATTTAGTTTTTATTTTATTTTAATTTAATTTAATTTAATTTTATTTTACTTTTTGGGGCCACACACATGGCATATGGAAGCTCCTAGGCTAAAGGTCTAATTGGAGCTACAGCTTATGTCCTCTGCCACAGCCACAGCAATGCAGGATACAAATTGTGTCTGTGAACTACACCACAGCCCGCAGCAATGCCAGATCCTTAACCCACCGAAGGAGGCCAGGGATCAAACCCACATCCTCATGGATACTAGTCAGATTCGTTTCCACTGTGCCACAAGGGGAACTCCCTAATCTTTATTCTTGATTCATTATTCTTTCCTTCCTTCTTTTCCTCATTTTTTTAATCTGGCATTTATTGGCTTTCTAGTATGTGCCAACATCATGTCAGAACCTATGCTAAGTCCTGAGACTACAGAGTGAATAAAGTATTATTCCTATCTCTGGGAAGTTCACAGTTGAGGGGAAGGTTAGGACCAAAGACAAAAAAATAATCATCTCAATGTAAATAATAATAATGTCATAAATACTATTAAAGTCTCATGTAAAGTGCCATAAGAATACACTTAAAAAGATATAAGAGCATAGGTTAATCAAGAAAAATCTGCCCAGAGGATATGACTTTTTAACCAAGTCTTGAACAATGTAGAGGATTTTTTTTTCCAGGCAAATGAGAACAGCAAACTGTTGAGACCATTTGATGATGATGATGATGGTGATGATGATGACGATGTGTGTGTGTGTGTGTGTGTGTGTGTGTATGTGTACCATAAACAGAAGTTTAATATGGTTTGTATGTTGAGATATAATAATGTTCAGGTTGGTTATATGTGAATGTAAGTAAGGGTTTTAACACAAAGTGTTTGTATGTTATGCTAAGAAATTTATACTTTATCCTACACTTTAAGACAGCCATTAAAAGAGTTTGTGTCAGATTTGGCTTGCGAACTCTGATTTGCTTACCCTGACTGTAGAATAAAATTATCCAATCCATATTTTCAAAAAAGCAATTTGGTGATTGCAGTAATAATTGGAAAAGGAAGATGGAGAGGTAGGAACTCCAATGAGTAGGAATTTTTAATAATAATCCAGGTGGAAAGTAATGAGAGCCAACACCTGCACAGTGGCAAAGGAGAAAAATAAAGTAGTTATTTTTGACAGGTCTTGGTAACTGACTAGGTGCAAGAAAAAGGAATTTAGAGTCAAAGCTGATTCTAGTTTTCTACTTTGGGTGAATGGACAGAGTATGGGTTAGGAATGGGGGAGAGATTAATAGAAGACTGAACTTGAGAGAAAACACAACTGCATAATGAAATCCTCAACATAGGGTGAGAACTTGTGTCAGACCCATGTGACTTCAAATGTTTTTATCTATAGAAATCTCAGAAGAGATTTTAATAAAATTCAATGCATAGATATGAATCCTGAGAATTCTAAATGCAACAAAACACATATCAACAAAAATCTATGCCCCCTATCAGAATGTCAAGCAACTAGAAAGATGTTCATTCCATTAGATCCCTGAGCCCATTTCTATCTTAACCTTTATAATAGAAAAAAATAATACTACAGTATTCCCTTTTGGGTTTGAGAAAGACTTTAAGGGTACTTTTTGAAAATGTATTGCTGAATCTAATTGCCACTCATGCTTTAATACGTTTTTTCTCCTTAATGCAATTTACAGAACAAATGTCTCCCCCCACACCCCAAGTAAAGCAAATCATTATGTGGCAAGTGGCATTTCAATTACATAGCATAATAAAAAACAGTATCAACTATCTAGAGAGGAAATTGAGCCTCAGGACTATTATGTTGTCACATACTTCCAGTTTAGTGCTTTTTTAGTGACCACTCAATGAACATAAACTACCTTTGGAAAAGTATTCTTATTGTCTTTATGTATTCTACTGTTTCATTTCTGTGTTGAGTTTAGCCTTTTGAGATTAAAGGTAGTCTCTTTCATCTTTTTGTCATATCTTCCTAAGTAGAGAAGAAATTGGAGCAGACAGCTTTAATAACTTTACATACAGTAAGGAAACTAGGCACAGGCAGAATATAAAAAAGTAATCTAAAATTCAGCACTTTAAGTGCCGAGAGCTTGAAAATGACTAAGGTGTTATAGCTTAATAACATCTTTTTGGAATCACATTTTGCACTCAAAAAAAGAGAGGAGGAAATGCAACTTGTGATTTGTGGTACAGTATATTGCCCTTCTGAGGATAATCTGCTGCTTGTTCATTATTACATGCAGCTTGCTCAGAAGCAAGTCCAGGTTTAAATTAGCATTTGCAGATTATTGCAATTCTAATTTACAGTAAGTGAGGTTAGTAATTAAAACCAGTTGTATCTGGTACTAAAGTGTTGTGGGAACCTACTTGAGATGTTCAAACCTAAATATTAAGAAAGCTTTTTTAAAAAGATAGGAAATTATTTTTGTTTTACTATAAAAGAAACTGTTATAAGCAACTTGAGAACAAGTGTAATGTTTCAAATTTTGTATTTGTTTTTCTTGTGTTTCCCTGATAGGAGTCATTTGAAGATAGGTAATAGAATCCAGATTAATATGTTTTGAGCCAAATATTTTTTTAACTTTTTTTTTTTCAAAACACTCTTGATGTGAAACTGGAAAACAAAAGCAATTACAATAGTCTCAGTTCCTCCACTCTGATCTGGTCACAGTTTAACTTCCTCTTCCAATGTTATCATGACCTTAGATTCCGGTGGAGGCAAGAGGGAAAGAAGCATGGAAAAATAAGTATAAACTATAGGAATCTTATAAGAATGGGATTCAAGCTGTAACAAACTACGAAACCATTGCATTAAAATGATTCGTACCTCATTTATTGGATAAATCCATGCTTTTGATAAGAAGTCTAATTGGATGGTGTTTATATACTTAGGTACTACAGTGTGATGCCATTCAAAAACTTGGAGATAAGGTAAATAGAGTTTCCTTGGAAAGGGAAACTGCAAAATCAGCACTTAATGGATCAGAACAGAGATAAGCAAAGTCACCTAAAGGAGAAAGAAACCGGCTGTCAGGCCTTTAAGATCAGATTTCATAATGTTCTAAAGTTAACAAATTAGTGGTTTGTTTTTCCCCTTATATTCAGTTTACTTAACACAAAATATTCATTGGGCATTGACAATACCTGGTCTCTTCGAATCAGAGTGACACATTTAGCACAGCCTTTCCTCAAATAAAGCAGAAATAAAAAGGTATGTACTTTTGCATCAATAGAAATATTGCACTTTTTTTTTTTGTCTGTTTAGGGCCGTACCCACGGCATATGGAGTTTCCCGGCCTAGGGGTCGAATTGGAACCTGGCCTACACTACAGACACAACAATGCCAGATCCTTAACCCACTGAGCAGGGCCAGAGATTGAACCCACATCCTCCTGGATACTAGTTGGGTTCATTACTGCTGAGCCACATGGGGAACTCTGGAATGTTGCACTTACAATTAATCTCTCCTTTTTTGGCCACACCTGTACTGAAAAATGGTAATGAGCCTTAAATTTGATGACCTTGTTGTCTTTAGGTCAGAATTAAGTTTTAAGGGTGAGGAATATAAAACACAAGTTAAAAATAACATTTATTAATATATGTATTGACTTATTTGATCCCCATAATGATCCTGTGAAATAATCAGTTACCAGGGCATTTCACAAAGTGAGAACTGAAGAAGAGAGGTTAAGTAAC
Organism: Catagonus wagneri; assembly: GCA_004024745.2. Classification (NCBI taxonomy): domain Eukaryota; kingdom Metazoa; phylum Chordata; class Mammalia; order Artiodactyla; family Tayassuidae; genus Catagonus; species Catagonus wagneri. Next base: position 32,310,244 of record PVHT020000015.1, on the reverse strand, counting down.
TTGTAAAATGTACCCCAGCCATTGAGTGATAGAAGGAGTACTTGAACTGACGTACACCTGGCTATAGACTATATGCCTCATTGTCATGTTACTTTATCTCCTGGCCTACTAACTTGTACACAGTGGATGTTCACAACATGTATGTTGATATATAAATCTAATATGATATTTTATTTATATTAAACACATTACAGTTTTCAAGGGGACTTCCTATCACTCTTGTTTTTAGTTGTGTTTTCAGGAAACTGTAAGTATGCAGGGGAGGCAAATTAAATGCTTTAATTTGAATTTAATACATAAGAAAGTGGAGAACCTGGTTGTTGAATTACAAAAAGAAATAGGATTCAGTTATTGCCTTGAAGAACTGAGGGTAAGATGTGACAGAAAATGTGTAAACAATTAAGTACAGAAACTTTGATAACATCTCTAATGATAGGCATAATGAGCTAAATATTATTATTTATTATTATTATTATTATTGGCCATGCCTGTGGCATGTGGAGGTTCCCGGGACAGAACCCACACCACAGTAGCAACCTGAGCTACTGCAGTGACAAAGCCAGATCCTTAACCTGTTGCATCATAAGAGAACTATTAGTATTACTCTTTAATAGCAGGGGATATATATGTTTTTCAACATACTTTTCTTATCGCTCACTTTGGAAGTGCCTTCAAAGAAAGGTTTGTTGGGTTCCTAACATTGAACCAGTTATTGGGAGGATGGAGAAGCTGTCAACTGAGAAATGCACATCAAGAGTAAGATTCAAAACAGGGCTTAAAAACCTCACCTTAGATTGAAGTGTGTTGAGTTCGAGGTTCTTGGCAATATAGAGATGGAAGGCTTAGCAGGCAGTTTGAAATTATAGATCTAGAGTACATTTATGATTCATTAGTGTGATACCACTGGGAGTGAGTCAACTCATTAAGAAAGAAAAGGAAGGCAGAATTTTGATGATCAAGATATTTTTAGGGAGAAGGAGTATGGAGAAATACATGACTGAGACAAAGAAGGATCAAAGAAGGGCAAAGAAAATATATGAGTGCAATGTCATGGAAATCAAGGAATAAAAATTGTTCAAAGGAATAGATTTTAATGGTGCCAAGTACTACAAAGAGATTGGGTTATAGACAAGGATGCACCCATTAAATATCATCATCTCCTGCATTTCACTGAGACATTTCAGGAGAATAGGAGAGCAAGAGTCATATTTTAAGAGACTGAAGTGTCCAGAGGTGTGATCTGGAAGTTTCAGCAGAAATAAGGAGAATACCGCTTCTTCCAGTTTATCCTAGAGCAGCAGTCTTCTTTGGAATACGTAGCCAAAAAAAGTGGCATTGTCAGTAGAACCATATTTTAATTAAGTCAAGGGAGTTTGGAAGGATTGAAGAAAGGCACTACATATTTAATAAGTCAATAAGAAAATGGACGACTTTGAGGGGCACAGAATCAGGTACTAAGTGAAAGGATCGGGGGGCAAGTGAAAATAGAAAGAAGTAGTATTGAGGTGAATTAAAATGGCTATTAGCTACCCTAGTTACACCATTCAATAACAAAATTTTTAGTGCTTCAATAACTTAATTTGCTGCATAGGAGTCAAGATAGTTCCAAAGCACTCTGAATTTCCTCTATGTAATATGCAAAGGATTAAGCTGAAATATGTTTAGAACCATGAGTAGTACATTTCTTAATTAGTCCCTGATGGTCCAGAAAGATTTACAATATTTCTGAAGTTACCATTTGTATAGGTAGGGAGAAGTCATAAAAATGTAACTTTTAATTTTAAGAAATTCTTTAAGTTTAGATCAGACTAAAATAAATTATGAAAGAGGAAGCATAGAGTTAAATGTATGTTTGCTACCCTTCAAAATGTGCTTAAAACCTCCCTTCACATCTGCTAAAAGATTTGGATTTTAGGGATATGGATTTGCTTTATACCCTTTTGAAGGTAGCACCAATTAACCCACAGCACTGTTTTGATCCCTAGCATTGCAATGTAGAATAAAATAAATGTAATTTATATGTTCATGTTCATTAGTCTGTTACATCATTTAAACTTGAGGATTCAATTAAGAACACTCTCCGAATGATTTAATTGGAACTAGGTTTTTCAGCTTGCATTTTCCTGAAAAATCAGGTCATTTCTGAGTATATATCAAATAACATCATTTTATATGGTATTTTTCAAGTACATATTTCAAGTAAACACCCCTCTGTGGTAATATAAACTATCATAAATCATATTTCTGAAAGTTACATGTATAATATATCATTAAATATGGGCACACAAATAAGTAAAGTGCATGGTTTATTTATGTAATTATTCAGGAAATTCAACATTGGTTTCTAGTGCAATAAAAGAAGATGTTGCCAGAGGATATAAAGCACACTGCTCCATCAGGAGTGTTGCTTTAATCTGGAAGCAGCTATAATTTAAGAACTGAAGGTTAATACTCTTCATACATCTGCTAGTTAAGATCATTTCCCTACTGGTATTTGTTTACACACTTTGTTTTGATTTGGAGAGTTATAATGCCCATAACAGAGCTGCTTCTTCTTCTTCTTTTTTTTTTTTGCTTTTTAGGACTGCACCTGAAGCATATGGAGGTTCCCAGGCTATGCGTCTAATCAGAGCTATAGCCGCTGGCCTATGCCACAGCCATAGCAACGCAGGATCCGAGCCATGTCTGCCATCTACACCACAGCTCATGGCAATGAAGGATCCTTAATCCACTGAACGAGGCCAGGGATTGATCCTGCATCCTCATGGATACTAGTTGGGTTTGTTACCACTGAGCCACGATAGGAACTCCCATAACAGAGCTTCTTAATCCTTCTTTCTAATTTTTATTTTTGTCTATAAAGTACCAATGATGAGTTGTGGCATTCTATTTTATACGCATGCCTGCATTAGAAGGTAAAAAATGAGCCAGGGAATTGGAAGGTGGATCTTTTGTCCACCCGGATTAATTCAAATACATGTTACATGAGATATAATTATTTTAAAAATGCATCACTTAAGGTTTTGTTATGATAAGTCATTGACTGAAAACTCCTTACTCATGGATATTTTTTTTTCATGAGCAAATATTGTTGTCCCTTTTACGTCCTAGAAAAAAATGTAAAGCATTCACTGGAAATAGACTCAGTTACTCTTTGGATAACTATGTAACCATAACTTAAAAACCACATCAGAAGCTATCACTACCACTATATTTAATTGCTATACTGGGCATTTGTTGATGTCCCAGTGTTCAGCTGCTTACAGTTCTCAGTGTTTATGTTAATTTTTATAAGGATTTTGTCCAAGGCATACACCTGTTCAGAGCTTGGACAAAGACATTATTTTCTTTTTTTCTCCAGATAAACAAATATTTTATTCCATCTTATGTAAACATGTATCTACTCTGTCTACCTTTGACTGGAAAATAATCTGGCTTAGATTTAGGTTTGATCATGTTTCAATGGTATACCAGACATAGATCATTGCACATATCTCTGAACAGTATGGCTTATCATTGGCAAATGTGTTTCCATGCACATTCAAAATGAAACTGCAACCCAGGATCAATCAATGAAGACCAAGTAAGTTGGCCATTGTAGGCTTGATTTAGTATAATACTAAATTAGTGAAAGTTCAATAAGAAGCAGTTCCACTTGGTTACCACTAGTCCACACTTTCAGATCAGTTATGCTACTATCCATATTCAAATTCTTTTTGTGAATATATAATAAGAATAAAGATATCCCCATATCCTCTTGTTTTCTAAAAAGATATGAAATTGAAAAATATTTGATATGTTAAGAGGAACATTAACATGGATCTTGGGAGAATAAAAGAGTAACAACCTGTATTTCAAATGAAACTGAACAATTGGCATACATATTTAACAAAAGAGTGGAAGCTTTTAAAAGATAAGGGGTAGGTGTTAAAATTCTTTACAGCCACCAAAGTTCTTAAAACTCAATAAATGTATTTTGATTGAATGTCCTATAAGTGAGATTAAAAGGTTTACTGCTCATGAGTTCAGATATTTCACCCAGTTCATGCCGACACATATATGTCACGTTGTATCAAAGTAAGCACAGATGCTTTGGAGATGATTAGTATCCTCTTACCACTCAAAAGAGGGAGGCTATTTGTCAGGCATGATTCAAGATGAAATGATATCATTCAAGTCAGTTATTTATTCTTAGTAATGTTCCTACCATCAAACTAAGTGGCATTCAGCTAAGGCAAGAAGTCCCATGTTTATATGTTTACTGTGTGAAATATATTATTCCAGGAATTATTCTCATTTTATTTAATTCATGAAAATTTAATTAAAGTGTACAACTGAGGAGTGGAAAATGATATTTGGAAAAAATTCTGTGTGTGTGTGTGTGTGTGTGTGTAGACAGAGAGACAGGGAAAATGTATATCAGGAAAATAATTTACTACAATGTTGGTCTGTATCATAATAAAATACATCTCTTTAACACATTTCAGTATTTTCTGTTCTATTTTTAAACTTTCAAGCAGTAAGAAAGATAGAATGAATTGCAAAGAAATATTATGATACAACTTTTAAAGACTTACCACATACCAAAAAGTGTGTCACAAACCTCTTATGTAAACAAATTCAACTAAAAAGTATACAATTTATTGAAGCTATAGTTGAAAAAATTTGGTAGCCTTGGAGAACATCTTTTGCCTCATGTTCCGTATTTTTAGTTTTTGTAATAAACATTATATACTTAAGTATGCAATGTCACCATATTTGGATGCATAGGTGAAATACATAAATAGTTTATTGATAGTACATCATAGTATACGATAAATTAAATGAAATTAAATAGTATATTCAATGTGATATCCCTCATTAGCAATGCCTAGGTCAATGTGTTGTGCAAAATTGCAAAGGATACTATACATTATGCATTTCCAACAATCTCAGCACATATATTAATGATGTGCTTCCTTGTATGACCTGTCTCTAATTTCCCTTGAAAAACTTGTGCTGTTAGTATACTCCAGAAGAAGTAATCAAGTCTATGCAAGTAATTTTAAAAAATAAAATAATATTTACCTGTAAATTTTCAGACTTAGGGCCACTCCATACTCTGTAGATTGTAGGTCTAATTCATCTGTACATTCTTTCTTTTTCTAATTCTTCTTTTTCTATTTTACTGTCTATTTTAAAATTCTTTACATAGGAGTTCCCGTAGTGGCTCAGTGGTTAACGAATCCGACTAAGAACCATGAGGTTGCGGGTTCGATCCCTGGCCTTGCTCAGTGGGTTAAGGATCCGGCGTTGCCGTGAGCTGTGGTGAAGGTTGTAGACGCGGCTCGGATCCTGTGTTGCTGTGGCTGTGGTGAAGGCCGGCAGCTACAGCTCCTGTTAGACCCCTAGCCTGGGAACATCCATATGCCGCGGGTGCGGCTCTACATAAAGGCAAAAAGACAAAAAAAAAAATTCTTTACATAAAATATCAGGGTTTTTTTGTTTTTGTTTTTTTTTGCTTTTTTTTTGGCCATGCCCATGTCATTTGGAAGTTCCTGAGCCAAAGATTGAATCTGCACCATGGCAACCACCTGAGCTTCTGAGTGACAAAGCTGGATCCTTAACCTGTTGCACTACCCGAGAACTCCAAAATATCTCTTCTTTATTATTCCCTGCCATTGACATCTGCCTTTTGTGACTTCATGAGATTTTATATAATTGACCTTCACGTGTGTTGAAAGATATAAGACCTGAAGGCAACCACCGTGTAAATACTTCATAATGTTCATAGTTACTTAATCACATGGAAACAGTTGATGATTTATCGATGATTTAATGTGCTTGATCCGACATATATTCAGTGTTAAAAATGAAACACTGAATATGCTGACTCAATAACTATCGAAGAATTAAGGATTTCCTTTAGTGGGTTAAGGATCTGGTGTCACTGCAGTGGCTCTAGTTATTGCAACTAGGTTTGATTCCTGGCCTGGGAACTTCCGGATGCCGGGAGTACAGTGGAAAATAAAAAACAAAGGGTATAAGAGGTGGGTAACAGCCACATGAGTGCACTCTTCCATTAATGTCCTAGGTGATTTGATTCATGGGATATTATTTTCTGTTGGCCTTTCCTTATACCTGCACTTGAGAAGAGGTTAAGGGTTACTTGAAACAAGAATGGCTGTGACACCTTCCATATCCCCAACACTAGTGTATAAAGTTAGAGAATATTTTAATTAATCAAAAAAATATATAGATAAATATACCAACTGTTAAATTTATAGACTTTTACAGAGGCTGACAATTTCTGGGCAGTTCAGTCTCTAAATGACTAGTTGCTTCTCTCATGTCCATTAACAAGTAAGTAGGTTATTTCACTTTCCTGGGGCCTCACAAGAGACCTTCATTCTGTTTTAATTCCAGTAGGCTTGTGCCTTACAGTTTTCAAATGTGACTAGAATTTTACTACATGTTGTTGCTTTCAGGCTGTTTGGTACATATCCTTGTCTGGGTGTGTTGTTGCATTTACTTACCTAAGGCTGGAAGTCTTGGCAGAAAGCTGGAGAAAAACAAAACAAAACACTCAGGTCCGGTCTGATGGAACTTCTATGCTTTGTCACTACTGCTCCCAAAGCCTTGTTTTGCCTCTTCAATATTCTCTGAGGAGGAAAAATAATATCTTAACAACCAAACATTCTCACTTCTGATGAAGTGCCACAAAAAGTGCTAGAATCTGGCTAACAATTTCCCTAGACCTCTAAATTTCTCCACACTTTTAAAAAAATTACATGAGTGTATAGGACTTAACTCAATTTTAGATAGATGCCTATGGAGGCAAATTATTTGCAAAGAATCTTCAGAAAGAGCTCTTTTAGATATTTCAATGGATTTCTACTTACTATCACATATGCAAAATTCAGTGTTGATCACACTTGGGAATTGAAGCCTTTAATAGATATTACGTGGAGTGACTTGGGGTACATAAAATCAGAATTTCAAAGAGGACTCATATAAACCACTTAGGAATAAGAGAGTAAGGAAAGTAGAAAGTAGGTTTCTACTTAAGATGTCAAAGAATTCAGATAGGAGGTATTTGTGGGTTTATTAAACATTTGTTAAATATCTAATGTATGTCAGGCACTCTGATAGATATTAGGGATGCGGAGATAAATAAAACATGGTCTTGTTTGTTATATCTCATGGTTAACTGAGGGGGAGAGAAATTTGTAATCAGATAATTGCAGTAAGTGTGGCAATTTTCATAACAAAATGCCTTTAGAAACAGTTACTGAAACAGCTACCTAGGAGCATTGAACTGAAAAGTACTGGAATTCAAAGGAATTAATATGCAAAAGTAATTAATCCTTGGGATTTCTCTCATGGTACAGAGGGTTAACAATCCAGTGTTGTCGATGCCTGGGTCACTACTGTTACACGGGTTCCAGTCCTGGACGAGGAACTTCAACATGCCGCAAATGTGGCAGAAAAATAAAAATGATTTAATCCCTGACTTTTCTTTTAAACTATATATAAGATTTTTCTAAGTTATGAAGCAGAAAACTTTAATTTTGTTCCCAGATGGCTGTCGGGTGAGAATGCTGAACCATAACCATTTGATTAGGTCTCCCAAAATTTGTTCTTTTGGAGAAAGAATTTGGCAAAAAGACTGTGGGTAGTCAGGCAATTAAGTATTTATTTAAAGAGAGAAGAAAGAGAAGATAGGTGTGGAGAAAATACAGGCACAGGCAGGCTGGGTGTGGGGGTGTGGAAAGGGAGAGAGAAAAACAGAGATAGAGAAAAAGGTCAAGAGAGGAAGAGAGAAACATGTGCTTTGGAGGTGGTTTAAATCACTTGTTTGGGGGCAGTCCTTCCGGGCTTCCTCTGGCCAATCATCTTGCTTTTTCTGGTTTTGGCTCAGAGCTCTGCCCAAAGGATGGATTTTAGCACAGTGGTCTCTGGGAGGTTAAGAGGAAGTGCTGTGGTCTGGTGCCCCTCCTTTCTCTGACCCTTAGGAACCTTTCTGTGTAGATCCAGAGGTTTCTTTGACCTGAAGAATGAGAAATAGATGGTCTCTTTATCTTTTATCCAAGTAGGATGCACCTTTTATCTTCAAGTTATCTGTCCACAGGGAACAGATTACAGTTGCTCAGTCTAGGACCCATCTATCTTCTGCTTCAATTTCACACAAGGAAATCGCATGCACAAACTGTATATGAGTTCAAGCAACAAGGAGAGGTGCAGTGTGGTATATAGTACATGTGTTCTGGGGAGCTGTGGTAGATGATATGGCTCCAAGGGCATGTTAAAACCTGACTGTGACTGGCCTTAGAGCCAAGCTGTGGAATTTAGAAGTAATATTACAGAAAATGAGGTTTCTTTTTCAGTAAGGCATTGCTATACTCCAATTTATATTTTAGGAAAATAATCATGGGGCTTAGAGAAGAAGGAAGACTGGTCTTAAAATTTCTGCATAAAGTCCTTAACTTATTTGGACTCTTTACGCTTTCCAAAGAGACTCCCAAACGCCTCTTCTTATCTTTGTCAGGATTTACCCATGAGGCTGTTATGGACCCTTCCCAGAAGAGGTAGAGATTGAGAGTGTGGATTAGAATAAGGGTATTTGAAACGCAAAACTTTGTAGATATAAGACAGAAATTTAAAAAGCATTTCAATCAACTTCATAATGAAAATAACTGTAGAGCAGAAAATTGACCCTAAAATTATGAATTCCGTGGACACATTACCCTGCAAGAAATATCCTCTTGCATTTTGATGATTATTTTTAAGTTAGATGTGCATTAAGAAAAAGCAGCACTTGGGACTCAAGCTTCTTGTCACTTATATAGGTAAATATAAGGCTAGCCATTGGACATCATTTACCACATACTGGAGATAAGCATGTCCAGTCACTTGTTATGTAGATAATGTCAACCATGTTATATCACAGCATTCCAATAGGGATGTGCTGATTCATAGATCCCAGGATTAACCAAAATGCTTGTATCATATAAATGGAGAGAGGGTTCCATTAAGAACTTAGACTTGTTACACTAGTGCTTCTTATAATGAGCTTAGGCCTTCATAAATGTCTGTGCCTGCATTTAAACAATTAGCACAGACTTAAGTTCATCACTTGAACTTGAACATCTCCACAGAAACAAATTTATACACCACATTACACAGATTTATTTATGAATGTACAATACTGGGAAAGCAATTGCCTCTTATTTTCATTTAATTAACAATGAAGGATAAATGACATCAGTAAAGAAATATCAGCCAAAGGGAACCAAGTGTGTTTTTTTGCAGATCGCCTTATTAGCTTGTTTCCAAAATATGTTCACCAGAGTGAAAAGCAATCATGTGACTAGCTGGGTGACAAAACATCTGTTGTATTAGCTCCAATAAGGCTACTGGGATTGGGTAAGGACAAACTGTGTTCTTCTTTAATCAGGTTAAGAGGAAATAGAGAGAGTCTGTCATTTGTGTTCTTATCCCAGGGACTGCTGTTTCTCCTAAATAATACTACTGTTAATAATAACTAAGAAGGTAAGAGTTGCCACTTAAAGTTTTATGCCCTTTTTGTAAGTAAATGATTTCCATCTGCTTTGTAATGAATATAAATGCCATAGCTGCAAATTGTCTAAAAAACAAAAACAAAACTGTCCCAGCTCTTGGAAAAACACACCAGGGAGTGAATGTACTTGTTATCTCTAAATGAAAGATTCCAATAACTTTATAAGAGATGTTCTTTATATAAAATATCAGCCTAATTGTTCAAGCTATTAGTAAATGATGAAAATAATTGAGCTCACAGTTTTCACATTGTTATCCAAATGCACATCTGAGGGAGACTATATTTAGTCAATGAGGATCATTTCAAATAGCTATCTATGGCAAGGATAAGTTATTTATATCATTATGTCATACCAAGATAAATAGAGTGTATTTTCACCACGGGAAACTTGACATCTCATTAAGGTACCTTGATAATTTAACAAACGAGGTGGGAAATCACGTGTATATACACACACACACATTTTGTATGTGTCAGAATGAATACATGAATTTAGTTTTAGATAGACAAAAATTGTTATTAAAAAGAAATGTTTCCATTTGCTATGATCCATTGCTAAATCATTCACTTAATCATTGCTCTAAGGAGTCTATGGTACATGGCAAGGTACTATTCCTTTGAGAGAACAGATGATGTGTTTCCAAATGACCAGAAAGCATCAGCTGTCTTCTTCGTTTTTTCCTTTACTGGATATCAGTGTCACTCTACTAGGATGTGGAAAACTTGGTACTCATAAATGATTTATCAAGTGAAGGGACCCTTTTAACTTCACTCCTAAAACATAAATTAAAATACATCCTATATCGTGTTTGTGTGTGTGTGTGAATCACATTTATATTCATATGAAACTGACTTCCTGATAGGTTCTTTTTACATTCATTTTCTTAGCTTGAGTTGTGAATTATTTCATGAAATTTACATGGATTTATTTTACACAAAATAATCCAATCAGTATTTATTTATTATCTTTGATTTGTTGAGCATTAGGTTTAGCATTGCAAGGGATAAATAAAGCATTTTTATGATAAATATATAACACAAAGCAAGCAATGATTGGAAGTGCTGGGTAGGCTAACTTTTTTTTTTTTTTTTTGCCACACCCATGGTATGCAGAAGTTCCTGGGCCAGAGGTGGAACTCTTACCACAACTGTAACCAGAGTCACAGCAGTGACAACTCCAGATCCTTAACATACTGAGTGGGTATGTTGACTCTTTAAATGCTGTCTTCAGGATAGGCTTCATTGAGAAGGTAAATTTTTACAAAATCTTGAAGCAGTGAGGATATCAGCTTTGCAGTTATCTGTAGGAAATATTCTAGGCAGAGGAAACAACTCACAGAAAAACTCTTACGGCAGAAATGTGACTAAATTATACAAGATAGCAAGGAGACAAGTGTGGATGGATGTAGTGGATTGAGCAAGGTAGAATGTGACGGGTAATGATGCCAGAGAGTTAACGAAGGTGGAGCTTTTGTGTTGCCTTATAAGCTATTGGTCCCGGGTAGTGGCAAGACAAGAACTATGAGTTACTAGGGTGAAAGCAGCTTAAATCAACGTATCCACAGAGAGGCAGTGCACTGATTGGCTTACACTACCTCCTAGTCTCCCCTTGGATATATGAATCGAGTTGGCTTCCTAAGAACCACAGGAATCCCTAGGCAATTAAAAAAGGAAGCTAAGGGACACTGCCAAAGAAATCACAAATGTCCACTAAATGGTTGAGAGATTTAAAAATATTTGCAAAATATCATTAAGAAAACAATTTTAAAAATTGAGATTTTTTTTTTACCTATTAAAATAAACTTCATAATCAGCCCCTGCTTTGTGTTGACTGCAAAATAGACCAATCTTAATGGAGAAATGTCCTTCTTTAGCTATAAAACTGCTCTTTCAAAGACAATGGCATGGTGGTTTTCCTGATAGTCATTTTAATGCCCTCTCTAGATTCACTGACCAAATAATTATATGCAGCTGGATAATTGAATTGTTGAAGAGATGATGTTTTGTATTCTGCAAGTCCATAATCAAATAAATGACCTGAATTTTTTTATTCCTTTGGTATAATGGCAAGACATACTCAGAAAATTATAGTTTTTTTTTAACTATTAAAATATACCATCAATTGTTATTGAAAATGTATAGTTCTGGTATTTTAATTTTGTTATAGAGCAGCTCCAGTAAACAGGAGCAAAGGGGATATAGGACATGCACTCTGCCCTCATGTGTATCATAGTGCAATTGTGGAAAATTTAAAAATAAATGCAAGAAACTGCTATAAAACAAAATACATTAAATTAAATGTTAGTCAAATAGAGGAGAATAAAAGCCGTGGTGGGATCATAGTGCCTACCTGACTTCAAATTTGTCACTTAGATGAGTTTGACTTCTTCCACTTACAGTTTCCACTTATATCAGAATACATATGATTTAAGCAGTAATATAAGGAAAATATAATTTTTGATTGTGCGGATTTCATTTTGAAGAACAAAATCCTTTCTAATTAAGGGTTAAAATCATCTAACTCTGGAGTCCTCCTATCACCTGTCTGGAAATTGCTGCACAGTTACTGAAGGGGAAAGGTATGGCCCTTGTGTAAACTTTTCCTCAATGAAGACATAAGTATATGTCACTGCCAAAGTTAACTCTTTATTGTATGACCTGCTTTGTTATGATTTATACACTTTTAGAAGAAAAATAAGAGTTTGAGGTCTCAGAAATCTAGGAAAGGTCAGCCATCCCCAAATGTTGGTTAATTTGTCTTTTGCTGCATGTTTATAAATGAGAAGAAAGGTTATAGAACACTTTAGATGGTTAAGTGGGTGAGTAATGGACAAAAAAACAAAAATAACAAATGATCACTGAACTTCTCAAGTACACTTGAAAAATTACAATTGTCAGTCCAGTATTTAGCTTTAGTGCAGGATTATCTTTAAAAGAAAAGTCAGAACATTAATGCCTAGTTTATGTTTATTCACACAAAACATGGGTCATGACAAAAATGAAAATCTAGGACTTTATTATATGCTACATCTTTTACCCTCTTATTTCTCCCACCATGTTATAGTTTGGGGTTCATTTTGATTATAAGGTCATGTTTACTTCTAGCTAATCACTGTCTTCTTTTCTAGGTTTTATCCTTCATGCACACATGCTCACCGTGCACTTGAGCATTTGTTTGGATGGTATTTTATTCTTGGAATAACACGTACAAATATTTTGATGACTTTTTGCTAAATTTAATTGCATATTCAATTACAAAAAGATCCGTTCAGGAAAAACATAGAAAGTTTAGTACATTAATTTTTTTCTGACAGCTACGTTGAGCCAAAAAAGGTGCTTGACTCACTAGTTAGGCCAAAATTATCAAACCAATTGTTCATAGAGACATAGTTTCACCAATTTTTGTGTTACATCCAAATAAGGAAAAATACAACAAAATGGTGTTTCTGTTCTTAAAAACACAAATATCAAGAATGTTTTTCTCACTTTTTTTATGACATTAAAATATAACTATGCAAATTGCATTTACTTTTAATACAAGGAAAGAATATTACTGATAGAAATCTGGATAAAATGTTGAGTACAATGTATTATTATCTTATTTTTAATTCTCCCATACTGGTTAATTTAACTTCCTTAATAACAAGAGCAAGTATTCATTATAAATTTTATAGGAGAATGCATTTTTAATAGTTGCATTTCTGAAAGTCTGGGCCCCTTTGTTTTAAATGATTAATGTAATTCATATAAAAAGGGGATGTCAAAGCACATGAATTTAAGTCTAACTTATCTGACTGCAGCATTTTGGAAACTGCATTTAAATAAAAATCCTGTTAATTTTATGCACGTGAAAAAAGATAGTATTCTATGGACTTGTTTAGAATATCATGTTTATCCAATATATTTCCATTGCTTATCTTAAAACATCTGCATTCTGATTGGAATGAGATAGATTTTATTTGCAAATTGTTCGCTTTTGAAATCTCAAATTTACTGTGCTTCAGTAGATATTATTACTTTTGAGAAATTTTTTCCTAGAGTGATGGAAGGTGTGGAAATATCATTTGCAACAACCTAACTTGATTCAAACTAGAAAAATGTGATTATATGATGTCTGTCTTTCTGACTTATCACTTATATATGGAGTCTAAAATATATGGTACAAATGATCTATCTATAGAACAGAAACAGATCATAGACATGGAGGACAGACTTGTTTTTCCCAGCGGAGAGAGGGAGGGAGTGGGGTAGATTGGCAGTCTGGGGTTAGTAGATGCAAACTATTACTTTTGGAGTGGATAAGCAGTGAGATCCTGCTGTGCAGCACAAGGAACTATATCCAGTCACTTGTGATGAAACCGGATGGAGGATAATGTGAGAAAAATGTGTATATCTGGGTCACTTTGCTGTATGGCAGAAATTGGCAGAACAGTGTGAAACAACTATAATAAAAAATAAAATTTAATTTAAAAAGAAAAAATAAAATGATTTAAAGGCAAAAAATGTGATTAAAAATCTCCTCTAGGAGTTCCTGTCGTGGTGCAGTGGAAATGAATCCAACTAGGAACCATGAGGTTGCGGGTTCGATCCTTGGCATCACTCAGTGGGTTAACGATCTGGCATTGCCATGAGCTGTGGTGTAGGTTGCAGATACAGCTCGGATCTGGCATTGCTGTGGCTCTGGTGCAGGCCCGCAGCTGTAGCTCCGATTAGACTTCTAGCCTGGGAACTTCTATATGCTGCGGGTGTGGCCTTAAAAAAAGACAAAAAAAAAGTCTTCTCTAGTATCACTTATTTCCAACATAAATTTCAGTAACTGGTCTGTAAATTTTTAAGGAAATCTTTGAGATTAAATCAGTAATCAAAAAAGAGCCCAAATCAAAAGTCCATGCCCCAACAGTTCACTGCTGAATGTTACCAAACAGTTAAATTAATGCCAATTCATATCAAAATTTCACTTTTCTCAAAAATTAAAGAGG
>PVHT020000015.1:32240026-32292283 GCA_004024745.2 Catagonus wagneri | reverse complement strand
CTTCTTTTAGAAATATAAAACAAATATGCTGTAACAAATCACATAACAATAAATAGTATTTCTCTCCCCACCAACGCCTTTCCCTTCGCAGTCTGGTTTCTTTTTCCATTCCTTCTTGTCCTAGACACATTCAGATACACAAACTTAAATGAAGAGGGTTTTTCTGATATGTGTCTCATTTTTTACCTAGACCCTCATCATTGTCTTTTAAATGGTCTCATTGCCTCTGGTCCGGCTCTACTCCAATCACTTTAAGCATAAAGAATAACTCCTTAGTTTGATACCAAGACTCAATTATATGACCCCTACTTATCTCTCTACTATGAAGTCCTGCCATATATAATTTCCCCCGTCTACCCATATTTACTCGTACTTCCTTAAAAATGTTATCAGGCTAGCTTATTTGTACAGACTTTTCCATATCATATTCCTCCTACCTAGAATTTGTTTTCCTTCTTTGTCTAGCTCAATGCCACCCTTCATTCAAAACTAATTTCAAAATCCAGGAATTATTTTCTGACTCTCTCTCTCATCCTTTTTCCTATAGCACACTCTAGAAAACACCTAGGAAACTGAAGACTTATTGCTTCCCCTGAAATCACAACTCTGGTCAAAACAGTGTATTTTTAAAGTCTAATAGTTATATATTCCCATTGCCTCACTGACATAGCCCCAGGAATGAAACCAAGGCCTGATAAATGAGAGATGCTCACTCTCCTATGTCCTTTGTAATGGGTTATTTAGACAGCCTGTTGCTTGGATCCGTTTCTTACTCTTTTCATCATTCGAAAGAGTTTGGCCTGCCCAGAAGAAAGCAAGAAATCAACAGTAAGTCCGATGATTACTAACATTTTACAGTTGAGGAAATCAAACACAATAGGTTAAATTCTTCTCTGAGTTACAGAGCTGGTAAGTGACAAAACCAAAATTCTACCTCTGTCAGTTTGATTTCAGAGCACATGCTCTAAACCATTATAAAATACTGATTTTTACCCCCCAAATCGACAATATACACAAATGACACTGGAGGTGCTCACTAAAGTTTGTAGTTTCTAATCTGTGTATGACTACTAAATGCATGTTTCTATTGAACTAGTTACATACTTTAAGAAATTTCTTTCATTTTATCAAATATTTATTCTTGACCATCTATTAAGTATAAACAACTGTGCTTGTTTAGTGCTAATTTGGACCAAATAATTTTGAGGTTTGGAATACTCTAGATGTTAAAAAAAATAAGCTCTGAAAAATAAATGAAAAAGAAAGCCTCCGAGGGTTTGTGAAAACAACACTGAATCTAACATCAAATAGGGTCTAAAACCAGGCTTCTCTATTTACTAGCTATGTGGCACTGAGTGTGTACTCTAGCCTTTCTAAGCTGCTCTGAAATGGTAATTGCAATAGTGCCCATCCTTTTCAGTAGTCTTTATGTGCGAAGTACACAGCACCACCGTTATCAATCATTGTTAATTCTCTCCTTTAAGCACTTAATAGTGCTATTTATTCTTTAGTTGGCAGCCTTTACCTACTTTACAGAATGAAGTGGCTTCAGCATTTTTTCTGAATTACTGAATGCATTAATTCAGCATTACTACTTACCTTCATCCAAAAAAATAATATGTCATTTACAAACGATCATTATCTGATGTTTGACAAATGCTAAGGGACCTTTTGGTATTATTTAGCTCATACAAATTTTATATACTTGGAAAGAAATTCCATGTTATTAAAACAAAGTGTTGAAAAATGATATAGTCACATAAATGAAGTTTTACGATACCAAAAAAAAATAATGCTCACTCTTTCTATTTTTGTTCATTTCTCTGCATTAACATCCAGTAGTTGCAACTCCAGTAACCAGCTTAAAGAACATAAATGCTGCTGATCAGATACTTGTTCTCAGGATTGAACAAAATGACAGAGATTGAATGAAATTAGAATGCAGGTAATTTAAGAAAAGAAAGATGTCACTGCCTAGGCTACCATGAGTTATTATGAGAAATTGTGATGTTTCTTTTTATTCCTGTTAGTTTAGATTCTTAATGGAACTGCATAAGAACTGTTTTCTCATCAATCCTTTTTGACCAGTGCCAAAGAATCAATAAGCTAGGTATTTGCAGCAAAAATAAATGATTATATCCCTTACCTTGTTGCGTTGGGGCCAGTGATTAAAAACAAACACACACATGTTGGGCAACTTTAGAATTACCTTTAGATGCTTGGACATCTAAGGCAAAACATTCATTATGAATAAAGATGGCCTTTATGTGTAATGATGGGAATCTCATTACACAGATTAACTAATACAAAGACCTATACACTGAACTGTATATATTAACATCATTCTAAGTATTATGAAAACATTGTGTCCTAACCTTAGTGGTTAACAATCATTGGGGGAAAAAAATTCCATAAAGAGCAACACTTTAAATATTTAAAGAT
The DNA here is from genome assembly GCA_004024745.2 of Catagonus wagneri. Taxonomy (NCBI): domain Eukaryota; kingdom Metazoa; phylum Chordata; class Mammalia; order Artiodactyla; family Tayassuidae; genus Catagonus; species Catagonus wagneri. The sequence goes on along the minus strand of PVHT020000015.1, from coordinate 32,289,841 downwards.
TTTATTATTCCATATGTATTTCACTTTTCCAGAAATAGAACATCTAGCTTAATTCTTTTTAAATGGATCAAGATGACTTTGATTCTACCATGACTGAATGGGCTAAATTAGGGATATTGGACATTGTTATTAGGTAGAAATAACTTTGGTTGCAAAAACATATCCAAATAAACTTCCATACGGGAGTCTTCTCAAATAATAAGACATTTCATAATTTTTGCTACAGGAGCTGATTCACTGACTCAATATAGTTAGACTGGGAGTTCCCTGGTGGCCTAGTAGGTTAAGGATCTGGTGTTGTCACTGCTGTGACATGGGTTTGATCCTTGGCCTAGGAATTTTGCATGCCATGGGCATGGCCAAAACCTGTATATAGATATAGACAGATAGATAGATAGATAGATAGATAGATAGACAGATAGATAATCATTTCTGTGATTCTGTCCCATAAGGTTGCAAAATGGTTGCCATATTTCCAGGCATCCCATTTATTTCTCAATACATCTACATGTTTCTTTGGCCAGAAGTCTTTACCTAATCCTTAGATACAAGTGAAACTTGGATTAAAAGTATTTACTTTTGCCTCCGATAGATTGGAGGTAAGTAGGGTATAAAGGCTTGGGAAATCTGTATTGGGATTAGCTGGCCTACAGGTTCTGCCACAGAGGTAAAACTTTTTAAACTTTATTACTAAGAGGAATTATGATCCTTCTTTTTGAACCTACTCTTCCAATGTGATTGATACTGTGGATAACAACAACTAGGTTCTCCCATTAAATGACTCTTAGCTACACTATAAGAAAGACACTGTATTAGATAGAATATTTGCTTCATCAGTGTGGTATTTATTTTTTCTTGTTATATTTAAACTGAATTGCAACAGACAGTATAAGATGCTTTAAATACATGTATTAGCTTTATAAATAGATGAAACATCACGTTGATTTAGTAACTTCCTTAGAATCATTGTAATGTTAGTGTTATTTCAATTATAATTGATAAATCACACGGGCAATCTGAATAAGAGAGATTATTGAAGTTTCAGTAAAAAAACTTTAAGTAAATTCTTAATAAAAGTACAGATGGAAATACATGAAAATATATTTTTTAAGCCAGGATGTGCTACTATTCAAAAAAATCTAACCCATCACTAAGGTTCCTCACACTTACAAATCTAGCCGTGTATTAGAATCTCCTGAGATGATTTTCAAGACAAACTTCATGGCTCTACTTCGGTCTGGCTAAATCAAAATCCCTGGGGGACGGGTGTTAACACGTCTCTATTGTCAAGTCACCAGATGGCTCTTACGTATTGGTTTTCAGACTCATTTAATAACAAGGACACAAAGTGATGCACACCTTTTAAAAATATTGTTTCTATCATTTTTAATACCATAAACTTCAAATAAGAGGAATACTGATGGAGTATAAGTGAGCCTCATCAGTAAAATTGATTTGAAATAAAGCAAATAATTTTATTCTGGGAAATTTGGAGTCCCAAAGATTTCAAGATATATAATCTGATGCACACTTATAACACTTGGGGAAAAATATTAAAAGAAAGAGAATTATACTTATAGAAATTAAAAAATCTAAAAAGCTTTGATTTCCAGTTCATTGAAATTCAATTAGGCCACTTGTCTGAGAAGAAATTTCAGTTCAAGATCCTCAAAAAGTTCAAGTTCTCCTTGAGATTCAGTGCTACGCAGCTACTGTTCATCAGACAGCTGAGCTTGCTGATGGGTTAATTAATCACATCAGCTCAACTGGAAGGCAACAGTTTCAAATTACTCAATGGAGTGTTGTCACTGCCAATGATTTCTTATTCTACACCTTGATGGAGGAGAGTTTATCATTAATGAACAAGTGGCCTCCAAAACTTGGTTAAGAGCTCTCTTAGAGACAAAAATAAATTTCCTCCCCGAATTTCTAAGATTCCCTTAATGAGATGGCGTGAAACTCAGAAATGTTAGTAATGAAGAAATATATAGTAACAACTGAAAAAATAGAATGCATTTTAAGTTCTCCAGACAAAAAAATTACAATAGTAATACATTCAAACTTATGGAGTCTATTCTAAATATGCATTATTTTTCAATGCCCTTTTCCTCTAAACATACTGCTTTTTTAATATAGGTAACTTCCTTATTTTGACATTTTTTATACTTTCCCTCTCATTCTACTTAATGTAATATAGTGTGCTTAACATTTTAATAGACATGAGTTTACCATGTACTTTGTGTTTTATTTCTGTGTGTTCTTTGTTTTTGTTAACAACAAATGCAAAAATAAGCTTTCAGTATTTAATAAACAGGCATTCTGATTAGGCCAGCCTTTATATTTTCACTTTGTCAAGTGTAAATGATAGCAAGAAAGTATCAAAATATATTATTATTTCAAATGATATAATAATATTAATATCAACTGTACTGGTAATGCTCAAAACTTGACAAGCTGGGCAGTGGACTGACATTTGTTACTTTTCAATGAGTTCTTTAGTTTCTATGCAAGCTATAAGCTATTTCAAGTTTTAATTTTTTATTCAAAAGATCTCCATAATAATTTATAAGTAAATAGGAAAAAAATCGAAAGACAGCCTTTACCAAGGCATTTTTTTTGCAGAAATCAGCATGTACATTATTGTTATAAAGGTTTTTAAAAATATTTAATACTCAAATAATAAAACACTAACAGTAATAATAAGCATGGTAAAAATTGTTAATGCTTAGATAATGTTTTGTATATAGCAGGCACTGTACTATGTCAAATTGCAACATGAATTAAGACAGACTTAGTTTTAGTCTGTTTTTTACCTTGAGAGTTTCACTGATTTTTCTAAGCCTCAGCATCCTCATCTGTAATACTGAAATAATAAATACAACTGCCTCATAAGTTTGTGATTAATGTGAAAATGAATGAAAAATGCACATTGTAAAAGCAATATGGTAGATTGTATGATGATTATAAAGATGCTAGAGGTAATGTATTAACTCTGCTTCCTCTTCTTAATTTTAACCTGTTAATTAATCTTTGTTCTTTGTTATCAAGCACAGAAACTGCAGCTTTATAAATTACTCAAAAATATTATATCGAACAGAGATTATATCAATACATAGTCAAAGAAGATCTAAATAGATTTTTCCTTTTAATAAGAAGCCAATAAGTCTGTAGCCATAGGGGTACATATAGACACCCAAATATAAATTTGCCATATTTCTGTTCTCTAAACCTTATTCTACTTCCAAATTTATTTATTTTCAACTTAAGTGCTAACTGCTTTGATTTTTGCTTTATTGTACAAGCCCTCTCTACTGTATTTATTTTTATTTTTGATTTTTTTTGGCCATGCCCACAATACATGGAATTTCCTGGGCCAGGGATTGAATCTGGGCCACAGTAGTGACCTGGGCCGCTCCTGTGACAATTCTGGATCTTTAACCCACTGCATCATAAGAGAACTTCTATACCATATATTTTTTTAATATTTTAGTATTTTGTTTAATCTATGAAAAAAATATTTCTTTACATTTTCAACCCATTCTTCACCCTTATAATTGATTTTATTAACAAAGGAATTGAAGAAAGTATTCAAATGAAGCATATACTCTTAATGAATAGAAGTGGCACAGTAACACGAAACACACAAAAAAATTGTTTTGTGTGTATGTATGTCTGTGCTTCGATCCTTGTTGGAGGAGATGGTGGAGAGGATGTGACCATTCGTTGACATGGGCAATCAGAGGCTCCTCACCCTCTCCTCTGTCCTTAGAATATAAATTCCACCAACTATTCCCACAGTATGGATGGTTTCAAGGACGTAGCCTTGAGAGTAAGGTGTTGTTGAGACCATTTGGATTGAATACATGACTGAACCCAGTTAAGGCCACTATGTAAACTTTTAGGATTCTGACTGACAGGTATGAAGATCTACTTTCTTACAGTCACCCAAGACAAGCCTCATATGTAAGTTCCCTTGCCTGTTAAACCTACTCCCTACCAACAAGTAGTGGTCTCTTTCTTTGATCTCTCCTTGACTCTGAGTATGAGGGCCAGTTTCAGATTTCACTTGGGGAACTCCAGAGTTTGCAAACCAACATACTATAGTTTGAGTTATTATATTTAGAAGATATTGGGAAATAATCATATCTTTGAATAAAGGGAAATTCAACATTAGGTTGTAACTGTTCTAAAAGAGGAAAATTTTTGCTTAGAAATCTGAAGCCAGGTAAGATTCCAGCAGTCACTTTAAAAAAGAAATTTCGTGTGTGTCATCCTTTTCCTAAAAACAAATAGGAACTGATGAATCTGGGTGAAAGACAGCATGAAGGAAAGACCAATGTAAAAGCCAGAAGAGAAATCAGAGTTGAATGTACACTTATTAGTTGAGTTTAGATTATTGAAATTATATGTTCTCTTTCTATTATTAAATAATTAATACTAAATGAAGAGTAGTGGAAAGACTAAGGAGAAACAAACAGAAACACCTTTTTTTTGCAATTGTAGATAACTGTTAGGAATTGTAATTTATAACAAATTTTGGATATAACAATATGTCATAGTATTACACAAAAATTAAAACCATATGATGATAGATTAAAAATAGAATCAATGTGATTCATAGTAGATACAGATCTAAAGTTAATATTATTTCTGCCACAGGCTAAGAAGCATGGTATGAGATTCATATCAAATGCTGTTTGTTTCTTAAGGATTTGATACTAATAACCACTTGGAACCTTATGAGGTCTGATTTCTATTTTCGAATAGAAGTTTTCTTTTTCTTATCCAATTTTTCTGCCCCCTGGCTTAAATAATCAAATAATTCTTTTAAAAAGAGGTGTTTAGGGAACACTGGCATACACAGGCAATTCGCAAAAATTAATTTAAACCTAATTGAACTTCTCAGTCTTCTTAGTATCCCTTTAAAAAAGTTTCAGGGAAAAGGAGCTCAATACCATGGGCTTGCTGTAGAAACAAACTCAATAAAGGGAATAAAAAAGTGTCTGGAGGGAAAAATTAAATGAAAGGAGAGTAAACCTATCAAAAAAAATTCTTTTCTCTAAATTGACATGGCAGTGTTGTTTCTTCCACTGCTCTAACCCACAAGGATCAAGCATTCAGATCAATGTCTATCTTATTGGAAGATTATGGGTTTGGGGTTGTAGGATGTCTTGAGAGCTTGTCTGGTCGATCACTTTGCCTTCAGGTGAGACCATCTCTAAACTAGTTTAGACAGATGAGTATTGTAATTTTAATGATTTCTAGCGAAAGTGATCCCATGCCCTTCTTTTTTTTATTTCTTTGTTAAGGAATTCTATTATTTAGATGTTTATTTACAGATAAACATTAATATGGTTTTTTGGCCCAGATATTGCAAAGTACCTAGAATAGTGCCTAACATATTGCAGCTGCTTAAGAAGAGCCAAATAATTAAAGTGGGTGAAAGGTCTTATGTCATTTTGCCTAGTTTCCCAGTCTTTTAATCCTCTATTTTCTTTCTTCCTTTCTCCCTCTCTCGCTTTTTCTTTCTTTCTCTCTTTCTCTCTCTCTTTCTTCCTCTCTCTCTTTTCTTTTTTGCCTTTTTTCCATATGCATCCGTGGCATATGGAAGTTCCCAGGCTAGGGGTCAAATCAGAGCTGTAGCTGCTGGCCTACACTGCAGCAACAGCAACGCAGGATCCGAGCCGCGTCTGTGATCTACACCACAGCTCAAGCCATTACCGGATCCCCAACCCACTGAGTGAGGCCAGGGGTCAAACCTATGTCCTCATGGACGCTAGTCAGATTCGTTTCTGCTGAGCCACGATGGGAACTCCTAATCCTCTATTTTCAAAGTACGAAAGAATAATAGAACTTCAACTTTGAAGGAATCTTAAAAATGTCCCCACAGTTCTCAACTAGGAGTTCTCAAACTGAACTCCAGGCTTTAATACTACACTAAATGATAACAATAGCAGCAGCAGCAAAAATGCAAAATGTATTATGGACAATGTGATATGACAAGGAAAATGTATGGAAAAGAAAAGGTCACCAAATGAAGGTGAAAGGGATAGTGCTTTGGCAGCCATCAGGATAGAGACAAACATATCCAGAAAGGAGTCAGCAAAAAGCATGATCACCAAAGAAATAGGCTTTCCTCACCCAGGTGAAATCATGGCATGGGAAACATAATTTAAGGAGTCATTAAGCATCTAGTGGCTACTATTTGAGCTGCTAGTACCAGGTGGTCATCACAGCTTGACCATCTTGGAAATGAAGGTTTCAACACTGAAGAAATTTTTAAAAATTACACTAATATTGAAAAAATTTTCTTTTCTTGCCCACCTCCAAAAATGGATGCCATATTCAAGTTCAAAGAAAGGGATGATCACATACTCTGATAAATATTCACCCACTGTAGTTTTTTGTAGGGCAATCAAATCATGACTTTCAGTGAGTGAAGTTCTCAACTACACTGAATAAACATGAATTGAATTGTACGAATACCAAGATTATGTTTCGATATTCAAGAAGTTCACATAAGAGTTACATGTATTTTATAATGTTTTCTGTCAGTTGAGTTTACAACAATTTTGAAGCAAGAATATCATATATTGCCCTGACTATAGAAAAAAGGGAGAATAGACAAATTCAGATATATTGCAGAGTCTAGGTAGATGAGAATAGTTGTATAAAAATGTGCTATGGCAAGTGTTACATAATTGTAGTTTATTAATACAAAGAAAAGCTATCATTTTAATTTTTCTGATTTTTGTCACCTCTTCCATAGGAGTTAATGGATGGCGAAGAGTAAGGGTTTGAAATGGATGAAAGTGATTTAAGATCTATTTGGAAGTGACTTTGTTTGATATTTTGCTATAAACCTGTCTCTTGTCAATTCTTATACCACCCAGAAGAAACTACAAGAGTAGAAGGAAATTTCTTCCTCATCAATAAACTGGAAGGATTCAATTGCCATTAGCTGAAATGGGGATGTAGCAATAGGATCAGGTCTTAGAGGATGAAGAGAGAGGAAAATCGTAGTTTAATTGTTACTTTAATATGCTCATTAGACATCCAAATAAGCTACTAGTATTCATTTGAATATGATACTGTAGTTTAGAAAAAAGGTGAATACCCTAGGGAAATGAAAGATGGTTGGCAGGGATCATGCAAGGCCCACTTAAAGTTAGCAATTATGAATTTAAAGCAGGACCAGCTGTGGGTTTTCCTCCAGCTGTATTCAGTTGTATTAGTGCTATCACAGAATAGGTAGAAAACTGTAATGAAGTTTATATTTTACCAACTGAGTATGATGAAATAAGAAATGAGAAGGATTGAGGATCAATACAAAGATGTGATGATACGTTATTGTGACTTATAAGAAATAGATATTTGGTCATTCAGATGATCAATATCTATATCTATACCTATATCTATATCTATCTATCTATCTATATATATATTTGGCCTTCTTCCATAGTTCCTGGCTACAGTTCCCAAGACCCTTCAAATTTTCTGAGCAATAAAAGCAATGGGACCATCTTTTGTCATAGGATTTGTTCTCAGTTTCTGCAAGTGCTTCAGAGCCAGAATAGTGAAAGTGGTGTCTTATTATTCATACCAAGCCTCTTCTCACAACTGGGGTTATGCTAATGAGGTAATGTTTGGAAAACAGCTAAGGATGGAGGCTGCTTGCTAGGAGAAACAAAGCTGTGATTAGAGGGTCTCCTGGGAGGAAAGAGGGGATGGAGTTTGAATCAATCATCAGTAGCCAATGACGCAATCAATCATGACCATGTAATAAAGCTTCCATTAAAAACCCATAAGATAGATCTAGAAGGTATTATGCTAAGTGAAATAAGTCAGACAAAGAAAGACAGATACCATACAATTTCACTTATATTTTTTATCTAAAAAACAAAACAAACGAACAGCAAAACAGAAGCAGATTCTCATAAATATAGAGTATAAACTAGTGGTTACCAGAGGGTAAGAGAGTGGAGAGATGGTGAGTGAATAGGTGTAGTGGATTGAGAGGTACAAATTTCCAGCTATAAAATAAATAATGGGAGGTAATATATACCACAGAAAATATAGTGAGTAATATTATAATAACTTTATATGGTGACAAATGGTAGCTAGACTCAGAGTGGTGATAATTTCAAAATGTATAAAAATATCAGATAACTATGTTGTATACCTGAAACTAATATAATATTGCAAGTAAGTCACCTATACTTAAAAAAAAAACAAAAAAAATAGATGGGGTTCAGAGAACTTCTGGGGTGATGAAGACATTGAGGTGCTGGGAAAGGGGCACCCCTGGAGAGACCCGGGAAGCTTCTGTGCCCATTCTCCATACTTTGCCCTATGCATCCCTTCTATTTGACAGTTCCTAAGTTAATATCCTTTTGTAATAAACCAGTGATTTAGTAAGTAAAAATGTTTCCATGAGTTCTATGTGTTGTTCTAGAAAATTATTCAAAACCAAGGAGAGGTTTGTTATAACCTCTGATCTATAACAAGTCAGTAAGAAGCACAGTGACAACATGGACTTGTGCTGGGTATCTGAAGCAGTGGTTGGGGGGTTGTCTTGTGAAACTAAACCCTTAACCTGTGAGATCTCATGCTATCTCCAGGAAGAGAGTATCAGAACTGAGTAAAATTGTAGGACATCCAGCTGGTGTCTGGAGAATTGTTGTTGGTATGGGGACACCCCCCCCCCAACGCATTGGAATTGAGTATCAGAACTCATAGATTATAATGACTGATCATGGAATTTAAGCTGGATAAAAGGAAACTGGGGATAGGAGGAATGGAGATAGGAGGAACTAAAAGACATTGGAAAGTTATGAATTTCAGGACCAGGTAAGAATGAAGGATTGTTGCAGATGGAGTAAAAGAAATAGTAAGCTGATGGAGTTCCCATCGTCGTGCATAGGAAACAAATCCAACTAGGAACCATGAGGTTGCAAGTTCGATCCCTGGCCTCACTCAGTGGGTTAAGGATCCAGCATTGTTGTGGCTGTGGCGTAGGGCAGCAGCTACAGCTCCGATTAGACCCCTAGTCTGGGAACCTCCATATGCCACAAATGCAGTCCTAAAAAGCAAAAAGAAAGAAAGAAATAGTAAGCTGAAAAGTTAGGAAAGAGTTGTGGGAGATCAAGTTACATGAAATTGAGATTAGAAAGGGGTAGCAATTCCTGGTAATGATGGAGACTGGTATATGACAATTACACAATTACAGGAGTAGTGTTAGAAATCAGGTTCAGTGATCCAGGAACTAAAGTCTTTAAGATAATGCATGAGAAGGTGGGATAGGGGGGTGTAGTGCAAGTGATCCAGTTATCTGTAGCTGATTAAATAACATGAGACTCAAAACCAGGATATTTTAGGAATGTAAAAGTGAGAAAATGGTCTGAAAATAGCACTGAAGACTAATAACATTTACCTCACTCTCCAGGTTCAATAATAAGTAATGTTGGGGGTGGTAGGAGAGATCCACCACTTGAGAAGCAGGGGAGGCAGCGTTTTCAAAGGAGTCAGGAGTAAATCCAAGCAAAAAAGAAAAGGTAAGTCAGGGTTTCTCAGTCTCAGCACTATTGACATTGGTGGCTGGATAATTATTTTCCTTGTGGAACGGGCTGTCGTGTGTCATAGGGTGTTTAATAGCATCCCTGGCCTCTATCCAGTAGGTACCTGTAGCAACATGCCCCTGACCCCGATCCTGTGATAACCCAAAACAAGGTAGATCATGGAAAAGTTGAGGCTGTTGGGGGTTTTTCCCAGGAATTCACCTACTTTAGTCCTCAAAGTAAAATTATTCCATCTTAGCCTACTTCTTCTATTGAAAATGAGGTAAAATGTGATTTTTGCTCATATGTCATAAACTATATCAGTTCCATTGTAAAATCATAGCTCACAATCATCCCACCTCAGTGCTAAGGCATTGCCCGTTTTCTCTGTCGAAATGCTCTTCTGTTACACCGGCTCCTCACTGTTAAGATCTTTGCCACCTCAGAAAGTCCTTCCCTCACCATTCAATGTAGATTAGATGCCACAACAACATGAGAACGTGATTACCATTATTGTCACAACACCCAGATTTAGTTCCTTCATTATACTTGCTTGAAGTTATATTATTGGTTTATTTATATATTTACTTGTATAAAATATATAAGCTCTGTGAGATAAGTAGTATATCCCCAGCATCTGGCTCATAGTAGGTACTTTGTAAATACTTGGTCAGTGAGTGAATAAATGAATTAATGTTTAAGTGGGGCTTGTATATCTGCCTGTCCCTTTTCTGTTCAATTCATTGTTACTTAGTTTTGGTTGAATTTTTCAGTTTTAATCCCACTATTAATTTACACAGAGAAATACATCTTTGGGGGTCATTCCCAATGTAATTTTGTGATATATTTTGCTAAGTCAAGAGAGAAACAGATTCTAATTTTAATCCACTTTGAAATCATTCTGTTTACCTGTTGCCTAAGGAGGATCAAGGAGATTAAATTGGCTCTAACAACCACAAAACTAATTAGAAGTGATAGAAAAAAATGTAATCTATCCTTTTATAATGACACTTTTAAGACTTCTATTATACACAAATTTGGCTAACATGGCAATGTCTGGTTTGGCACTGTGAGGATAACATGAAATTTGAACACTGATTTCCTTAAGTACTTTTTAATTTATTACTTAATCTGAAGGGATTGGAGTGGCTTTATACGATGTTGAATTTTATTTCCTTATTTACACAGAACAGTTGTGGCATATATTGCAATTAAATTTAATCTGTTCTTTGCTCTCAGAGATGTTCTCCAGCCTCAAGTCAAATAAATTATTGTTGCAAAAGATCAGGTAGGTTGAGTTTCAATAACAGCAGATCAGGCAAGTTTTCCCTCTCCCTTCCCACCCCCTCCACATCTAGAAACAGAGCCAATAAGTTTTCTTGACTTCATAAATTATTTTCAGAGGGAGCAATTGTCTCAGGTTCATTAAAGTGCAAATGTTATGCTAATATATGTTAGAAGGCTTGGTTATAACTATTATTTTTGTGGTCTACAACCTTGCTGAAAAAGTAAGTGCTCTCTAGATCTTTTCTGCCAGGTATCCAAACATTAGGATTATCCAAGGCTATTACAACTCTGTGTTTTCCAGTAGCAAATGTCATATTCATAATCATTATTGAGAAAAAAAGAGGCTTTTTGTTTTATTTGCTTTTATGCTTTATTCCTTTTAATCCAGTTTTGTGGACCAGTGACATAAACAGGATTTGTCTATGAAAAATAACCTAGATTTGGCAAATCCCAGTCTATAGTGACTTCCCATTTAGCTTTAATCAAAACACTTTATAAATAAAGAAACGACACCATAACCAGAATCCATAAGTGCATATTATCATATTTAATTGTCCCTAGATCCCACTACTGGCTTTATAGTCTGGCTCAGTACCTTTTTTTACTGCAAGCAAGTGTCAAAAATGATACCCACTTTTTAGTATATGACACAGAATCAATCCAATGAGAAGGATCAGGTAGACCCAAGAAGTCATCTTTTCCTTTAATGAACACATATATATTTCCTACTATGTGCAAGGAACAATGTTCAGTACTGGAGATACAACGATAGACAAGATAGGTGTGGCCCATGCATATGCAATCTCATCTTTCACAGCCACTTATATAAAAGATTATCTATTTAAGGTAAAGTAAAATTATTAGTTTTGCTAATTTCTACTTAGCAGCAGAGATGGAAAAATACTTGCTTATCTTGAATTTTCAGTTGTGTATTTAATGGTGTCTATTCTATTCTTTTATAAAGGCTAGCACTTGGAGACGTAATAGTTATGTCTGCTAATTTACTTGAAAGACTCTCTAATGATGCTTACCAATCCCCCCTTCCATAGGATCTCTCAAAATATAGTTGTGCTTATAACTACTATCTACTCATGCATTATTCTATCTAATATATAGAGCTTATCCACTCTCAACGTTTTCCTCAGCATGGAGCATCTTTCACCACGATGTGTGGCTCCATGTGGAACTCTTTCCTTATATTTTGTTTACCTTTGTGAACTATACGATATACTGATAGCAATATACTGACAGCAAGACTGAAAATAATATGTATTTTAAAGTATCTCTGGTTGTTAGAGGACAGAAAAATATAATTTGTTGAGTTAAAGTACAAAATATGTAGAAAATAAATGGGTAGAAACACAGCTGTTGCGATGAAAACTAGAAAAAGAAAGATGCCCTCTGCATTTAGATTCACTGCAAAACATCCCTGTTCTAGCTGGAATACACATTCCTAACTAAATAAACAGTAATTTATGTTTGGGATCATAAACCTGGAAAATAAATAGCCTGATTCAGAAACAACTAAAATAATTAGAACCCAAATAACCAGAACCATCAATTAAACGTCCCTGTCAATTAAATCTTCATTTTTTGCAGAAATAGACATATTTTAAAATATGCTGACTACAGAGATTTATCCAGAAAACGCTTCCAGAGGAATGATAAAGAATCAATAAGGGAGTTCCCATCATGGCGCAGCGGTTAACAAATCTGACTAGGAACCGTGAGGTTGCAGGTTTGAGCCCTGGCCTCACTCAGTGGGTTAAGGATCCGGCACTGCCATGAGCTGTGGTGTAGGTTTCAGATGCGCCTCGGATCCTGCATTGCTGTGGCTCTGGCACAGGCCAGCAGCTACAGCTCTGATTAGTCCCCTAGCCTGGGAATCTCCATATGTCACAGGTGCGGCCCTAAAGTGACAAAAAGACAAAAAAAAAAAAAAAAAAAGAAAAGAGAATCAATAAGGATTCAGCTAATTCCTTTGTACCTTCTGTAGTGCCATCAGTAATTTTAGACAAATAAAATTTACATTTTCATGATGGCCCGGAGACATTCGCTCATATCATACAAATGCCCCCCCCACTCCAGGGAAAGTAAATGCAATAATTTTGAGGGCCAGCTTTATGTAAAGGTAAATTGCATGAGGAGTGCTATTTATCATATAAAACAACTAGCTTATTATTGAAATTTTTGTCCTAACTTTTTACTTTTAGTCTCTTCTCTACTTAACATGTAATTAAAGAGGGTAGTTAACAATTAAAAATACATTTCTTGGTATAAATGAGTTTCCTAAAGATACCTTTTAATAATCATAGGTAAGTTTGAGGAGGTATGAGCTAATGAAGACTAAAGAGAGGCATCTCCAACAAGGAGAGATAATAATTGAGATTTGAGGCCTGAGTTTTAGCTAATGCACATATAAGCATCTAAAGAACGAGAACCAATGATGTTTATAAAACTCTACTACTAAGACTATTTCTAGTTGCCTGTGTAGTTTACTGTTTTACATATAAGTACATGCACATTATTAAAATATTTTCAATAAGAGAAAGAATAAACCAATTGCCTACCGTTCCACCATCCAAATTTCAATTACCGTCACTATATTCTTCCTTTATTTCCTTTCAATATTTTCTAAGGATATGTGCATTTTTCTCCCTAGTTATCCATTGAACATAGCTAACTTCATATTAGCTTATCACATCTGGAATTAGTCAAGATTCATGTTTACAAGCAACAAAAAACTGATTCTGGGCACCATAAGAAGAAAAAATTAATTTATGAAAAGGTGTTGAGCAGCTATTCAAATTCATCAGAAAGACCCTAACTCAGAATATGGGCAGGAATCAGTCTCTGTTTTCCAATAATGACAATCTAAATAAGCTATACAACCTACTCATTGAGGCTGAAATATATATCCTTCTTAAAAATATATTAGAGGGGTTCTTTTGTGGTGCAGCAGGATCCAATGTTGTCACTATGCGGCTTTGGCTGCTGCTGTGGCATGGGTTCAATCCCTGGCCCAGGAACTTCCGTATGCCATGGGCATGGCTAAAAACAAACCAAACAAACAAAAAATCTGAGACCTAACAAGTAGTGAGGAGTTACTGAGAAAACAAACTGAATAGGGTATTCCAGAGGCATAAACATAAGTAAAGCACTAAATGTTGCTTCTCCATAGGCATACTTGCAGATCTGGAGGAAACAGTTTCAGGTGAGTTGAACTGCATTATAAGCGGCCTAAAATACCTTGAGAGAAAGCTAGACCTCACAGGAGTCAGACCCCATGTGTTAGTCTTGTATTGCCGCATAGCAAATTACTACAAATACTGTAACTTAAAAAAAAAAAAAAACCTATTTGTTATCACATGATTTACGTAGGTCAGATTTCTGTGCATGGCTTAGAAGGACATTTCTTCTCAGGGTGTCACAAGGCTGACATCAAAATGCCAGCTGAGCTGCAATATCATTTGGAGGCTCTATTATGGAAGGAAATACTTCTGAACTCCCTTGGCTTATTGGCAGAATTTGTTTCCATTCAGTTGTAGAATTCATGTAAATTTACTTCTTCAGAGCCAGTAATGGAGAGACACTCTGGTACTCTGAGTCTCTAATTTCAGAGAAAGATTGGATCATTTGTTAAAGGTTTCATCTGATTAGGTCAGGCCCACCATAGCCAATCTTCTTTGATGAACCCAAGGTCAACTGATTAGGGAACTTAATTAAATTTACAGAATATCTTTACTCTGGCCATTTCGTATTAGTCAGAAGAAAATCATAATTTCTGTCTACACTCAAGGGGAGGGGATGGTACAATGACTAAGTAACAGAAGTGACAATTAGGAAAGTCATCTTAGAATTTTGCCTACCCCTACCACACACTGCAAAGACAGGTATTCTGGTTAATTTCCTCATAGTTTGATCTGGAACACCAAATGGATGTGTATAGGTAGAGGTGAATTGGCAATAAATCCTAGACTTGTAGCTCAACTTTGTATTATCCGGTTAGCCTAAGAAACCTCCAACATTAAATTTGGATTAAAATGGTTTGGGATTTGTCATTCTCCTGATTTCCTGACATTCTCCAGAGGAAGATATCTTCCAAATCTTCAAAACATTAGCACATTTTTTTTTTCAAATTAAATGTCCAAAATAAGACCAAAATTATCAGGCACATGAGGAGAAAAGATGAGGCATCCAACAAAAACAATAGAAGAATCATACCCAACAATGACTGCGGGTGCTAGAATTATCATCAAAAGAGAAAAACATTTAAGACAACTATACTTATTCCATATTTTCAATTAGATAAAAGCCAAAATTAAAAACACTGATTAGGGGAGGTCCCGTTGTGGCTCAGTGGTTAATAAATCCGACTAGGAACCATGAGGTTGCGGTTTCGATCCCTGGCCTTGCTCAGTGGGTTAAGGATCCGGCGTTGCCGTGAGCTGTGGTGTAGGTTGCAGACGCGGCTCGGATCCCGCGTTGCTGTGGCTGTGGCGAAGGCCGGCGGCTACAGCTCCTGTTAGACCCCTAGCCTGGGAACCTCCATATGCCGCGGGTGCGGCCCTGGATAAGTCCAAAAAAATAAAAAATAAAAAAGACAAAAAAACACTGATTAGGAACTAGAATACTTACATATTTTGAAACAGGAAACAATTATACATTTTGGAACTAAAAATAATACATTCAAAATTAAGAACTCAGTTGATGATGTTTTCTTTTATTCTTTTCTTTTTTTTTTTAGGACCACATCTGCAGCATATGGAAGTTCCCTGGCTAGCCTGGCTAGGGTTCGAATTGGAGCTGTAGCTGCCAACCTACACCACCACCACAGCAATGCCAGATCTGAGCCGCGTCTGCAAATTACAACACAGCTCACAGCAATGCCGAATCTTTAACCCATTGAGCAAGGCCAGGGATTAAACCCATATCTTCACGGATACTAGTCGGCTTCATTACCAATGAGCCACAATCGGAGTTTCAATTGATGAGTTTAACACTAAATGAGACATAAGTAAATAAATAGTAAATTGGAAGATTAGAAATTATGAGTTAGGAGTTCCTGTAGTGGCTCAGTGGTTAACGAACCTGACGATTATCCATGAGGTCGCAGGTTTGATCACTGGCCTCCTTCAGTGGGTTAAGGATCTGGCATTGCCATGAGCTGTAGTGTAGGCTGCATACATGGCTTGGATCCCATGTTGCTGTGGCTGTGGTATAGGCCTGCAGCTACAGCTCCAATTTGATCTCTAGTCTGGGAACTTCCATATGCCATGTGTGTGGGTGCAGCCCTAAAAAAAAAGAAATCATGAGCTAAACAGAATAAAAATATGAAAAGATAAAAATATAGAAGGTAAGAAGCATAGAGATAGAGTGAGCAAGTCTAATATTTGTGTGATTAAATCTTCTAAAGAGGAAAGTGAACGGAGAAGAGGTAATATATCTGAAGAAAATAACAGTTAATAATTTTCTAGAACTGATGAATTATATCAGTCACCATATTCAAGAAGCATAATGAATAGTAAAAAGATAATTTTTTAAAAATCCACATGTAAGCACATAATATGGAGTCCCAAGGAAACCAATTCAAATAAAATATCTGAAAAGGGAGGAAAAAAATCCCACAGATTACATTTAAAAGAACAAATATAAAACAGAGCAGACACTATGGAATGTAGATAAAAAATTGAAAAAGTTCAGAATATGTAGGCAAACACTAAAGGAAAATCTGGAAGATTTACTTCAGGAAGAAAGAAAATATTCGTGGATGATGCAAGAAAGAATGAAAGTAGTAACTATGTGAGTGAACTAAATGAATATTTATATACAAAACAATAAGATGTTCTAGGGTTTTGTATCTCTAATATGTAAATATATGAACAAGGAAGTAGAAGAAAAGAGGGAAAGCACAAAAGAGAAAGAGATACAGAGAAGGAGAGATTGTGACAAACAACAATAGCATCTAAATTGATAAGTTTGAATGGGTTTAAAACTGTTGTAAAGTATGCTAAAGTTCTTATAATATCTGCAAGAAAGAGAAAGATATTGAATATTGTTGGACTTTGAAAAGTTAAAGATGTATGTTTTAATTCTTAAAGGAGTAGAAAAAAGAGTGTATGAATTCCAAAATAGTAGAGGGGAAAAATGGAATAATAAAAAAAAAAATCCAAAAGAAGAGCAAAAGACACATAAAATGGCTGAGACAAATAGGAAGTATATAATAACTGGTAGATATAAACCCAAATAGATCAGTAATTACATTGAATATAAAAGGACAAATGATTTAGATAAAACACAATGATTGTCAGATGAATTTTAGAAATGAAAGGCTACCATAAAAAAAAATGAGAACAAAAATTTGAAAGTTGAATGATGGAAAAAAAACATAAAAAACAAAAATCCAAGAAAGCTAGGGCTGTTTTAATAATGTCAGATACATTAAACTTTAAAACAAAGTTAATTAACAGACATTTCAAAATCATTTTGAAAATTCAGGTCACCAAAAAAATAAAATAATTCTATATTTCTTTCAATCAAATCACCTAGCTTCAAAATATGAAAAACAAAAGTTGACAAAAGCATAAGGAGGAACAGAGAAATCTGTTATTATATGGTGTAATTTTAACAATTGTTTCTCACTAACAAGTTGAATAAGTAACAGATTAAGTAGACAAAAATTAGTAAAATTTGAACATTCTTTTAAGTAGTTTGACAACAGTGCAAAAGTGTAAAATAAACATTATTTTATTTTATTTTATTTATTTATTTTTTTGCCTGTCGGTCGTTTTAGGGCAGCCCCGGCCGGCATGTGGAGGTTCCCAGGCTAGGGGTCAGATCGGAGCTTTAACCGCCAGCCGACACGACAGCCACAGCAACGCGGGATCTGAGCCGCGTCTGCGACCTACACCACAGCTCAAGGTAACGCTGGATGATTAACCCACTGAGCAAGGCCAGGGATCGAACCTGCAACCTCATGGTTCCTAGTTGGATTCGTTAACCGCTGCGCCACGATGGGAACTCCCAACATTATTTTCAAGAATAGAAAAAAAAATTTATAAAACTTGGCCAACTGCTGGGAAATAAAGCAAGTCTCAATATAATGTAAGTTTCAATATATTTTAAATGACTGACATAATGAAAACTCTATCTTCTAACCACAATGAATATATGCTAGAAATTATTGACAAAAAAGGAACCTAGACATTCTCCATATACTGGGAAATTAAAAAATGCAGCTGTAAACAGTCTGTGTGCCAAAACATCATAATGAAATCAAAGAATAATTTGATCTAAATAATATTTAAATTATTAAATAGCAGATTCTGAGATATAGTTAAAACATATATATAAAAAAATTTGTTGTCCTAAATGTATATACCAGAAGAAAATAAATGATGGGCATATCCAACAAAAAGTCTCCAATTAATTTTCAAACTAAAAGTCAAAAGCAAAATTATAAAGCATTCAGAAGGCATTATTGGAGAATCTATTAAGTACTTTAGGGTAAGAAGATTTTCTTATACATTATACAAAAGCACTCAGCATAACAAAAAAATCACCAAATTTGTCTACACTAACTGTAGTTTATAATTTAATTCAAAACTCACCATAAAGACAATGAAAAACCTAACCAAGAATGAAAAGATATTTATAAAATATATAACTGACAAGGGCCTATATCCAGAATGTATAAAAACTCCTGCAAATCAATAAGGAAAAGGCAAGAAACCCAACAGATAAATGAGCAAAATATGTAATAGGCACTTCACAAAAAGAATCCATATGGGCAATATATATATGAAATCATTCTCAAAATCAATAGTAAGTCATGGGAATGCAAGTCAAACCACACCCACTAGACTAGCAAATACTTTTACATCCTGAAAACATCAAAGTCAATGCAGATGATGAGCAAAAGGACTTTCTTTTGTTGATTAGAGTGTAAATTAGTGCCACCATTTTGGAAAAGAATTTGGCATTGTCTAATGAGGTTGAATGAAGAGATGGTGTTGGGCAGTGGGGATACTGAACAATATTCTTGAAACTGAGAAAGAACTTTGAGACTAAAAACTGTAGCAGGCAAATCCATAGAGTGCAATTATGAAGTTTATTGTGGGTAAATTACATATAGGCGGGATCTGGCTGAACGCAATCCAGAGATAAAAGCAGCTGCACTCCACAGGACCAGAAGGGGCATGGGGGAATTTAAAGAGACCAAAGCTAAAGGTGGAATCTGACTGCACATTTGCACCAGTGGGAACCATGCATTTTTCCTCCCCCTGGCTGGTGGTGGGGGGGGCGGGGGGGTAGGAGGGGGGTGCTGTCTCATTATCACTATTACCTGAGGACAATTAACCCATTTATATCAACAAAAGGCATTCATCCTGCCTTCATATCAGGAGTAAAATTTGCTTGGATTGGGTTTATTCTTTGTGAGTAAGCTAAAGCTCAGTCTCATAGAAAGGGGAAGGGGGTAGGATTGCAGGTGTAAGATGGAGCTGATGAAACGGAGTGAGTGTGGTTCAGACACAAAAATGCATTGCCTTTGACCAGCATTCCACTCTCAGATATATGCCTCAGAAAAATACTTACAAATGTACACCAAGAGACATATATTATAATGTTCATAGCAGACACATTATTTGAAATGGTCCTGGAGTGAAAACAACCATATGTTCAACAGTTGAATGAATACATATTATATGCAATGGAGTATTATAAATCAACAACCACAAGTGACGTATAGCTACGCATTGCTACATGTGGATAATTCTTAAAAATAAATGTTGAACAAGAGAAAACGGACACAAAATGATATGTAGGTTCTTGTATAATTTTTTAAAGTTCAAAAACACACAGAATTAAAGTGTATCATTGAGGATTCATGTATACCAATAACACTGTAGAGTAAAACAAGTAATGCTTATCATAAAAGTCAAAATGATCTTACTTCTGCACAGTATGGGGTAGTTTAAGGAATCTGAGAAAGGATACATTGTCAGCTTCTGGAGGGCTGTCTATGTCTTATTGATTTGGGTGGCTTTTATATAGGTGCTTGCTTTATAATCAATCACTATACTGTATAGTTATGCTTTACATACTTTTCTCATGCTATATACCACTAAAAAGTTTAAAAAATAATTTAAAAAGCATAGCAAATAAATTGAAGGGAACAGGAGTTCTCATTGTGGCTCAGCAGGTTAAGGACCCAAGGCTGTCTCTGTGAGGATGCCCATTCCATCCCTGACCTCACTCAGTGGGTTAAGGATCTGGCGTTGCTGTGAGCTGCAGCATAGGTTGTAATTGCGGCTCAGATGTGGTGTTGCTGTGGCTGTGGCATAGGCCTGCAGCTGCAGCTCTGATTTGACCACTAGCCTGGTAACTTCCATATGCCACTGGTGCGGCCATAAAAAGAAAAAATAATTAAGGGAAATGAAGGGAGGCTTTAAGACAATAAGTAACGTAACGAATCTCTCTGCATCAGCATTTTTCAAAAACTGTTAAGGTGATTTGTGATTATATTGTACATCCAGATTTGAGAATCAGTGTAGAGAAAAAAAAAGGGTATCTTAAGCACAGTGCCTGAGATGTTATGTTAGTGTCGATTAACATCTGTTCTCCCCTGAAGATCACTGACAGTTCTTTTTGTCCGTCTCTGAGCATGTAAGTTCTGGAGCAAATCATCAAAAATAATTGTTATAATGAGTTTATATCTTAATAAAGAATTGGAAAGATGTGTTTAAATATGTTATAGATTAGATAGGGTTATAGGAAATGAAAAATTATTTCTGATAGCGTGTAATATACACAGGCTACTCCAAAATAGAAATGAATACATTAAAACCTTTCAAAAAGGGGCACTTTATGGTATGAAATTGGATTTTAGAATTGTTAAAATCATGATTACAGATTTCCCTGGGGCTTAGTGGTTAAGGATTTGGCATTTCACTACTGTGACTTGGGTTTGATCCCTGGCCTAGGAACTTCTGCATGCTCTGGGTGCAGACAAAAAAAAAAAAAATCATGATTACTTAAGCAAATACCAGTTTTGTAAATCAGTCTTTGCAGTAGTGACTGAAATGGCACTAAACTTTTTTTTAAAGGATGGCAGATTTTTGATATATGGTAAAGGATGTGATGGTATATTTCACAGCGGTATTCTATAATTAACACGGGATTATTTTGCTAGACAACTTTATTTTTTTAAGTGTGATTGTTTTAAACAATGGAAAAAAGAATGAAATAAAAGCCACAGAGAGTTCTTCAGGGCTATGAGGATGTTTTTCCCTTCAGTTTGAGTTCAATAATTGCTTAAATATGGAAAGGTATGCCTAGCTGTGGTAAAGTTTTGTTTGTTTGTAAACAAAGGGACACAAGGAAGACTTTTCTGGAGAGCTTCATGAAGGAAAGCAAGTGGATGAATCAAGAGAGTTTTTGATTCAGCACCACACAATTTCTCCCAAACAAGAGACTTTTATTGAATGAGGACAGTATTTTCCAACAGATGGGGCTGATGAGGCAGATATGGAAGATTTGGGGTGACAGAGAAAAAGGGGAAAGGGCCAGTGATGACTGGAGGACCAGCAGCATTATTTCTGCGACCAGAACAGGAGTTGGAGCACTGCAGTGAGTATTATAGCATAAATTGCACCCCAGAGAGAAAAATGGCTCTAGGAAATTATATCCCCATTGCAGCTGTCATAGACTGATGTCTTGGTAACATATGCTTTACTCAAAAGGTGTTTGTATAAAGACAAAACAAAACAACAAGAAAGCCATGGTTTGGGGGTGGGAGGAATTCTACAGTTCGTTTACGCGCAGCAGGAGACGCATGTTTGAGGATTTTAGGACATTTGTATCGCTAGTATTCATTTTGTGGGAATATCATCTCATTTTTTTAAAATCAAGATGTCCATCAAATTCTTTTGGATTATTAAACAGATTTTCTCCTTATGATTATGATAAATTGCTTTTCTATCTCCTTTTATAGATGAAAATTATTTACTAACATATTTTATCTGAACGAATCTGTCTGTGCTT
Source organism: Catagonus wagneri (assembly GCA_004024745.2). NCBI lineage: Eukaryota > Metazoa > Chordata > Mammalia > Artiodactyla > Tayassuidae > Catagonus > Catagonus wagneri. The sequence goes on along the minus strand of PVHT020000015.1, from coordinate 32,267,954 downwards.
TTGAAACCATCTATCTATAAATATTACTCTATCGAATCTACAATATATCTGGGCAATGTCTATTAGATTTGTTATACTACAAATTTTAAACAATTAAAATAGTACTTAATGCTTAAAGACTCATTAAGAAGTAATTTCCTACTCAAGCATCCATGTATGAGAGTTTACATTGCAGTATTTTTTTCTGTACCAAAAAACTACGAACACTACAGATGAATGCATTAATGCATAGTTATACTATGGAGTCCTATGCTACTTAAAATTATGAAAACAAATGGACTAGAGCTTCATGTGTGAACATGATTTGTGACAAAAATAGAACGCTAAGAAAAGCAAGTTCCAGAAGAGTTCAGAGTATAATTTTCTAGTTCTTAACTGAGCAACTACTGTATACCTGGAACTATGCTAAGGACTTTAAATACATTATTTCACTTGATTATCGTCTTTATTATCCCTGTTTACAGATGATGAAATTGAGCTTCAGTGACCTGCCCAAGGTCACACAGCAAATGAGTTGTGGGGTCAGGATTTGAAACCAGTTCAGTCTGACTCTCTAAAAACCCGAACTCTTTTTTTTTTTTTTTTGGCCATGCCCATGGCATGTGGAAGTTCCTAGGCCAGGGATCAAACTTGAGTCACAGCAGCAAACTGAGCCACTGCAGTGACAATGCCGGATCCTTAACCTGTTGGGGAACTCCCAAAACCTGAACTCTTAACCACTGTGGAATCAAAGCAGAACTAAAACATATTGCTCCCAGCATTCATGATACCTTTCTTGTCTGGGCTATTCAAGGAGTCTTTTTGGGGAGAAGAGAACACCACAAGCTACATTAACTATATTCATAACTCAATGATATATATGCAAATTAATCTTAACAAAAGGTAGCAACAGACAACTTCTAAACTAGCTATTTTAGGTTCAGGACAGAACGTTCGTGATACACGTGGTCCACACATGCCTACAAAAATAATTAAACACATTGCACAGCTCCAAGAAGAGTTATTCTCACAAAATGCAGTATGGGTGGTGACCTTGAGGTGGGACGGTATCTATTCATTACTGAATCAAGCGCACCAGCACCAGGATACCATAAATATCTTATCCCTTTTATAAAAGATGCAAGTTTTGATGGAATGTACTTTGATGTAATGCTATTGGCTTCAACCAAGATAGTTTATAGGAAATACTTCTATGGAATAATATGATCATTTTATTAAGTAATCAAGACTTCACTACATTGTAGGTATCAGGTCAAATTACTTTGGCACTAGACTGACTGTGTAAGAATCCAGCTTTAGTATTCATTAATTATGTGTCATTAGTTATTTAACATCACCCTGATTCAGTTTTCTCATCTGTAAAATAGAATCTTTCTCATAAAGGTTTTGTAAGAATTGAGTTAATAATCATAAAATGCAATACTACTTAATTGATAGCCATTTCTTTGTCCTGTTTCATGTTGTTATTATCTTAGGACAAAGAACAGTATTTGAATGTCCTGAATAATTGGTCAGTATCAGAAGTGAGAGTCAAAATATTTAATAACAGGTCCAATATGGGCCCTCAACCAGTCAGAGGGGAGACCAACTATAAACAGCCTCTCTGGCTATATGGGTGCACACTAGTTGAATATCAGACCTGATTATAGTCTATAAGCATACAAAGGGGAAAACTGTCTCAGTTAAAAAGCTCATAAACATTTGTGCTCAACCATAGCAAGTATCTAGTATTCCAGGGTAGGCATTTCCCTCCCTTTTTTCCTATTTTTAATCCACCTTTCAAATTGTGTCATCTCAAGCTGCTAAATGGTTTCAGAATGATTTAGTTCTCCCATAGTATTTCATATATATACAAAACTAGGGTGAAAGAGATCTCTGGCAGCCCAAATTTTTATGAACCTAGAGAGGAAATTAAGGTGCATATTAAAACTCACACCAAATTCTTTAGCTCAGAGTACGTATAAAAAATTGTGTGTATGTGTTTGTGTTTGTAGTTTAAAACAAAGAGAAAGTGAGACAGAACAAAATACATGGAAAGAGAAAATTAGAAACAAAAACAGAGGAAATCAATACTCTTGAGATGCTCTCATAGCAAAGAAACAGGAAATCATTTTCCTTACACTTTAATGTGGTAAAATTTTATACAGTGTAGAATAGAGAAAGAAATGATATATCTGATCCTTTCAAATAAACTAGGTTTTCGTCTAGGACTCGAGCACATTTCTGTGGACATCTCTTTTATGGAACTAGTTGTACTAAAGAGTTAGTAATTATGATTGTGAAAGTATCACAGTTTTCCAGCTTTTAGAGAAGAGAAGTCCAGAAAACTGAAAGGAGTCCATTCAAGAATAACCAAAGGAATGGCTCAATATTGATTGAGAATGCTATCACAAACAAGGCTCAATCTCAAAATGGTCAATAAAATTTTCCATCAAGGTAATTACACAAAAGTGAATCCAAATACAGTAAAGCAAAATTCAAGAATATAGAGCAAATTTTTAAAAAGAGAAGAAAATAAAGTAAGAACAAATATTTTAATGCAATGTTATTTTAATTGAGTAGGATGAACTTATAGCTTTCTGTTTACATATTTCACAGGGTGATGTGAGATATAAAATGTCAAGTCATGGTGTATGGGAAAAAGCTATCAACAAATAATCAGTCTGAGTTTTAATAACATCTCTGCCACTAGCTTGGCTGTGAGCCCTTTGACTACTCTCTTTCTCCAAACATTAATCTTATTTGATTTAGATCAGTGATGCTTTGAATTATTTTGATTGAGACACACAGTAAGAAATGTATTTTACAATAAGTATTGTATGAGACCCAGCATAGTTTTTGTTTGTTTGTTTTTTAGCTGTGTCCTCGGCACGTGGAACTTCCTGGGCTAGGGATCAAACCCTTGCCAACAGCAGTGACCTGAGCCACTGCAATGACAACGATGGATCCTTAACCCACTGTGCCACAAGGTAACTCCCCAACATAGTTTGAAAACACTAGACTAGAGGATATTAGGATCCATCCAGAGCTGATACTTTATGATTAAGGTTTAATTAGGCCATTTTTGATACTGCAGGTGTCTCTCATTATCTGAATTGGATCTCTTCTGAAAACACAGTGAAGAGTAAATTTTTAAAAAGTGGAATGCTCTGTTTCATCATTTTAATGAGAAAAATAACGTTTCCAGCTCATCTAGTAAAACTAATCAGTTTCCCCAAATATTTCTAAAGTTCTGTTAAATACCTGTGTAATAATTCATCAAGGATTTTGGCATAATATAAAATATTTTAAATACCAGTTTTCCAACTAATCAACAATGAAGCTATTAGTGGTTCTGTGCACCATGAGTAGTGGTGTGCTGGAGCTGTTCACAGTGGCTGGGCTCACAAGAACCCATTTTTGTAAATGCAGGGATTATCTGACACAGTTGTTAAACAGAGGCTTGAAATAGGCTTTGGTAGGAATATTTATACCACAGGACTCACCAAATGCTGCATATCAAGGCTTTGTTCCTTCTCTCAAATGCAGACCCAGTTGTTAAACATTTACCAGACTATAACATGTAGAGCTAGAGAAAAGAAGTCATGACTGAGAGAACTATATCGTGGTGCATTCAACCTATTTTGATGTATAGCAGTTTTTTTTTTTTTTTTTTTTTTTTTTGCTTTTTAGGGCCACACATGTGGCATATGGAAGTTCCCAGGCTAGGGGTCGAATTGGAGCTACAATGTCCAGTTTAAACCATAGCCACAGCAACTCAGGATCCAAGCCGCATCTGCAACCTACACCACAGCCTATGGCAACACCAGATTCTTAATATAATGATCGAGGCCAGGAATCAAACCCGCATCCTCATGGATCCTAATCAGGTTCGTTAACCACTGAGCCACAAAGGGAACTCTCGAGATGTATAGCAGTTTTGGTCATGTTTTTCTTCTAGTAATATCAATAGTAATAATTGTTGTTAACTACCAGTACAGGTACAGGTGTAGGTGCCAAGAATTACACTAAACTCTCCATATAATCTTTACAACCCTTCAATGTAGTTATTTCTCTATGTTTACAAAATAGTACTTTTAGACCCTGATAAAATTAATACATTGTGCAAACTGTTATAATTAGTAAATGTTGGAACTGGAACTTGAACTCAGAACTGCCTGATGATCCCATGTACTTTTTACTTTAGCAAATCCTTATCACTATCTGGAGAAACTCTACCAATATATCAATGTCCTATTCAAACATAAGTCTGGGAGTTCCCGTCGTGGCTCAGTGGTTAACGAATCAGACTAGGAACCATGAGGTTGCGGGTTCAATCCCTGGCCTTGCTCAGTGGGTTAATGATCCAGCATTGCCGTGAACTGTGGTGTAGGTTGCAGATGCGGCTCGGATCCCGCGTTGCTGTGGCTGTGGCGAAGGCCGGCAGCTACAGCTCCTGTTAGACCCCTAGCCTGGGAACCTCCATATGCTGCGGGTGCGGCTCTAGATAAGGCAAAAAGACAACAAACAAACAAACATGTCATTTGCATGAATTCTTTTTTGCTACATATATTAGAATTGGTTTGTCACCCTTTTAACTCTTAGCATTATGCCTGATTTTTTTACAGCTTTTAGGTGTATGTATGTATCTAAATCATGTATCTATGTATCCAAATTACATCTGCTTCTTCTCCCCTCCCCTGTTTTGTGCTCAAGAACTTTTCATAAATGGATGTAAGAATGAATGAAACTGGAGAGTAAGTGCTAATGAGTATAAGGTTTCTTTAGGGAGCGATATAAATGTTACGGAATTAAATAGTGGTAGTGATTACACCATCTTGTGAATTAAGAATGGTGAAAAGACAGCCTATTCAATAAGTGGTGCTGGGAAAATTGGACAGCTAGATGTAAAAGAAAGAAATCAGAACATTCTATAACACCATATACAAAAATAAACTCAAAATGGCTTAAAGACCTAAATGTAAGACTGGATACTGTAAAACGAATAGAGGAAAACATAGGCAGAAGACTCTTTGACATAAATTGCAGCAATCGTTTTTTGGATCTGTCTTCTAAAGCAAAGGAAATAAAAGCAAAAATAAACAAATGGGACCCAATTAAACTTAAAAGCTTTTGCACAGCAAAGGAAGCCATTGACAAAATGAAGACACCCTACTGAATGGGAGGAAATATTTGCAAATTATATGACCAATAAAGGATTAGCATGTAATATATGTAAACAGCATACACAACTTAATGTCAAAAAAAAAAAAAAAACCCAAATAAAAAATGGGCAGAACAACTGAGCAGACATTTTTCCAAAGAGGAAATGCAGATGGCCAACACGCACATGAAAATATACTCAACATCACTAATTATTAAGGCAATGCAAATCAAAACCACAAAATGAGATATCCCCTCACACCACTCAGAATGGCTATCATCAGAAAGCATACAAATAACAAATGTTAACAAGGATGTGGAGAAAGACAACCCTTTTACACTGCTGGTAGGAATGTAAATTGGTGCAGCCACTATGGAAAAGAGTTCTACTAAAAATAGAACTAGCATGTGACCCAGCAATTCCACTCCTGGATATATATCCAAAAAAACCAAAACAATAATTTGAAAAGATGTATGCACCCCAATATTCATAGTAGCATGATTTACGGAAGCAGCCTACATGTCAATCAACAGATGAATGACTAAAGAAGATATGATATATATATATATATATATATATATACATATATACACACACACATACATATATTGGAATATGATTCAGTCATAGAAAGGAATGAAATTTTGCCATTTGCAGGGAATGGATGAACTTGGAGGGCATTATGCTAAGTAAAATAAATCAGACAGAGAAAAACAAATGCTGTTTGAAATCACATGTGGAATCTAAAAAAATAAAACAAACTAGTGAATATAACAAAAAAGCAGACTCACAGATATATAGAACACACTAGTGGTTACCAGTGTGGAGAGGCCAGAGGTGAAATATAGGGTTCGGGGAGTGGGAAGTACAAATTATAGGGTGTAAGATAGGCTCAAGGAAGTATCATAAAACTCAAGGAATATAGCCAATATTTTGTAATAACTGTAAATGGGAAGTAACCTTTAAAATTGTACAAAAATTGTTAAAAATGTTTTTAAAGTTCAATTGAAAAATAATTAACTCGTATAGATTAAAAGGGTAAATTTTATGGTATACAAATTATATTTCAATTTGGAAAGCAAGATATAAGACTTTTACAAAAACCTACTTGGTTCAGCCAAATGAAATTGCCATATTTTTCTATCAAAATTATTGAAGCAGCAATTTAATAAAGTATTTTAATAATAGTAGGAAGTCCTTCCCACTAATCTGATAATAACAAGAATTTTTCTAAATAGTGCTAATAATTCTAATTGCAATGAATTCTCAAATCTAAAATACCATTGAAAAGAAATAAGCAAATAATCTCATTTTAATTGTCCACCTATTCTCTCAAAAATCTTCTTTTTCTTAAACTAGTGCATCTTTGCTTGGTTTTTCATTATTGATGATAGAAAAACAAAATTCCAATAATATCAAGATTCATGTGGATGAAATCTCCAAACTATAAAATATACAAGATGTCATAAATTCTGGGGTGAGTTGTTCAGCTACTGATAAAAAAGAGGAAACTCACAATCTCTGTGCAGAAATGGCCACAAACTCTGATGCAGCCCTGTATGCAATGTGGAAGATGGCAACCGTTCTAGACAATTATAACAAAACTTCTGTACAGGAAAGCAATTGTTCTGGGTAAGTGTAAATAATGTCTATGTTGTTCAAAGAAAAAACAGAAAAGTTTAAATTGCAAGAAATGGGGAAACAAAGGCAGAGGAAAGAAAATACTCACATGCTGAGTTGGGGAAGTGGATGGAGTCCATTTCCTGAAGGCACATTTAGCTTGTGAAACACTCTGTTTCCATAGGGAAAATTACTTTGGGTATTGCTTATTTCATTTGCTATCGAAGATGTTTTTAGGTTGAGGTGAAAAGATGTCATTTCAGTTTTTCAGCTTGTCTCTTGAGCAGGGCAGTCATATTATCAGTCTCCTTCATTCGTTGACCTAGTGTGACATATGAATATCTAAGAAAGCACTAACGGAGGAGGAGTACAGGGGACAGAGGACAGGGGAGAAGGTATTGTGTTTTTAATTCTGTATTTAATGAAAACTATGGAAGAAAATAAAGACTGGTAACAGAACATGAGGTGAAGTAAGAACAAAGAAGGTGCACTTCTTTGTCCTGGCGCTCTCTTACCTCTCTTACATCTGTATAAGATTTTCTTTAGAATGTTGTATTCTACACTCTTAGAGTAGAACAAGAGGTATTAGTCTCCTGAATTCAGTGTTTATATGCTACATAGTTGCTTAAACTCAAGTATAAGCTCACTTACTGCTATGCAGATTCAAGTGTGTGACTTTTTAAAACTTGCACCTTCCCACAACAAAAAATTTTATTTTAAAATCCTAAAATGAACAATGTAAGTGTTAGCCCTACTTCTAGATACAGCATTATCATTGGTTTCTGATTGGTAATAATACCACTGGATTGCAAAATTTTTGAAGGCAATTGGTTTGTCTTGTAATCTTATATCTCCTTTAGCATCTAGGTTGGTAGTGATTAAGAGATTTTGTCTGCTATGGAGCCCATAAAATCCCTTATTATTTCTCTTACAAGCATCCTGAGGCGACAAAGCCCTGGAATTTAGGAAGCTTGAGTTCTTGATCTGTGTGAGCTGTACATTCTTTGAACACAAAATAAGATATCTGCACTAGTTTATTTCTAAGTGTCTAATATATGCATGCTCATTTTCTGCTCAAATAACACCTTATCTATTAATAATTCACTTTTAATTGATGCGCTTTCCTCACCCTTATACTATTCAGAAATGTACATGGTTTAAGGACGTAATTATATAAAAATGAACGTTTTTGTTTCACTTATAGATATGGATCATTATTCTGGGTGAAAATTTAAATGTGATCTATTTAAAGGGGAAATGCCATATTCATAGTATGTCTTGATTACAAAAAGTCTTTGAACAAAATCTTCCCTTGAATGCTCTGGGAAAAATAGGAAAATAACTTATTGTGCAGTTAAACTCATTCATAGCTGGTTAAATGACCAGATACTCATAATGCTGATTGAAGAAGGTCTCTAGTGGAATGCCTCAGGACTCTACATTAAATCAATTCCACATTTCCTGTGATCGATGATTTCATGAAAATATTTAAAAACTGCATACCAAACTTGATATAAGCATAAAAGAATATGTTGCTACTCTGAATTAAACATTTTTCAAATAATAGAGATTGTAATAATGGGTTTAAATAAACAAAAGCAGATTCAATGAGAGAAATGTTCGATAACTCCTGTGCCTAATTTTCAAGAATCTAATACATGAAGTAGAACAAGGGAAAATTTAGCTTTCTAGCATCTTGAAATTAAATAAGACAGGTGTTTCTTTTTCTTTTCCTTTTTTTTTTGTCTTTTTGCCTTATCTAGGGCCGCACTCGGGGCGGCATATGGAGGTTCCCAGGCTAGGGGTCTAACAGGAGCTGTAGCCGTCGGCCTTCGCCACAGCCACAGCAACGCGGGATCCGAGCCGCGTCTGCGACCTACACCACAGCTCACGGCAATGCTGGATTGTTAACCCACTGAGCAAGGCCAGGGATTGAACCTGCAACCTCATGGTTCTTAGTCGGATTCGTTAACCACTGAGCCAGGACGGGAACTCCAAGACAGGTGTTTCTATTTACAACAAATTCAACAGAAGTCAAGACTGTGTTGGTAGCCAGTCTAGTAAAGAATGAGTGCATGTTCGGTCTAGATGCTAGATGTGTTTGATCCTGGATCCAGAGAATCTCCCTGGATTTCAGCATATAGTCACAGTTTAAAGGAGTGAGGTCTTATGTTTTTAGCGTTCTATTTCAGAGGGAAAAAAAGTTATTAAATAAGAGTTTGCTCTTAATGTTTGCAGGAGTATAAAGAATAATAATGGTGTGTCTAATTTTAGGAATACATGGATATGATGTTACGTTTCAAATAAAAATAATTAGGAGTTCCTGTCGTGGCTCAGTTGTTAACGAATCCGACTAAGAACCATGAGGTTGCAGGTTCAATCCCTGGCCTTGCTCAGTGGGTTAAGGATCTGGCATTGCCGTGAGCTGTGGTGTAGGTTGGAGACGCGGCTCGAATCCTGCATTGCTGTGGCTGTGGCGAAGGCCGGCGGCTACAGCTCCTGTTAGACCCCTAGCCTGGGAACCTCCATATGCCGCGGGTGCAGCCCTAGATAAGGCAAAAAGACAAAATAAATAAATAAATAAATAAATAAATAAATAAATAAATAAAATCTTCTTAAATTCCTGAGGTTGGAGGTCTGGATAGACTGAAAAGGAACATGAGGAGAAAAGAAATTGAAGATACAGTATTGTGGCATGGTTTTGATTAAAGCGAACATTTTCTGAGCTTTGTAGTTAACGAATCTTGCATCTGGAAATTATACTTGCTCTTAATCTGCTATCAGAAGACTAATGCAAATATTAAAAAGTAATGAACTAACAAGATTGTTTGTTAATGCCACATAAAAGTGCTAATTATACATCATTTCCTGCCTACGGCTAAACCCAAGAGACATCTTCTAAGAAATTGTTAAATAAGCTTCTTCATAAGAAACATATAGCTGAGTGGCATGATAAATTTCCATTTAAGGACCTCGGTGCAACCTTATCTTTAAAAAAATAAAAATAAAATAAATACAGGAAAAAATAGGATATTAAATGTATTCAGGGAACAAAATTGTTTTGCTCATGTAAAGTGACCCATTAATATATTTATACCTGATATTCAATATATGCTTTAAAGGGTAGATTTCATGCTGAACTATAATATTTAGTCTATATTTGGGGCTTATTATATTGGATGGTTGTTGTGAATTTCGGCGTTATTTTAATATTTTAATGGAATCAGTCATATCAGTAATTTTCAAAAGTACATTGGAAACGCCAGCCTAGTGTTTGGGTTTTAGGGTTCAAGCTGTACTTCTACATTATGTCCATTAAAATATTTTTATATAGATTCAAGAGAGATACTTCATGGGACATTCTCTTTGTAGAAATACCATTAAAGCAACTGCTTTTTGTCAATTTTATTTTTAATTTACTTTCCCATATGAATCCATTTTCCATGTCTAATGGTAGCTTTTTAGCAGGTAATTTGCAGTTGAGAGCCTGCTGGTCTTTGATTATTTACTGGGCATGTTTAATGACAATTATTTTTTAATTCTATCAACATTGACATTGTGGCGTCTCTAAAGTAAGCTCATGCTTTTTAATTATTTTACAGTCTTATTGAACACGAATATATTTGGACCCACTGGTTATTAACCTGAACCACAGTTACTATCTGGTGGTTCCGGTTAGAAAAAGAAATTAGAAAAATTAGAAAAAGATACCCACTCTGGGTGGACAAATCAGAAAAAGTTGCCTCTCCTCAGGTATACTGCTTAGCAAGCAGAGTACAAACTGAATTTCAGTCCCTACTTGTGCCACTTTGGCTAGACACCCTTGTGCAGGGTACAAACTGTACAGTCATATTCTTAGTGCATCTGCTCTTAATAGCTGTTTTAAAGTGTGATTATCATAATAAGTTATAGAAAACAGTTTATGTTTACTACTCTACAGTCAGGGTTAGGTTATATGCAGTTTTAAAATGCTTAATCATTCATGCTTGTCTTAACTTCCTATTTTTAAATTGCTCACTTGCGACAGGAAACAGTATAGAAGGGCAAGATATTGAGTCAAACACTCTGATAAATAATCCTAGCACCTTTGTTCTTGCCTAGATCAGAAACATGACTCACTTACATGCTTCTATCATTTTTCTGGCTACAGTTATATGTGCTGGTCCAGGCTGCTGGAATTAATACTAGGATCACTGCAGTTTAATGGAAATCAAGAACTTTGAAGACATTAAAAAGGATGGATTTATGAAAGGGTTGTTAAAGGGAACTTATACCTACCTGCACCATGCTGCTTCAGTTGACCTGTCTGGATTTGACCCCTTGCCTGCTTAAATCCACTGTATAGATCAGATCCCATTTTTTGCTCAGTCTCCTGATTTCTAGCCCCCTTTCCCCCCTTCTCCCTCTTCTAATTAACTGACATTCAATGTCTTGTGAAAACAAATGTACAGCCAGATATCAGATCTTGGCTGACACCATTAAGTAAGGCCTCATTTCACAAAGGATCAAGTAAAAGCATGTTACAAAGGCATAGTGCTCCGATTTTTTTCTCACTTTTTCTGTTTGAGTACTTATTTACTTAAAATTATGATTACAAAATAAATATATCATTTTGTTTTCTATTATATTGTATAATTGTTTCATTGAAGCATAGAGCTTAAAGAGATCTTAGAAATCAGATATGATCTCCTTTTGATCACAAATCTTAACTTTTATTACAAAAGTAAAAATGTTTATAACAAAATGCTAAAATATAGATAAGGAAAGAAAAGAAAATTAGATCATATCATTATAAACTTTTGAAACTTTTTTCCTTTTAATTGCATATATCATTTTTAAAATTATAGCTGTCTGTTATTGTTCTGATGGTGGCATTATATTCTCTTTTTGTCTTTAGTTTTATCTGTCTATCTATCTATCTATCTATCTATCTATCTATCTATCTATCTATCTTAGGGCACGGCATATGAAGATTCCCAGATAGGCGAGAATCAGAGTTACAGCTGCCAGCCACAGCTACAGCCACAGCAACACCAGATCTGAGCCGAGTCTGCAACCTACACCACAGCTCCTGGCAACGCCGGATCCCCAACCCACTGAGTGAGGCCAGGGATCGAATCTGTGCCATCATGGATGCTAGTTAGATTCATTTCTGCTGAGCCATGACAAGAACTCTAGCAACTGCCTAATTTAAAAGTTCAGTTTTAGGCTAATTGTAGCCCCAAAACTATATCCGTGATTATTTCCTTAGACTAACTCCAATAAGTAGGATTCTTGAATCAAAGAAGAGTACAATTTTAAGGAATTTGTTTAATACTGTAACATGCTATCACTGAAACTTCTCCAATTTATACTCCCCAACAATGAATATGATTATGTGGAAAAACTTTGCAATTTGACAGATAAAAAAATGTATACTTACAAATGAATTATTTTATTTGTATATTATCCATTTTTTATTTTTTCTTTTGTAAATTACCAGTTTATACATGTATCCATTTTTGTGAAGATATCCATTTTTTTTTCCATTGGCTCACAAATTCTGTATTTGTTAATAACATTTAAACCTTTTTGTAGATATGCTGCAAATTTTCTCAAAGATTTTCGTTTACTTTTAAATTCCGCTGATGTTAATTTTGACAGATCATTTTAATATCGCAGTGAGTTCCATTATGGTTTCTGACATTATTGTCATGAGAAGATCAAGATTTTATATATATATATATATATATATATATATATATATATATATATATATATATGTATCTGTTTTAATTATACTTTCTTCTAGTATTTATGGGGATTTTTTTTCTTATTTACATTTATATCTTTAATACATTTGAAACACAGTTTGAAAGATGGTATAACAAGAAGATTCTGACTCTGCCACAAAGTCACATTTTGTTTTTGGTCAAATCACTAAACTTCTTGAATCTCAGTTTCTTCATCTGTAAATTGAGTACCTATGAGGCCAAAAGAAGAAGTAGATATTCTAAATACAGACTCACGAGCACATGAAAACTCATTCTACTGTAAAGTATATGCCTTCTATCACTGAAAGTAAGCAAATGTTCTCTTAGCAATCAGTCACTTCCACAGTTGTCTACATGGTTTTTATTTTCTGTGGCACCCAGTGTAGAGCTATTCTGATAGTATGTGTTCAACAAATGCATCAAATAACTTTATCTTCAATCCCATGGATTCTATGTTTTATACTCTGTTATGTTTGATTTTTTTTTTTTTTTTTTTTTTTTTGGCTAGATGAGCCTAAGACCCAAGACCTAAGGCCTTGTATCAGTTTTCCAGTTAAGGGTTGATTGCCTTTTGTAGCCTCCATTGTTGGCTATGTTAAAAGGATAACAGTGTCAAGTTAAATACAGAGGGTAGTATTTAGGCATTGGAATTGACATTGTTCTTATATAACTTCACTTCATATTGAATGCCTAAAAGAGAAACTAGTTTTTATACTCTTTCGAAGTGCTGTGTACATAGATTCATTTGACTGGTTATGTTAGCAGTGATAACCAATCATAAGGTTGGACAACATGATATGCCCCTACATCGCAATTAGTTTGTGAAAATGCCTAGTACTGAAGCAATAAAGTTTATATAAATTCTGAAGAGATTGTTTTTAAAACCTTGTCATTCTGTTAAATTTGGGATCATCCACGATTTTACAGATAGTCTTTATAAGACTATCTCATAGGTATTTTTTCAACTATGAAACATTACATATTTCGTTATTTTCCTCTAGATGTGACTTATTACTAATGGAAGATTTTTGTGTCTTTTTTTTTAAATGGCCATACCTGTGGGATATCGAAGTTCCTGGGACAGGGATTGAATCCTAGTTGCAGCTGTGACCTATGCCACAGGTGCAGCAACACTGGATCCCTTAACCCATTACGTGGGGCTGGGGATCAAACCCACACGTCCACAGCAACTCAGCCAGAACCTGAAGTCAGATTCCTGACTCACTGCGTCACAGAGGGAACTCAAAGATTTTTTTTAATTGTTCTATTTATGGATAATCAACTTTTTAAGTTAGAGCTTTAAATAATATCTTCAATAGATTTACTGCAGAGTATATTGCTAATAGTTATTGAGCACCAAAGAGCATTAATGCAATGTGTAAGGATTTAATATCTAAAGGAGATATAAATATGCTCCCTAGGAAAAATAATAGATTACTTGATTTCTGGATGAAGTGTGATTAAAAAAGCCAGCAACTCCACCTCACAAAATTATGATTTAATGGGAGGAGTAAAAAGGCAAAATTAGAAAACTATCAGTGTACCTCATTAGGGGAGAACAAAGATTGGAGTTTAAAAAGAAAAGTTTGGGGTCTGATATATTTGAGAACTTGAGGAGAGAATGTACTCTTGTGAGCCTAATTCACATAACCACTTCACTATAAAGTAACCTCAATGATGGTGCATCTGCTTGTCAGGGCCAGTTTGAGGAACTGATGAAACCTAAACCAGAAAGAGCTTCCAGTTTCACATAGGCAATATGAGTTTGGCTGCTATCTAAAGAGAGATGATATTTATAGGAAGGAATGAAGCAGTGGAGATAGATTCATTTTTAGGAAGGCTGGATAGTATTTCTCTAATCACCTCATCCCCACCCTCTCAAATATGAGGCGCCTACACAGAGCCTTTTCTGTCATGAAACACTTAATCCATACAACATCTTTCTTTTCAAACTGCTGCTTTCTGTCTTCTCTGGATTATATTCTCCCATATCCAAATTTATTACTTTTCCCACAGTATTTCCAGTATGCAGCTGCTTCCTCTTCTAAAGCACTTCATCTCTTCTCAACTGACAGTGGCCCTGCCCCTCTCTATTTTTAATTTTCTGTCTTTCTCCATCTGTTTTTCTCTTTCTCACAGGAGCAAGCACCATCCATCAACCCCCATATTCCCCGTGTTGCTTTGCCTCTGAGTCAAAGCTTTTACAATCAGGAAGTTAGGTGAAGTCAGTTATACATGTATATTTCCCAATAAATTATATAATTAAACACTATTAGATAGACAAAGCCCTTCGTGGTAGGAATGATGGAGTCGTGTGCTTTATAATATATTATTTTAGTTGGGGAAAAAGATTTTTCAAAGTTGAGAAATATTTTACCTCCATAAAATAATGTAGAGAGTTCCCGCTGTGGTACTGTGGGTTAAGAATTCTACTGCAGCAGCTCAGGTCACTGTGGAGGTATGGGTTGGATCCCTGGCCCAGAATCCAGTGTTGCCACACCTACAGTATATGTCACAGTTGCAGCTCATATTCCAATGCCTGGCCTGGGAACTTCCATATGTGCTGGTGCGGCCATTAAAAAAAAAAGGTAAGGTAAGATACTACTCCATTCTCAAAAAAGCAATGGTAGAATCACTTCATCAAAATCAGTTGCATGGATAGTTCCTTTGGGAAATTAAGATACTGAGAAAGTCTTTCTGTATGGCAGTAAAGTTCCCAAAGGTGAGTGAGGAAATGCGCGTATATATATAATTACTCTTTGGCAAGAGTAGCACCTTCTCAAGCACTTAAGAAAATGATTGCATGATTAAGCACAATTTTTTTTGACTTCTCCGATCTAGACATGATTTGATAAATGCTATACATTTCCATTATTATAAGAATAAATGAATATCATCACAGAGAAACAGATGGGTTCTTTCACGTAATTTAGTCATATCACTTGCTCTTTCTATGGCAATATCACTCAATGCAGTTCATTATAAAAAAAAGGCAACATTTTGTGATAGCTATGGAATTAGTCTATGACATGATGTAGTATTTTTGATCTGTCTAAAATGTATTTTATCTCTGGTTTTGGTCTATTGATCTTAAAATAGAGGTATCTGTATTAGGGCCTTTAAAATAAACATCTCTTAGTAACTCTTGATAATTCAATGCCATTGCTACAGTACAATGTAAAAGTTATGGAAAGATTTCTTTCTCCTCCATTATACACATATACCACACACACACACACACACACACACACACACACGCATTTACATATCTATGTATCCATCTATCTATATGTTACTTAGTTTTTTTGTAACAGCCATGCAGTAAACCACTTGTTCCATGGTAGATGGAGACAGTAATATGATCTCAACTTTAAGACTCTAGTGAAAATAAATTTTTTGGTCCTGTTTAGTGTTTGTTATAATAATTCTCATAAGAATAAGGTGTAATTTTAATGTAATTATGGTTTATGAAAAATTACAAACTTTAAAAATTTCATAATTTCAACTTCAACATTCTCAATATTGTACAGTTTGATTGGCTGCATCTGTACCTCTTCTATTAGGCTACAGAAGTTGTAAACAGTGGAAAATAGAAATGGCTAATGAATCACACTTTGGGACATGGAAAAGGTCAAAGTTGTAGTTTATTATTATCTTCTAGAGAATATATAGGACATTAAAATTCTGATGCTACAGTCTTGTGACAAAGAATATAATGAGAACTATAAATAACGAACACTACAACATGAATCTTCTTGTGACAATGATTATAACTTAGAATAGGAAATACTTAACCCCTTCCCATTACTATCAGAAGAAAGGGTTCTTTGTTGATGTTTACCATTTCCTTTTATGGTTAGAAGCTATTTAAGCCACAGAAAAGAGAGGGAAAACACATATGTTCAGGAGCGTTGACTATATTGAATTATGTGCACTTTCCAAAATGAATAGGATATTTTGGTATGGGATTAATATTAGCACACATTGCACCAGAATAATTTAAAAATAGTTATTTTAAGGCAAATCATATGTTTAAAATGGGTGTTCTGCTGTCATTGAGGATGCTGGCGTCTATGATAATAAAGTAATACAACTTTTCCATACAGAAGTTGAGAATTAACGAAAATATTTGCATTTCACTTACATTTAACAACAGGATCCCAGGCTTATTTGAGCCTTGCGTTTACTCAAAACCTGTTATACAGACACAGAGCTCTGCATTAACTAAAGAAAATGAATTTCTCCTATACCACAGAGGTATAAATAAAATTTCAGTGCCTCAATTTGCTAATAGTTATTTTTTGCTGCTTACTATAGGTGTTCAGTGTTTCAAAATGGCATAGAAAATGACACACACAGGGTATTAGGAAAGAGAACAGAGGGCTTAAAAAGAGCATATTGTGTTGGTGGCACTTTCTTGTTATAGTGGATTTGTCATGGATTGCTGTAATTGTGAGTAAAGTCTTTCTGAGCATTTATAGAAGCTACTTCCTTTGAGAAGGAAAATGTATCCTGTTCTGCTGTCACTTACCACACCTTTTGGCAACTCTCCAGAGATGCAGCACTGCCGTTGACACAACAACTTGATTTCTTGTCAAAATATCTTTTAACATCTGGCTCAAAAGATATTTTTGATGACTATAAGCATGCCCAACTCCTCTGTTCATTAAGGCTGAAAATTCAATAAGTGTTTGGTACACTGGGACTAAGCTACCTCATAGTGAGCAGCTGTCAAATGATTTGCTGAATATTTCTGCTCAACCCACCACAGCGAATTGATGGAATTGCGCCAGCTTCAGGACTTACAGAGTGAGGGGAATTTTAGCAAGCACTCTCCAGATGCTCCTTTTAAGCCTTCACTACCACCTGTAAATTTAGAACAATCTATTATGAAACAAATGGAGAAAAAAAAACTTCGTGGACCTTTGTGTCCTTTTTCCCAGAGCAGCAAAGAACCCACAACTGGTGCTAAAGACACAGTCACGGTTTTGCTTATAGGCTAGGTGACTATTGGATCTGTAGGTTTTGTCAGCCTTTATTCAACTGCTTATATCACCTACGTCACCAGCTCTGGGCATGAAGAATGTTCATTGGAAGAATCACCCTCTAAAGCAATGTCTAATTTAGTGGCAATGTGTTTTAGGCAATGTGTTTTAGGTGAATTCAATTGTACAGTGGTCAAAATGGCCATCCTTCCACCCTGCACACTGTGCCCATATCTTTGCCACCTTAATTTGAAAAAGCTTCCATCTGGGCATTTTGATTATCTCATGATACTGAGAAGAATGAAGCACATTATAAATACAAACATATAAGTATCAGAGAAAATAATTCCACTGAGTGAAGTGTTTCATTTGCCTTTAAAAGTCTGATTATATAGCAGCCCTTTGTTCAGAGAACAGGTGAAGGAATCCGCCCTATTCTGTCTTGTTCATGGACTTCTATTAAGCCAGCCTTATGTATACTATGTACTTAACAATGGTGAAATGTTGAGAGACAAACACCAGTTCATGTTTGAAGCAGTGGTTAGAAATCTCCCCTCTCCTCTGCCCCATTTCTTCCTGACCTCTCAGCCTAGTTTGGCCACTAAATGGCTCTGAAATGTTGGCTCTGTTTCTCTCACTTCAGTCTCATCTGGATACTTTCAGTGTTTGTGTTTTTTTTCTCTATTATCTGGATTTGCGTCTACCTTTTGGGCCTTATCTTCATTCACCCATCCTTCACGGAACAACCCCCAGAGCCTTAGGCAGGTAGGAATCCTCCACCCTAGACTTGGCCAAGTCTAACAAGAACCCAGCAGCCCCTCCTCACAGTCACAGCTGCAAGCCAGTGGTAGGGATTCAACTAAGCTACTTAGAAAATATTGGCACATTACTGCTTTAATTTCCTTAAAAATAGAAAACAAAACCCGAGGCCTAGGCTCCCAGAATGGCATTTTAAAAATAATTCACAATATTTCAAAGTTCAGAGTCTTTATTGAGTTTCCAAGTATGTAAGGCACAGGAGTGGTAAACAGGATGTAAGAGTGTAAGGGGTTTCAAATATAAAAAGGTAAATGAGTAACCTCTTTCTACAACCGTTAATTTTTCCTCCTTTTTTTTTCCCCCCTTTGCATCAGTTGTTCACTCTGTTTGAGGATGCGGGAGCCGGCATTCCCCAGGAAGGGAAACTGGCAAAATAGGAAGGCATCGGAGGACCAAATAGCGGGGGAGGAACAAAAGCGATAGGCATAGCCAGCAATGGATTGAAACTGTGAGGTCGAGGAGGAATGAAGCAATGAGCAGTAGCGCAGGAAGGTAAACCTGAAGTGCTGGATGACAGGGTCATAGACCTAGGCCAGTTCTCCACGGGGTGCCGTGGGCCTCCCGTTGGGAAAGAAACACGAGCCAACCTTTCCTT
Organism: Catagonus wagneri; assembly: GCA_004024745.2. Lineage (NCBI taxonomy): Eukaryota > Metazoa > Chordata > Mammalia > Artiodactyla > Tayassuidae > Catagonus > Catagonus wagneri. The sequence goes on along the minus strand of PVHT020000015.1, from coordinate 32,249,039 downwards.
GCTGGTAATTCTCTTACTTCCTGGAGGCACCTCCATCATTATCCCCGATCTAAGGGTGGGAATGTGTAGAGGGCCTCTTACTTGGGGGCCCCTGGATGGAAAGAATCCTTGACCCCTTGGCAAAGCCACGTATAACCTTGCATTGCTGCCATCTCTCTCAATGCTCCCACTGCTGACCCTCTTACCCCCCACCATCAGCGCGGGGGAGCCGCCAGAGAATTCCAGGGACACATGATTAGAATCCTGCTCCCTCTGCCTCTGGCCTGTCAGCCCCGCAGAGCTATTTACTTCTGCTGTTGCTAAGGCTTCTTCCGCAGCAGCAGGTGGTGGCCCGTACAGGGGGTTGAGAGCTCTGGAACAGTTGACAGGAATGCAGGATCCTGTTCTCTCCGAGGGGCGGTCCAGCTGCTCTCTTGTCAGATCCCTCAGCAGACTGAAGGGAGGTCTCAGCGGGAGGCGAGGGTGGCCCCAGGACTCCGCACTATCCTGCAGCGCGGAACTGGGACACTGGAGCCGCACATCCGGGCGTGGCTCCCGGTCTGTGTGTTCATCCGCAGCTACTGCTGTGGCTGAAGGGGCGTGCCCTCCAAGGCTTGCAAAAAAAAAAAAAAAAAAGAAAGAAATGTCAACAAAAATGGAAAGGCGGTGACCAGAAAAGATGTGAAATATGTGATTGATTGAACTGCCTGGAATACTCTGTAGGAAAAGGGAGAGCCCGATCTCCTCCCAGGTGTAGTCAGCAAATACTTTTTCAGCCCACTTGACCCAGGTCAGTCGACCTGTTAAAGTGCCAGGCTTCGTGGTTTCCCTTTATGGCTGGCCTGTGGGTCCACCCGGCTCCCCATACTCCTCGAGGCAACAAGGAAGCCTAGAAGACCGAGATAGCTTCCTTAAAGGCTGCAGTGAGCAGGCACGCCATAAAAACAGAGGAAACACCAGCTCTTGCTGTCCCGCTAAACCCATCATTTTAAGTGCTCTGGAAAGTTTTATGAGGAAAACTTTTTTTTTCTCCTCAGAAGTCGAAGAAAGGTTAGTTATGTTAACACTCCGGTTCGTTTCTCATTTGGAAGCATAGTCACCATTTACATTGACTTTTGTTAAAATTTTCTTTCATACAACTAGTGCCGCGAGAGTAAGAATTTCCTCATACATGAACCCCACAATTTAGACTAAGGATGTGCAAGTTTTATTTCAAAATTACATTTAAAAATAGCCACCCTGCTGTCCCTGTCGCACTTACACAGGGAAACCATTTAAACTGCCTTTTGCCTTCAAATTCAACAGTTATACTCAGTTTTGTACTTACACATTTTCAATACAAGCCATGGAGAAATTTGATTAGGAAAGCCTTCTTGAGGTGATGGAGAAAACCAGCTGAACGCCCACACAGGCCAACTCTGTCTGGAGAAATGACTGGTGTTTCTGCCTTAGAGCAGCTTGGCAAGTCGAATGAAGCCAGGGACCAACTGCGTCTTTCTAGATTTGGAGTCCTCTTTCTGAAGTTACCAGTTGCTAGGGAAGGGAGGGCCAAAAAGAGCGGGGAGGAGGAGGGGATAAATCTGTGACACTCCTTTGAAGCTAAATGTATGATTCCTTTTAGCACAGTAGTAGATGAACTTAAAGGCATTCGCTGCATTAACCCGTGGCACCCCCCTTAGGAAGAAAAGTCATTTCAAGATGATTTTATAAGAATCATAGTGGCATGGTCTTTTGTTGAGTTATTTCTGAAGTTTTATTTTAAAAAGGTAATTGTCGAATTTCCTCTTCCAGTTTGGAAATACAAAGTCTAAGCAGAATACCATGCCTAATCTTGTAATCTAAATTTCCAGTTTGGGGGGTACATACAATTAACTTGGTGGGGAGCAGAGTTTTGGGGATTAAATTGCTTTGCAATCAGAGTCTTTCTTGTAAAGATCAAACAAGAATAGCACTATAAAAAATCCATCTAAAAATCGTATTGGCTTTTACTTTTTAGCCCCTCAGTTTGCATGCAGTTCTTTCCTTCATCCTACCTTCTAGTTTTTGGTGCAGTATGGTTTGTGGTGTGTGTGTGTGTGTGTGTGTGTGTGTGTGTGTGTGTGTGTTCGTGTACACATTTCCCGGAATAGAGCCCTGGAAACATCTCTCAAGTGGGAGGGTAGATAGAGCTATAACAGATATCATCAATTTACAAATATCAGCTCAGATTTTGCCTTGTGACTTTTTGCATAAGGCACCTTCTGTTCTTTCAGCCTGTATTTCATCCCCTCCCTCACTTTAAGCATGTATACTTCCTCAGCATTTATTTTCTGCCAATGAGCTACACATTAATTGCTCTGAAGTTTTGATGGACACCCCCTCATCTAAGATTACTAATCTTGCTCTAGGATAAAGCCTTAAATTTGGCCGAGTTCCTTAAATTTACCTAAGATTTGCGTGTTTCAGACTAGACATCAAAGACCTTAAAATAACTTTCTTTATTCCCAGTATGAGAATATGCTGTATATGCTGTTACATTTCAACATCTCAACAGTTATATATATTTCTTTTGCTTAAGGAAAGATAACAAACTCAAAAAACAAGAGTTTCAGTTTATATGTGGAATGTACCTGTGTGTGTGCGCACGTGCCTGTGTGCAGTGGGTAAGTGCAAGCTGCTAATGCAAAGGAACAGTCACTGCTGTGAAGCAACGAACTCATAATAGAAATGACCTTTTGGGTCTCTAAGTCCGCATCTTCCTGCCAGGGTGCCTTGTCCCTGTCTATAAACTATCGAGTTTTCTTTATCTCATTGAAAGATGAAAGTGGCATGTTTCCAACACTTCTCCCAGAGGAGTCTGTTCACTTGCTTAGCATGGTTCACTGTTAAGAAACCTCTTGATTCTCCAGCTTAAGCCTCTGTTTTTCTTCAGTTTATCATTTCCATGTCCTTATTTAAAAGAAAACCTATTATTAGCAATATAATTACCATAGAGTGTTAAAGCCCTTTTGACACTTAGCATATCAGAGGGAATAATGAAACTTGGGCTAATGCCTGCTAATAGTTGGTAAGTCATATTTACATAGTTTATGTTGGAAAGGTTGCATTTTTTTCTGAATAATGGCAAGGGATCCCCAGGAAACCCTTTTATGACTATCAAACTATTGCAATCATTGGATGCTTTTACATGCGTATTTAGTAAAGTATCGCCTTAACTGGATTACCAGAGAGTGAAGTGTAACATAGACACCAAACAGTGGGGGATAGTGACAAAGCCAATGATGCTTTAGAATTTTCCAAAACCATAATGGGTACTATAAATTTATGGATTCTAGTTTGGATTTTGCCTTGCAAGTAGTTTGCTTTTGGGAGATGAATGTTTAATGAATACCTACTGCATGCATTCACTATTTGGTTTAGTGTGGATTATACCACAGAAATTAAATATGCAGTTAGTAGTGACTTCAAGGAATGTTTAACTTTCTGGGGAGAGAAAAAAAATCTACAAAAGTATTGAAGAATGTCATAAAGAAGAATAGACACAAACTGTTAGCTATAGTTTTCCACAATGGAAATCCAGAAGAAGGAACTATAACTTTAGGTGAAAGTAGTTGTGAAATATTTCATGTGGGGTTGGGACTTGACTTGTGTTTTTTGAAAGATGGGTAAAATATATGTGGACAGAGGAGGAGATGGTATTCTATGTCAAGAGCAGATATGGAGTTGGAAATGAAGAAAAATTTTTGGAATTTTGTAGTTCAGATTTTTAATCTGCTTATTATTTGGCAGAGATAAAAATATAAAGGGCCAGTTTGACCCTCTAGAGATAATAAAATGAGCCAGACAGTTAGTAAAGTGGTAACCAACAGGGAATTTTTTTTTTTTTCTTTGCCACGATCGAGGCATGAAGAGGTTCCTGGACCAAGGAATCAAACCTGCACCACAGAGGTGAACCAAGCCGCATCATTGATAATGCCAGATCCTCAACCTGCTAGGCCACTAGAGAACTCCCAAAGGGGGAATACTTGAAGGCACTCGGATTTTATCATTAAAGGTAAAACTAGAATCATCTCAAAATCTACCTTTCGACAAGAAGCTGTTGAGCTACCTCAGTTATCCATTGAGCTCTGAAAATGAAGGAATGAAGTGTATGCTTTTTTGATTTTTTTGAGCGACTGCTTTGGGGAGGAAAAAAATTGGTAATGGAAGTTGAGGATTTGCCAAAAAGTAGCTCAGTTGTGAAAGTAGCTAAGCTATAAATGCCTTTCATTACCCATGACCTCTGACTTCATGACACAGTTCCAGATATTACTCACATAACTCCCAAAAGGTGTTGAGAACTTTGTTGAAATGCTAAGTGAGAACCATACAAGGATATATTTACTTTCGCCCAGAAATTATGAGGTCATTAAAAATGTGGTTGTACTGCCAAAATGACCTTGTTGGTTGTTTTTCAAAGAAATTTTGCAGATGTACAAGTACAGGCAAAGTATCATTTAAAATGCCTCTTTCTTTTTTGCTAGAAAAAGAATACAGGAGATAGAGACATAAGGATGATTTTCTCTGTTTCCATCAGGCTAATAAGGAGGTGATAAGATTGTCAGGCTGATCTCGGGGAGATAATTGTCAAAAGATCTCACCCATTAACTCACTTTCAAAATGTAATGTTGCTATGCCTGTGGAAAGCTCTGAAAGTTTAGGATGTCTAAAAGTCCTTCCAGAAGGTAGACCAGGTTATTTTCCTTGCTTTTTAATTCAGTGTGTTAAACAGCATGAGATTAATGAAGGCATGGCACCCCCCCAGAATGGGCCAGACAGAATTATTCAGTTGTACAACTATAGGCAGAACTCCTGTCCTCTCTGCCACCAGCTGTCCTGCAAACTCTGTGTGGTAAGTGATGAGGCCAAACAGGTGAGAGTGTGATTATTTCACTTCCCAAACTGGCAAAAGCAACTAACAATACATGCCTTGCTGTCGGACCTATTCGTATGAAGATGAGTAGACTGTTATTGGTTTTTTCAAGTTCTTTGCTCTAGATTTTTTTTTTTCTTTTTAGGGCCATGCCCACGGCATATGGAGGTTCCCAGGCTAGGGGTCAAATCAGAGCTGTAGATGCCAGCCTACACCACAGTCATAGCAACGCCAGATCCGAGCCGCGTCTGTGACCTACACCACAGCTCACAACAATGCCAGATCTTAAACCCACAGAGCAAAGCCAGGGACTGAAACCGCATCCTCTTGGATACTAGTCCGGTATGTTAACCACTGAGCCACCATGGGAACTCCCAGAATTTTTTTTTTAATTGTTTTAAAACAGGTAATTTATGGTAATGACTCCAAAACCTTTTTTTTTTCTTTCTTGTATGAATCAGAAGCTATCAGAAGCTATCTAGGGAGTTCCCATCGTGGTGTAGTGGTTAACGAATCCAACTAGGAACCATGAGGTTGCGGGTTCGATCCCTGGCCTTGCTCAGTGGGTTAACGATCCGGCGTTGCCATGAGCTGTGGTGTAGGTCACAGACGGAGGCTCGGATCCTGCGTTGCTGTGTGTAGGGCTTAGGCCAGCGGCTACATCTCTGATTAGACCCCTAGCCTGGGAATCTCCACATGCCGTGGGTGCAGCCCTAAAACGACAAAAGACAAAACAAAAAAAAAAAAAGAGAAGCTATCTAAGGTCCTTCAACATAGGTCCCTGTAATTTTTTTTCTTTCCTTTTCTTTTTTCTTTTCCATTTATTTATTTATTTATTTATTTATTTATGTATTTATTTATTTTTGGCCACCCCGAGGCATATGGAGTTCCCAGGCCAGGGATCAGATCTGAGCTGTAATTTTGACCTAAGACACAGCATCGAGCCTGCTTCCTGGTGCTTCCAAGACGCCGCCGATCCTGTTACACCACAGCAGGAATGCCACTCTAATTTTTCTTGATCTCCCTAGAGTCAGAACAGGAAATTAAGAAACAGGGGGGCAAGCCACATGAGAAAAATGAAGAAGGAAAAGGAAATTGAGATGATTTTTTTACCATTTTCTTTTTGCCAGTTATTTAATATAGTTTGTCTCATTTTATACTCACAAAAAAACTTTTGACAGTTACAATTAGTATATCTATTTTACAGATGAACATAAAGACAGTTGGAGAAGTTTAAGCATTTTTTTCCAATGTCCCAGAGCTAATAAACAGCAAAGAATATTGAAACAGCCAATCTGACACCAGAGCCCATATTACTTTCATTTAACCATGAGACCTCGTGATTATAGTTCTAGGTGAATCACATAGGTGGCTCAGATCAAAATATGTGTACTGGATCCAAGTTCAGTTTATTTAATGTAGGTACTCACTGACGCTCATGCTAATATAGTTCTACAATGAGGAAACCATTCAGACTGCAATTTATCACAGAAAGCCTGTGATTGAAGATTAGGCATTTGGTGGTAGTCCAGCAAGATGGTGAGGACTGAAAATCCTCTCATGAGAGACTGGGGATGGTGACAGAGAAAAGAACTTAGACATGGGACAGCACTGAATGACTGCTACTTATGAACTAATTTTAATATGTGCCAAATAAGCTCTTGAACTGTAGATATAGGGTTGCTCATGCTATTTCCATGGCACTAAGATGGGACTGACCCTATAATCATGGTTAGGTCATCCAGTTTCCAGTACTGGAGCAAATGAAAGAACATAGAGTTAATTGTGCGTGTGTGTGTGTGTGTGTGTGTGTGTGTGTGTGTGTGTTGCGTCAAGTAGAGGTGGGGAAGGATAAGTTGTCCAAGTGAGCTATTAATGATAACTCTGGAGTATACCTTTCTGAATTAGGGAAATATATTAATTAAAAAATAAAACAAAAGTAATGTATTTTATGTTCATATTGGTATATATTAAAAATGAAGATGTAAACATGGACTAATAGGTAAAATGAAGAAAGTTAATGAAAAAAGAATTTTATAGTAACCCATTAGACCATAAGTTTCTAATAATTACACACACACGCACACACACACACACACACACACACACACACACACACATATATATGTATGCAAAGGAATTGAAGGCATACCTAATTTCTGGAGAATCTGGTTTAAATAATAAAACTCTTTTAGATTAGTTTTTTCTTGCTTATAATTAAGACACTGTAAACTCATGCTGAAAACATTTTATCAAGCTTTATTAAAGATGAATCATATGTTCTAACTTGTGAAGATTTTTGGTTCTGGAATCAGATGAACACAGACCTGGATTCAAATCTCAGCTTTACTATTTACTGGCTCTGTGAGCTTGGTCAGGTTGCTTAACTTCTCAGAGCCTCATTCTTCTCATTTGTAAAGTGGGATAATAGAATTATTAAACGAAGCGTGAAAAGTGATTGTGAACAAACTAGGTTATTAAAATATAATCCCTTTTCTTGTGTGCATTTCACTCAGTTTTCTTTTTTTCTTTCTTGCTTTTTTTTTTTTTTTTTTTTTTTTTTTTTTTTTTTTTTTTTTTTTTTTTTGGTCTTTTTAGGGCCGCAGCTGTGGCATATGAAGGTTCCCAGGCTAGGGGTCAAATCGGAGCTGTAGCTGTCGGCCTACACCACAGCCACAGCGATGCCAGATCTGAGGTGCGTCTGCAACCTATACCACAGCTCATGGCAATGCCAGATTCTTAACCCACTGAGTGAGGCCAGGAATCCAACCTGTGTCCTCATGGATATTAGTCAGATTCGTTTCTGCTGAGCCACAACTGGAACTTCTGACTCTGTTTTCTTATATATGCAATGGGGATTGATGATGCCTCTTATTGATTTCAGGGCTGAGAAAACTAAATATGATAATTAAGCAGAATTATTTTTCAAACTGTAAATCCCTTGATATATATTAGGCTAATATAACTATGGGTGATATTTTAGGGGCAAGAAGACTTAGGGCAACATTTTAAATATCGCTGTGTAGGTAGCCGTGTATTTCGCCTATCCATAAGGCCTTTTTCCTTTCCTGAATAATTAAGGCAGGGAGAATTAACCACAGTGTTTAAAAAACCCCACGGTGTAAAATGCTTTAAACTTTTCAATTGATGCTACATAAATCTCACCCATTGTATTTAATGCAGTAGCTGTGTTAAAATAAAGAGCCTGCATTTTTGTGTTTGACTGTATATTTAATTGGACTTCAGGATCTTGTGTTTCACATCAGGAATCACTGAAAACCCCGGTGATGTTTAGAAAGAAAACCCTAACAAGAAGAAAGTTGCTTGGTTTCCTGATAGTGCAGATTTGATTGATGAGTCTCTGACCTATTAGCTACTCTAGAGAAAAAAATTTTTCCCCACTCTAGTAGTTTCCCCCCAACTGTCCCCCTACTACACACACACACACACAAACACACACACACACACACACACACACACACACACCCCTCTCAAGTGGTCAAATAGATTGCTGGAGAAAGTCTAACATTTTTATAGACTAAATTCACTGTGCCAGAAAATTTGCTGAGGAAACCCAGAGTCAAAAATAATAATAAAGTCCATCCAGAGATACCATTCTTAATTCTTATCTGAATTATGCTACATGCCTATATTGCTGACAAAAGTCTGTGTTCAAAGGTCCTGGATAATCTCAAGTTCTCTGGAGTCATCTATTTGCCTTTATTTATTTATTTGTTTTTATAGTGTTTTTTTTTTCTTTTTTTTTGCGTTATACCTGGTTTACAGATTTCTGTCAGATTTTCCAACTGTACCGCGTGGTGACCCAGTTACATGTACATATATGGATTTGTCACATGTAATTAGATATAGTTCCCCGTGCAATACAGTTGGACCTCCTTGCTATTCCATCATTAAAGCACTAGTTATCCCCATTCCCTCCCACTCCTCCCCACCCCTCCCCCGCCCCCTTGGCAACCACAAGTCTGTTCCCCAAGTTCGTGATTTTCTTTTCTGTTGAGATGTTCATTTGTGCAGTGTTTTAGACTCCAGTTATAAGAGATTTCATATGACATCTGTCTTTCTCCTTCTGACTTGCTTCACTCAGTATGAGGGTTTCTAATTCCATCCATGTTGCTGCGAATG
>PVHT020000015.1:32170650-32239026 GCA_004024745.2 Catagonus wagneri | reverse complement strand
TTTCTGCTCCTTCTGGAATTCCTATTATGCGTAAATTGGGCCTCTTTATATTATCCCAGAGATCTCTTAAATTGCTTTCATGTTTTTTCATTTGATTTTCTGTCTGCTGTCCTGATTGCGTGATTTCCATTATTCTATCTTCTACATCACTAATTCGTTCCTCTGCATTATTCAAACTGCTCTTTATTGCCTTTAGCTCAGTTTGCATCTCTGCAAATGAGTTTTTATTTGCCTTTATTTTTGAAGTATTTCAGATCCTTCACTTCCTGATTTTAGAGAAATGAATAGATATGTGTGTTTATTTAGAGGAAGTGTTCATCAGAAGAGAAGATCAGACTATGGAAGGCCAAGCAACGGGAAAGTCTTCTAAAATTACTAGAAGATAAGGGAAGAATCTCACTCAGACATAAAGTTTCAAGTTCCCTATAGTAATATCTGAGCCGAAGTGTTAAACCCATCCAGAGGCACTGGATCATTCTGCATATGGCCAAACCAGAGCATGTGGAGGTGTGGGCTATTGCATATTTCAGGTGAACTGAGCACTTATTTATTCCTGTGGTTCCCAGATTTTGTGAGTAACAGATTCACTTGGAGATCTTACTAAAATAACAGATTCCCAGGCTCCATCTCTAAGATTCTGATTTAGTTGATCTGTAGTAGGGTCCAGTTATCTGTAGTTTAAATCCATGATGATTCTGACATGATGGCCTTTGGATCACAATAGAGAAATATTGACTAGATGGTCTTATAGCCTTGAAGCCTAAATTTTTAAGGATGAACCCAGCCTTCAGGTGGACATTCATTCTCTAGGTCTAACTGACTGACTAAACAAAAACACTTTGGAGTCATGAAATATTATTTTAAAGAGTGTAAAGTGATTCTGGACTAAAAAGTTTTAAGACATATGTCTTATTTAACTAAATATAGTTTTTAAATGTGTGTCTGTTAATGTAAATTGATGAAGTTGCTCCCAAATCTCAAGGAAATTTCAATCCTGATCAAATTATTCAGATTCGTATTTTTTTGTCTCCTCTTATAAATTCTTAAGATAGATATGAGTTGTATAAGACAAGTCAGCAATTCTTGACTTGTTTAATGTCTCCTGTATTATCAATATTACATTAGCTACTGTAAATAGGATAAAAATATGTTTTGAATTGAGCAGCCTATATTCACTTAGGGAAAATAAAAATAAATCCTATAAATGAATAACTAATTGTGGAATGTTTCCATTTTTTTTTTTTTAGAATTTAATCAAAAACAAAGATGGGTAAGAGAAGCAATCTAATCACAGAGGGTTTTTCAAAAGATATAGAACTGCTGCTCTACTTTGAAGGATGGATGAGATTTGAATAGGAAAAAAAATGCTCTCAAATTAAATCCATTCCTAAAAACTACTACAGATAGAATTTTAAGGGATTTTTATTTTCATCCCTGCATCTTTCTATGTCATTTGTTTTTTCTTAAGACAAATAATGTGATTTTACTAACCAATAACCTTATTTTAAAATGAACAAAAAATATTATCTCAGAGATCTAAAGTAATATCCAGACAATTTGAGCCTAAAACAAGGTGAAACCCTTGCCTCAGGATCTTAGAAATTAAGAAGGAATTGTCTTCCCAGTGGAATTACCTCAGATACTTGTCACAGACCTTTGATTAACCTTTGGCCTTTGGCTAGAGCCATATAGAAACTTGTTACCAAAGCCTGGCTTCAAAGTCAGACTTTCCCTTTATTTTTATTCTGTATAGCCACCTCATTTTTGTACGCCTCTGGGTATTTTTTGTTTGGTTGGTTTTTGTTTTTAGTTTCTCTCTCTCTGACTCTCTTTTATGTATTTTTAACTGGTCAGATTATTTTGGACTGAAGGCTATGTGCTGAGACTCAAGAGTACTCTAGGGAGCTTCAGCTAACATTGCGTATGGAATGTCCAGTTGCTAGATTGCTTGAGCTCAGAGCTCTGTAGGACCACTGGGAGCTTTTACAATTGTTCTGGAAAGGAACCAATATCTTTTCTCTATTCACTGCTGACAATGGCTTGAGATTTGCTTTGAATTCTCCTCGTGATTATCTTTTGTATTATATTAGTAATAAATATAAGCAGTACCTCTTGTTTTTGCTAAATTCATCAGACTTTATTTTTATACTGGCGACAAAAAAAAATCTCCATTACTACATTTGGGCTCTTTCAGTTCTGTTGTGAAGGTCCCTAAAGACTTTCCCTAGGGTCTTAACTACTAAGTTGAAAGAATACCATTTCTAGGTGTGCATCTACTATGCATCATATGACACAATTGTTTGATTACCAAAAGATTAAAGTAACAATTTTGATTTTCTGCCATCTCCAGCTTGTATTTCGAAGAGGTTTTCACTGTGATTTCACGGACTTCAGGAATCAGTAAAGAAGTTTTAAATATGCAAATACAAAAATGATCAAAGGGGGTGCATAGCAGATACACTTGATGAAAGCTCACACTGCTTTTCAGTATTTACTACTTGTCACCAAATTAAATTTCAGATTATATTTAGTAAGACGATTACAACATTTAAACAAATAATTTTACACAGCAAAACCTAATTATATTTGTTTAGTCTTGTGCTTTGGATCACTCACACAAAAGAGGTTTGGAATCGCCAATATAAAAGTTTATCATTATTCATAGTATAACACACCCTATAATTTGCTAACAGAAGCTACATTTTATATTCTGAACTACCTTCCAAATCCAAGCTAAGATGCAATACATCTGCAAGCCCTTTTTTTTCCACCCTTTGACTTAGGTGGATTCATAGCAGATGCTACTCAACTTTCTGTTATAAAAAATATTACAGTACAAAATTAAAGATTTTAGGGAATGTAATGTAGTTTAAGTATAAATTCAAGCATGGCAATTACCTGAGGACATACTGAATATACCATCATAATAGTCAGGAAATTGCAATGAAACGAATACTGATGCCATAGAGTATTTAAAACTTAAAGATGCATGGAGTTCCCATTGTAGCTCAGTGGAAACAAATCCGACTAGGAACCATGAGTTTACAGGTTTGATCCCTGACCTTGCTCAGTGGGTCAACGATCCAGCGTTGCAGTGAGCCGTGGTGTAGACTGCAGACATGGCATTGTTGTGGCTGTGGTGTAGGCCAGTGGCTGCAGCTCCTATTTGACCCCTAGCCTGGTAACCTTCATGTACCACAGGTGTGGCCCTAAAAAGCAAAAAGCAAAAAAAAAAATCACCTTAAAGATGCAAGGAGAACGTATTAAGCAAGTGTGCCATTATATGTCATCCCTGTGACCTTTACACATGCATTATAATAAGCATAAATATATTCCATATGTCTAGAACATATTTTAAGGGTACATGTTTTAGGTTAAGTATCTCACCATGGGTTGTTTTGTTAAGTACATATTTTCTAAACATATTTTAACTAAATTTTAGAACCCAGAAACAGTGATGTGAAGCAACAACTAAACATTTTATATCTAGAAAGTTAAACATACTAAAGGAGATTATGCCAGGATTATTGTTGGACTAAACAATAGGCATCTTAAGAATTCATCTTTGGGGAATGCCAAATAATGTATGATATCCTATTACTAGGGCTGTAACCACATTCTTGAGAATTGTAAATTGTACTAAGGACCTTCCATGCTTGCAAGTCAGAGAACACAAATTTATTCTCATTTTCACTGAAAATGTACGTTTAACCTAAGTCTGAATTGCTCACTCCCGCACACACATATCTATTGAAGATTACTTTGAAAATTGTGCTAATGATTTCCTAAATAGCTCATACTACATTAAGTACAAGTGCAAGAGAAGGAAGGAGATGGAAGGTGATATTCAATGCAAAGATTTGACTTTGCTACAACTTTTCTGTTCTAAATATGCACCTTTTGCTCTTTGGTCTGTGTAAGATCAGATAAGACCTAGAAGGTACTGAGAGAAAATGGCAAGAAGAGGCCCAAAGAAAAGCAGCCTCTACTTAAAAGAGAAAATGTCAAATGTCTAATTCTTCTGAAAAATTTGGAGGATACAAAAAATAAACATCTGGTCAGAGGCCAAGCTCCACAAATGTTTATTCCATTGTTTATATGTTTTACGCTGTTCTGAAACTTAAAACAACTCTGTAAAAGTCACTGAAGCAAAAAGGGAGAACTGACAATTGCTAGAAGGTCAAAACCGATGACAAGTACTATAGAGAAAGTAATTTATAACCACCTAGTTTTTTTTTCAATTTCTGACCTATTGACATTTTGTTTATGGTGGAATGCCACTTAATACTATGAAGTTCAGTTTTACTAATTGTGAATTCTAGATGTGATTTTATATACAATTTAGTGTTTGCAAAGCCTTTTTTAATGCTACTTATCAATTCTTCCTTTTTTAAAAGAGGCAAGTAGAAAATAAGAACACATCCAACTAAATAACCAGAATCATGGGATATGGCAGTTGTGATTAATATTTTAGTGAACTAAGGATAAAAGTAGAAATTTTATCTAACTTAACTAGGTAGGAAGCTACTGAAATTTTCACTTAGCATGTCTGAACGTAGTGATTAAGAGTAATGACTCAGGAATTACCTATGTGTTATTAGATAGGCTATTCATCTTCCCTGAACTTCAGTTTCATCAATTATAACATAAGGATAATAGTAATGCCAACCTTATGGGATGGTTTTGAGAATCAAATAAAATAATGAATGTAAAAGACCCAGTACCATGCCTGAGTGGTAAATACTAATTATTCGGTACCCTTGTTACATCATTTAGGAAGCATGTTCCTTGATTGATAATATAGCTTTGCGAATAGCATTTGTTTTCATTATTGAAAATTGGGGAGCGACTGCTGTCAACATATCTGGGTGGATATTATGAGGAGAACACCTTAGAGCATTTGGGCACATGAGGAAGTAATACACGTGCCACATCTCTCTGTCTCCAATCCTAAATAAATGAATTCTATGGAATAAAGAATACAAATAAAAAAATCAGAGAAAATTATGGACCAAAAAAAAAAAAAAAAAAAGGATGTCTGCCAGGATACAAAGTTCACCAAGTAGAGTTGAAGAATTTGTTTTCTTATAAAAATGACTCTTTTTTCTTTTTTTTCCTAATTGGGGATATAGATCACTTTCTACACTGAGAAGTAATGATCGTTCAGATATAATAATGAAAATGGGCTAGAATCTAAGTCGCTCTATTTGAAAGGATTTCATTGTGCTTAAATTCTTATTTTACTCTAATTAAGTTTTTTATATTCTTCTACAGTTGTTTTTTCTCCAACAAAGTTGAGCTACCCTTCCTTCTTCCTAATCAACCACAACTGATTTCTCAACATTAAGTCATCATTTGGTGCATTTTGGAAAATGCAGTACGTGCAAAGGACAGTATATTAATGTGAGTTATGCCAAGAATTGATTAGAAAAAACAAGGACTTGGAGAAGGGAGAGTATATTCTATGCCACTAACTAATTTGTGTAAATTGATACGAGCCATTTGATTGCCCTAAACTTGAATTTCCCTATCAGTAAAATGAAGTAATTCAGTATAGTCATATTTTTGGTTTTATGATTCTAGAAGCCAAATTCAGAATTTATAAGGTTCATTATTAGATGGACTTAGGTATACTGTTGATCAAACCATGTTTGTTGTAGGCCAGATACCTAGTCCATTAAAGTTGTATTCAATATTGCTTATTGATAGATATGGACTTTTGTTCTGTCTCAAAAATGAGAAAGTGCTATGATATAAATGTTTTATTCCTCCTCAATTCATATGTTGAAAATCTACTGCCCAAAGTAGTGGTGTTAGAAGGCGGAGTCTTTGGGGGTGATTAGGTCATGAGGGTGGAGACCTCATGATTAGCACCCTTACAAAAGAGGCCCCAGAAAGCTATCTCTTCCTTTCCACCATGAGGACACAGTGATAAGTTGGTAATCTGTGACCCAGAAGAGGACCTTCACCAGATCTCTACCATGTTAGCACCCTTATCTTGAACTTCATCTCTAGAACTGTGAGAAATATTTGTTGTTTATAAGTCAAACAATGTGTTATAGCAGCCTGAGAAGACTAACACAGAAACTTGGTACTGTGAAGTGGGGTGCTGCTGAAGGAAATACCTAAAAATGTGGAAGCAGCACTGGAACTGTATAAATGGTAGAAGAGTTTTGAGGTGCAGGCTTGAAAAAGTCTATGTTACTATAAATGGAGTGTTAAAAGTAGTTCTGCTGAGGGCTCAGAAAAGAGTTGCAGAGAAAGCCTCAGTCTTCTTAGAGAATACCTAAGTGGTTGTGAACGGAACATTGGTAGAAGTATGGACACTAAAGCTATCCTGATGAAATCTCAGATGGAAATGAGGAACTTGTTACTGGAAACTGGAGCAAAGATGCTTCTTTAATCAAATTGCAAAAAGCATGACTGAATTAGTGTTCTTGTCCTACTCTTTTGTTGAGGGTAGAACTTGTGAGCAATAAAATTGTATATTTGGCTAAGGAAATATCTCAGCCAAATGTTGAAGGTGTGGCTTGGCTTCTCTTGAGCACTTATAGTGAAATGGGAGCTGAGAGAAATGATTTAAAGATAGAATTGAAAGAGGAGCAGGACTTAAAATTTTGGAAAAATCTCAGCATTTACCATTGTACCAAAAAAAAAAAAAATGAGCAAGCATGTTTGGAAGAGAGCACTAAGAGTGTGGGCAAGTCACTGTTTGATAAAGACATCTGTATGGATGTGAACCATGGCATTAACCAACCAATCCAGCAGGAAAACAGCCAGATTGAATTATGAGAAGGAGACATGATGGAATGAAGGAAGGTTGTCAGACTTAGATTTTACAGGATGGAGCCATAGTGCTATATGGCTTTGAACATGTGCTATTCTTTAAGACAAAGGGAAGAAGGACCCCAAAGGTAATTCAGTTTAGAGATTGTCAGGGTTATCTCCTGAGATTTGGGGGAGGGGGCATCTCCTGGGCTTCAACAGGCTTGGTGATCCTTGCCCAAAGCTGTAAGGACCAGGTACCAGCAGAGCCATGGGGGTATGGCTGCACGACCCCCCCCCCCCCAGATTTGGAAATATGGAGCTTCCTGGAGCCAAGTGTGTACTACCTAGGCATAGGACGTCTGTAAGGGCAAGGCCACAACAGATGACCTCAGCTAAGGCAATGCCCTGCAGAGCTGTGGGGGTGGGGCTGCCGTCCATGCTAGATCAGAAGAGCCACTGGTGTGCAGTTCAGCCTAGGAAAGCTATAGGCACATAACTAGAACCCCTGAGAGCTGCCACATGGCCACCATCCAACAAAGCAATGGGCATGGGGCATGCCCTGATATATCAGGAAGGCATGATCACCCTAGTGGGTAAGTAAAGTAGGACATTAAGCAAAAGAGAATTGTTCTCAAGACAGGGTTTAGTGTTGTTTGTCCGTTTAAGTTTTGAACTACCTTGGACCTGTTATTCTTTTTTTTTTTTTTCTGTATCTCCCTTTTGGAATGGGAATATCTACTCTATGCCTGTCCAACCATTGTATTTTGGAGGCATATAACTTGTCTGGTTTTGTAGGTTCACAGCTGGAGAGAAGTTTGCCTCAGGATGAATCATACCTGGACTCTCACTCATTATCTGATTTAGGTGATAATTAGATGAGACTTTGATCTTAGACTTTTGAGTTGATGACATGTGAGAAAGACATGAATTTTGAGGGGCCAGGGGTGGAAAACTGTGGTCTGAATATGTCTCCCAGAAATTTATATACTGAAAACCTAATGAAAATATAATGGTGTTAGCATTAAGGAGAGGTGGGGGCCTTTGGGATGTGATTAGATCATCATGAGTGGGATTAGTGCCCTTACAAAAGAGGCCTGAGAGAGGTAGCTCATCCCTTACTCTGTGAAAACGCAGTGAAAACTTGGCAGTCTTAAACTTAGAAGAGCAGCTTTGCCAGAACTCCATCATACTTGGCACCCTGATTTTGGACTTTCAGCTTCCAGAGCTGTGAGAAATAAGTGTTTCTTCTTTACAAGCCACACAATCTGTGGAATTTTGTTATAGCAGCCCTAATGGACTAAAATAAAAAGATATAAAATATGTCACTCTATTATGGAGGGAGAAAAAAGCAAAAAGATAACTATCAACACATTCCTAGCTGTATGAATATAGTCTTTCATCTTCCCCATAATCTCCTCATATGATTATGAACATATGAACTCACTTAAACAAAATACAGTACCTGGTAAATAGTCCTTTTATTTTTCTTTCTGGCTGCACCAGGAGAATATGGAAGTTCATAGGTCAGGGATTGAATCTGAGCCACAGCTGTGACCTCTTTTGTTTTTGGATGAAAAGAATGCATGGCTCATGTCATATATAATGGTAACAATAAACAAAAGAAAGTAAGTAGGACTTCCTACACTAATTTCAATTTTTAAGCAAAGGGAAATTATTAGAGGTACAGGTGGAATTACATGAAGATAAAGTGTCAACTTTCCAAAAGAAAATCCTTAATGTGTTCACATCTAACAACATCAAAATATTTGAAGCAAAAACTCATAGAACTGCAGAAAAAAATTAGACAAATTCATTGTTACAGCTGGGAACTTCAACAGCACTCTTTCAGTAACTGATAAATCAAGCAAGCAGAACATCAGTAAGTACACAGTTGACCTGAACAGCACTATCAATCAACTTGGTCTTATTGATATTTATAAAATACTCCAACTAACAACAGCATAATAAACATTATTTTCAAGCTCACAAGGAATATTTTCCAAGATAGCATCACATTCTAGGTCGTCACACTGACTTTGACAAATTTAAGAGAATATAAATCATACCTAATCCTCAGACTATAATAGAACTAAATGAGAAAATAACAAAAAGATAAAAGAAATACTCCTGGGAGTTTCTGCTGTGGTGCACTGGGTTAAGGATTCAACTGCAGCAGCCTAGGTCCCAGCTATGGCTCAGATTCAATACCTGGCCTGGGAATTTCCATATGACGCATGTGCAGCCAAAAAGAAAAAGAAAAAAGAATCCCGTCAAATATTTGGAAACTAAACAACAAATTAATTCAGCATTTCAATCAAGTTAATAAATGACAAATGTGTCATATAATGTCTCAAGAGAAATTAAAAGTAATTTGAATTAGCACACCTGAAAGTACTACAACATTGTAAATCAACTATACTTCAATAATTAAAATTTAGATGAAAATGAAACATCAAAACTTGCAGAATGTAGCAAAAGCTCTGGCTAGAAATGAACTTATGGCATTGAATGCATGTATTAGAAAAGAAGAAACACCTAAGATTAGTAAACTTAGGTTTTACCTTAGTAGGCAAAAGAAATATGAAAAATTGAAGGTTAAAGCAATCAGAAAAAAAGAAATAATAAAAATTAGAGTAGAAATACAATGACCTTGAAAGCAGGAAAACAGCAGAGGAAATCCATGAAAATAAATGTTGTTCTTTGAAAAGATTGATACAATTGATAAACTCCTAGTCAAGCTAACCAAGAAAAAAAAATAGTCACAAAATAACAGTATAAAAAAAGAATATCGTTACTATTACCTCAAAATGGTAATAAAAGTACAATATACAGGAGTTCCCTGGTGGCCTAGTGGTAAAGGATTTAGCATTGTCACTGCTGTGGTGCGGATTTGATCCCTGGCCTGGGACTTTTGCATGCCTGGGCAAGGCCAAAAAAAAAAGAAAAAAGTACTATGTACGGCTCTATGTTCATAAGTTTTAAAGAAATTAACCTATTCTTTAAAAGACACAAACTATCAATACTCACAAAGAAAAAACAGGTAATCTAAATAGGCAGATGTGGAGTTCCCGTTGTGGCTCAGTGGTTAACAAATCCGACTAGGAACCATGGGGTTGTGGGTTTGATCCCTGGCATCACTAAGTGGGTTAAGGATCCGGCACTGCCGTGAGCTGTGGTGTAGGTTGCAGACATGGCTCAGATCCCGCATTGCTGTGGCTGTGGCGAAGGCCGGCAGCTACAGCTCCAGTTAGACCCCTAGCCTGGGAACCTCCATATGCAGTGGGTGTGGCTCTAGAAAAGGCAAAAAGACAAATAAATAAATAAATAAATAGGCAGATGCCTTATAAAAAGTTGAATCAAAAATGAGTGAATTACTAAAAAGGAAAGCCCCAATTTCAGATGGTTTCACTGAGACATTCTACCAAATATTATGAAAGAAATAATAGCGATTCTGCACAATCTCGTTCCGACTATAGAAGAAGGAATATTTCCTAATTCGCCTGATGTATGAGGCAGACATTATGGTATACTAAAACCAAATAAAGATGTTACATAAAGAAAATGTATAGATTGTCATCTATCATAAACATAGGTGCAAAAATCTTCAACAAACTCATAGGAGTTTGAATGCAGCAATGTATACGAGTTATTTTATAGCATGCCCAAAAGGATTTATACAAGTTTTTGTAGTTTGTTTTCAATATTTGAACATCAATCAATATAATTCAAGACAGCAACACATTTAAGAAGGTTCATGTATACATACAGTTGACACAAAAAAGCATTTGACAAAATCCAACATCAATTCTTGATAAAAAGTTTCAACATACTAAAAATATACTAATAATAGAGAGGAACTTCCTTAATTTGATTTAAAAAAGTTGACAAAAGCCCTACTGCTACTTAATGGTGAGAAAATGATCTCTTAACCATAAAATTGGGGATAGAGCACACACACAAAAAGAAAAACCATGAATGAACTCTAAATGCACATTTCCAAGTTAAAGAAACCAGTCTGAGAAGGTTACATACTTATTCCCATTACATGAAATTTAGAGATAGTAAAAATGTGTGCTTACCAGATCACTGCAGAGAGTGAGGAGGATTGAATACATGAAGTACTGGGAATTATTGAGACTAGAGGAAATATTGGATGTGACACTGTAAGTGTGAATACATGACACTATTCTTTTGTCAAAACCCAATGAACTTGAGATTCATTGTGGTGTAGTGGGTTAAAGATCCAGCATCGTCACTGCTCAGCTCGCTGTTATGGTGCAGTTTTGATCCCTGGCTCAGGAACTTCCACATATAGAGGGTGCAGCAGAAAAAAAAAATTATCTTCAAAGTTAATGTATAAAAATTAAAAATCTTCCTTTGTGAGGGCAGGGAAATCTCAGGATGGAATGGAGAATGTGCCCAAACCAGCTAACTATATTACGAATATATGAAACACCCTCACTGAAGGAGGTGGGAGAATAAATTGCAGATATAAGTAACTTTGGAAGTGAGTAGAGTGTGAAAGCTAGAGGCAAAAGAAGCTGTGGGGAAACACTAGCTGATAAAAGTATTTACTGTGGGGGTCAATAAGCAACAATATCCTAGTAGTGATGAGCACACTTAGTATCCAGATCTTGTTGTAGTATCCAGATCTGCCTCTCCAGCAGGGGCACCAGGGCCCCTTGAAAATACAGCTGAGTGGAGACTGGGACAAGAAATGTACAAGATAAGCATGGAGCATCTTATACTGCCATAAAGAAAGGAGTGCCAAAAGTAAAAAGAAGAGAAAGCTAAAACATTACATCATGCCACTATGATAGCTCACATTTTCCGCATCAAAGTAATTATACCAAGATCACAGCTTCAGTCTTAGTTTGCAACAATTAGTTTTGTATTATTTTACTGAGTACTTCTCCATTGCATAAAAAGAATGTTAAGAAGGAAGTGAGTTGTAAGCTTCTACTATGAAAGCAAATCCAGCATCTTCCTAAGTGCATGTGGGTTGGAATTCCCATCATGGCTCAGCAGAAACTAACCTAACTAGTATCCATGAGGATGCAGGTTGGATCCCTGGCCTTGCTCAGTGGATTAAGGATCTGCTTTGTTGTGAGCTGTGGTGTAGGTCGCAGACGTGGCTCGGATCCGGCATTGCTGTTTGGCATAGGTCAGTGGCTACAACTCTGATTTGACCCCCTAGCCTGGGAAACTCCATATGCTGTGGGTGCGGCCCTCAAAAGCCAAAAAGAAAAAAAAAAAGGAAAGAAAGGAAGGAAGAAGAAAGAAAAAGGAAGAAGGAAAGAAAGGAAGAAAGAAAGAAAGAAAGAAAGAAAGAGAAAGAAAGAAAGAAAAAGAACTAAGCATATGTGGGTCAGTGATTTTGTCAAGTAGTGTCACGGGTCTAATACCATCATGCTAATTGTAATTGCATTATTATCTTCACTTTAACATTTATGAATAAATGTTGTTAAATATTTTAGTTTGGGCTGTGGAACACCTTGACTATGTAGATAAAATCTGAGAAAAGGAAAAATGCCAAAAATACATGTAAATATATTGTCTTAAGAATACAAAAGATCTCTTCTATCTTACTCTTGGTCCCAGAGGAACAGCAAGAATTAGTAAAAGATGACAATGCTTAAAGCACGAGCTGCACAAAGCAGGTGGCAATCAGGAAGCAGTCCTATGTCAAGAAGCTGAAAGCAGATGGCAAAGGTGAGCAGATGTTTAGGAATGGCTGTGAGACCTGACAAGACTTATTCAGGCAAAGATTTTGATGCATCTTTAAAAAATTTTTTTATAAGAAACCTTTTTTTCTTTGTTTCAAAAATTTTGTTTTAAACACATGAATACTAGTAAAGACATTCTGGCATTTTAAAAGACAGACCTCTGACTAGAGTGAGGCAAGTGAGGAAGCTTGGGCACAAAATTTAAGGATGTTTTTGCTCTTGGGGTCACAAAAGGGTCAAAGCTTCACTGAGAAGGAGGGTCTCATTGCACATGGACCTTGCACACCTCATTTGCCTCACTGTAGTCTGGGTTTGATTTTTAAAGTTGACCTTTACATGCTAGATGTTATCTGACTACTTGAGAGAAGGAATATAACATTATTTGATCTTTCGAAGTCAGTTTTTGGTCACTCTGTGTGCATTTGTTGTAAAATCTTCCATTAAGTGCTTCTGGAATGTTATAAAAGAAGGAAAATGTATGCATGCATTTTGGGGAACAAAGCATATATATGAAACATAAAGGCAGCATGCAGGTGACACCACATGAAACAAATGGAGAACAATAGCAAATTTATGTCTGCATACAGGCAAACTAAAATTCCACATGGCAGCACTTGCTAATAGAAATTCACTGAGTGAATGGGCATTTTAAATTTGTGTATCAACTTATAATAGTGTGTATTTTATTTCTATATCAGCTCATGAATGTGTATAGAACTTTAAGTGAATTTCTTGCTCTAAGACAGCTGTGAATTTGTTTGTTTGCTTTTTGAAAATTCCAACAAAATTAATACATGCAGAGATTTGATTTGCTGTAAATAAGGATTGAATTGTTTAACTATGCCCCCATGAGAAACAGTAATACTACACAGAGAGTAGAGGAATATTTGTATTAGTTTTACTTGAGATGACACTCCATTATTTGATAGACAAAACTTTGCCTTTCAGCCTTTTTTGGGCATTGCTTACTGAGGATTTCAGTCACATGATTTTATAGTTCTAAGGCTGAGCTGCTGTTTTTTTTTTAAAATCATTGTTAGAAGTCCAAAGAATAAGATCACTAACAAACATATTCCTTGTAGAAAGGGTATAGAAAATCAACATAGTAAAGAAATAATGAGTAACTGAAAAATAGAGGAAACAGAGGAGTTAAAATTATGTATGTGTGAGAGAGAGACAGCCAGAAACAGAGACAGAAAGAGACAGAGAGAGACTGAATTTAATTTAAATACATTTGTCTCTTCCCCTGAAGTCAGAAACCTCCTATTGTGTAATGTTTTGGGGAGTCCAGGTTTCTAAATGCTGCTTCGTTTTCTCACCTGCCCTTTACCTCAAGCAATATTTAGCCCTTGGAGATTTGGAATTGCTCATATTCCTGGGTTTGTTATCACTCTGCTGAAATTCTCTCTCATTAGTCTCTTCCTGTTCTTTCAATGCCAAATCTTCAATTAGCTGCTAACTTTAATGCTGTAGCTAACACTCTTATCTGGAAATGCATTAGGCTTGTTATGGCAAAGCTTTGCAAGACGATTTTACTTACTAAAGTATCCCTTTCAGATATGCTTACCAGTTCAAATACAGGACATCAAGTTATATTTGATTTTCAGACAAATTGGTCTCCTTCTGCCCCTGATTTTGCAGGGGACATATTTATATTAAAAATTGTGCTTTTGTCTGAAATTGTAATTAAACTGGGCCCTTTTCATGTCTGAATTTTTTTTTTTTTTGCTAGACCCACCAATCTTACTTACAAGTAAAGGAAGAGAGCATTTATGCAGGACTTATGTGCGTGTTCTACTTTCACAAATTTTATTCTATTTAATCCTCATCACAACCCTGCGATGTATGAATAATCATCCCCATTTCATAAATGAAGAAATAAGCTCAGAGATTTGCACAAGGCCATAAAGCTAGTAACTGGCACATTCAGGATCCAAGTCCTGCTCAGATATGAAATACAATAGGCCTTTCCCTGCACAAAGTTGCCACTCCCTCAGCCTTTCCTGCTTTCCTTGCATAATAGAAAACAGATAAAAGGGAGGTTAACTCTCCTTACCCAATGTGAGTTTCAAATCCCTTTACCATGTTTAAAATTTAAATTATGAAAAATCTCAAGCACTCACATAGTTAAAGAGAATCATACAGAGAACTCCCATGAACTCATCATCCAGTCTCAACAATGGTCAAACTTTTCTCCCATTCTTGTTTCATCTGTTCATTGCCCCTCTGCTTTTTTCAAGCAAGTATAAGACATCATGCAGTTTAAACTCTTACCCTATTATTTTCACAAACTTGGTCCACAATTAAATAGTTGACTAAACAACAATTCTTACTCCACTTATGCTAGCAACATCTTTATTACTAATCACTCCGTGCTCCCTTCTGTCAGCCTAATTACTTAATTTGAGATTAGGTTTTCCTTCCAAAAGTGGTACTCTTTAGCAATTTGAACTATTTAATTTAGGATTAGTTCTCCTTCCTGAAGCCAGTACTCTTTAGCAAAAACTTATACAAAAATAGCTTTGCTTTCTAAGCATTTTAAAAATATTCTTAAACATATAGACTCACACACACAATAGCAGTTATTAAATAATTGTTTCCAAATCATGATGGAATAACTTAAGTAGAAGTTGGTTTGAGCCTACCAAGCACTTCCAAAATCTATTGAACACTATAGGTTTGAAAATAAGTTTGTATTGTGTATAAAATAGTGAAGTGAATTTCTTTCTACCTTTACAGAAATGATCTCATCAGGGAATTAAATAGTATATGGAATTTTGATCTTACATGTAACGTGAAAGAATTTTACTGGCCATTCACAGAAGCAGTGCCTGAAAAAAAAGCAAACCAAACCAAAACAACAGCAACAAAAAACTGGTCTCCATCCTTAGTAGAGCATAATTAGAATGATGTTAAAATGGAATCAAGTTAGCCATCATGTAACTCATGTACTGTATAACCTGCCACTGTGCTTAACCAGAAAAAAAAGATGGGGGAAGGGGTAAAATGTACATTTTGCAAAATGCTTAGACATTCTTTAATAAATAAAAGTTAATGCTGTCATTAGTGGCAGCTCTAAGCAAAACTTTTATCTTTTTTTCCTATGGATAAGCACTCTTTGGGGAGATGAATATTGCTGCAGTCATATTGTGCTTTCAGTTAATGAGATGTGGGTTCTATTTGTTAGAGTTTTATGGTAATGAAGCTTATAATTTACTGACAAACTGGCTTGCTTTCAAAACATTCTCTTATTGCACTGACTTTTTTTTTTCATCAGAAACATTGATGTGCTAATTTGTGTGTTTATGGCAGCAGATGTGCACCTTCACTAAAAGGCTGCCAGAGTGAGGGGAAAGGACAGGAGAGAAAGGAAGAAGGGGAGAGGTGTTCAGAGTTTTCAACTGGTAATAAAATCCACACACAAAGGAAAAAATGGCACAGTTTAGTTGAAACATCCATGAGCTCATTAAGTATGTTATCTGAAATATCAAATATTTATCACTAAAATTTGGTTGAGTTATAGATATGCTAAGTGACAAATCCCTTTATCCAGTGTGAAAACTGAAGGGCAAAATTTGTCATTTAAAATTCAATGTCTGTTACAGGAAGTCATTAAATTAAAACTAGGTGAAAAACACTTTCCTCCCCTAAAAGGGCAGAAGAGATTTTCTTTCTAAGTAAGGTACATTGCAATTATTACCAGTGGCTTTACAGTACAGATTTTCTGAGTTCCATTTTTCCTCCAGCTCTGAAATATCATGACTTGTAGGGGTAAAAACATTGCTCTCAATTTCCAACTGCACTTCTGTTATTGCCAGCTGAGTGAGGTACATAAGAGAAATGATAGCATCTTTAGATTTCCGTTAGTAGGAAATTGAAATATTCTAATCACATGTTTATAATTTGTAATAGAAGACATAAAACCATGATGATTTTGCAAACATCCTCATTAAACACAAAACAATGCACAAACCTCTGTGTAACATGTATAATGAGAAAAAAATGAAAGGAGAGTAAGCTGTTTGTAATGCTACCCATCTTAGTGGGGGTTAGGAAACAAGCAGGAGACTGAAGTCGAAAACATGGATTCACTGAGGGCTAAAAACTACAGTTTGAGAGGCAGTTGTTGAAAATCCCAATCAGCTGAAAAAGTAGCTTGCAGAGGGTGTGTCATAGTTACTTGAGGAAATTGAACACAAGAATCTCAGAGAAAAAACATTCTGTTTTACCTTTATGCTCAGATGCTTTGGGATATATGTGCAACTAAATAATAAACTCTTATTTTTAGTGAATTCCTGGACATGGCAAATTCATAGGAAACAGAATGATTGAAAAGTTCTAGAACATTTACAGTAGGCATAGCACCTGCCCTCAAAGACCTTGTAATCTGGAGGGATAAAATCATTGTATAATAAATGCGCTTAAGTGTAGTAATAAATGTCAAGGATTTGCTTACCTACAGATGCAATTTAACTAAATAGGGAATTTGATGATATAAACATCCACCCCCCCCTTTTGTTCTTCAACATCAACTTCTTATTAAGACCCCATCCAAATATGCATTCATTACATAAGCTTTTTTGAGATCTTGTTTTATGGAGTGTCTGTCAGAGAATAAACACTCAACATTTATTCTTAAATGCATGCATTATTCTAGAATGTGGGAGATATTCAAAAGAAAAGGCATCATTTCCACAATTCACATGCCTTAGCTGTCTACAAAAATTGAAGGAGAAAAGGTTTTGCCTTCACAAACCCTAGGTAGTTGAAACCCTTTGCATGGGTTGTCTCTTTGCTGCTGTGTGGTAAAAGGTTCTCCTCTTCTTTTATCTACCCCTTTCCTTTCTTCTTCCTTTAAACAAAAGTTCATCTTACCCACTTGAGCAGGAATGAAGATCTTCTCCACTCCCATCCACCCCATTTAAGGCTATTGATTACAAGAGAAAAACAGTCTTATGGAGTAATTAGTTTAGCGTCTTTTTTTTATTTTCTTAATTACATATTAAGAATCCAACATATAGCTTTTTAAAATTAAAAATAGAAACCTGAACTTAAATGTAGTGGGCGAAATAAAAATAAGATCTCTCTGTTCTATATTACGCTTAGTCAAGGACTGCTGGAAAATAATAATATTACTAGTAGCAATAATGATGATGTTGATAACGTTAATGATGGTGACAAAATGAATAATAGTTAACATTTACTGAAAACTTACTACTATATGTCCGGAAACGTTCCATGTGAATTACGTTCAATCCTCACATCAACTCTGTGGATAAGGTGCTTTGTTGTCATGCCCCCTTTAAAGATGAGCAAGCTGAGGTGCAGAGAGATTAAGTTATATACTCAGAATTGCTAAGGAAGACAGAGAAGAGAAATACTATAGGGAGAGAGTAGTATATGCAAGGAAGAAGACAAAGGAGAGATAATTGAGGTTCAAAGTCAGTATCATGGGTGTTTACTTTGAGGTATTCTTTGAATGCTCTTAATGGTTCTTGTTAGTTACCTGAGATAGCCAGAGGTCCCCACCGCTGCTTCAGGGACAGCCAGGAAGCCCAGTACTCCTTATGTGTGGATAAGGGCACCCTCCCCTGGACAGTGCTAGAAATGCACTGGGCTTTATGATGCTCTAGCAGAAGAAAACTAGAGTAGTATGAGTAGGAGCAAATCATGGAGGCATTTGAATTTAGGTACTGAGGAGAAATTAGAAGTAGTATCCTGGAAACTGGGATTTAGACAATTAATCTCACAAATGAATTAGAATTAGATGGAGATAAATGAGAGGCAGTGAGATTAGTTACAAAACTTTTGGATTACCATGAAAAAAATATGTAAAAGGGGAATAGGAGAAAGAACTTAGGGAACATTTGTGATATTGTCTAGACATCATATCTCATGTTAAAACATCTGAAGCCTTGATTGTCTCTGTTTTGTATCCTGTGAACAAATGCAAAGTCCAAGTGTTCTTTTCACTGTGTTATATTCTATCACATATAATATTTTATGTGATGAAAGGTAAGTTAAATTATCTTTGATTCATATCATAAGGTGTGATCATTCTAAGAAAACATAAAAATGTTCTGCCCAATCAGAAGATGAGCTCTTCATTTAGTGCAGAACATCTCATGTTAAAAAAGTAAAAGTCTTAAATGTTAAATCTATAGGTCGTATGTACAAAGGTTTTTACTCATGTAATTATTGGGAAATAGCTCCATACTGACATGTTCTGAAAGCCGTGAGGCTTTTACATCAAATACATTAAACTAAGAGTGATACAGAATTACATAATAATGCAATTTATAATATAATAGTTATTTTTACTAGTGAAAAACATTGAGAATTCATATGATTAAACATAAGATGAAAGAGTCATTTTATTTGGGTACTGATTTTTATGCAACTATTATAACTCTAATGTTAAAAATTAATTAATATATATTTTATTCAAACTACATTTTGCAGTGGAGTGAGGAGAGATTTGGGAGAGCTGTTAGAAAGAGATTAAACTGGGACCCTGGAAAGCAGGATTGTATTTCCAGCTGTACCACTAACTGTGAGAACCTGAGCAAATCATAGCACCTCTGAACCTTATTTTCTTTGTTTGTGAAAAAAAAGTTGGTTGAAGTAGACGTTGTCTAAATTACCTTTTAACCTTAATATTAAATAAGCATCCTGAAACTGCCTAGATGCATTAAATTTTTTTTAAACACTCTACATCGTCACCCTGAAAGTAATAAGATTTAAATGGCACTTAAACTTTGAAATGTGATGAAGGCTTCAGTGCTAATGTATTATGAAATTTCTGAGGTTCCCCATTCCTGTCAAAGCATTGATTCCTGGGATATTCCTTTTTTTATACTAGTAGTTGTATGGCCACAGTAAAAACTTCTGAAGGTACTCATTAAGTGCTTATTAACCAAAAGAAGGATATGTCTTGGCAGAGAGATGCAAATTGTAAATATTTAAATTAAAATGGATTTTTCTATATAATCTGTACAGACCAGTCACTCAGCTGGGCATTATGATATGCATCATGAGCCCTGTGAAACTTGTGAAATAAAAGTAGCTAGTAAATATGCCCACGGCTGGCCTGCCAAAGAGAATGGACACCAATTTCATGGTTTTAAACCCTATCCATATTCTTTGGCTCTTTAAATTATTATTTCTTAATATTCTATAGGAAAATAAGCAGGAGAGCTAGAGCCAGAAGGCCTGAATTCAAATTCTTTTTCTGGTACCAACTAAGCCCTAATTTTCTCAACCATACAATAGCAAGGGAGATAATGAAACCAGATTTACCTACTTTACGAGATTGTTGTAAAGAAGAACATTGTTGGAGGAAATCATTTGTGGATACAGATGGGCCTGGGGAATCAGATATTCCTTACCCCTTCCCCTGTCCTTGAAATATACATTCTTCCCACATTTCCTTCAGTAGGAGACACTTCCAGGATGCAGCCTTGAGAGAGTGAGGTTTTGTTGAGACTGTCTGCATGAGGTATGTGACTAAACTTGTCAAATCATCTATTTAAACTCTTAAGATCTGGGGAGGCTGGTGCAGTGATCTACTCAGTCTTGCAGTCACCCAAGATAAGTCCCATATGTAAGTTTCCTTGCTTATTAAAACTTTTACCAATCTGAGGTGGGCTGCCTCTTTCATCTCTCTTTGCCCTCTGTGTGTGTGGGGAACCAGTTTCAGATTTCACCCAGGGAGCCCCTGAGGTCTCAAAACAACAAAAAGATTTTATAAACTGTGAAAAAAAGACCGTAATGCAGTATATATTAGTAACTCTTGGTTACATGTTAAGGGATTATGTCTTGAGTACATGGCAGGTGCCAAAGAGCTCCCAAAAAATGCTTTGATTTTTTTTGAAGGAAATAAGATGTTGAATTATCATCATCACTTGATATAAAATATCTCTGAAAAACTCTTTATTTGACCAATAACATCCTAATATATAAACCTTCTTGTGGAGGTTTTGGAGTTTATAAAACATAATCCTGAAATAATGCAGATTTAAAATTTTAGATTAAAGTATTCAAATATTTACTTTTTCCAGAATCACTTCAGGATCATGAATTCAAGAAGGCTTCACTTCTCTGGTCAAGGAGTTACCTGTGAATGACCATGCAACAGCACTCATTTTAGCATTATTTACATTCTTCGTTAGTTTTCCAACCTCAGGGTAGGTTGCACATGACCAGAAGATTATTGGTTTGGAAAAATATATATTGATGCAGTCAAGTAAAGACAGAGTGTGTGTCTTTACAAAGGGTAATATGAAGATATAAGAGAACTTTTTAATTGTAATTATGAACTTAGCACCCCCTAGGACAAACATCTTCCAATTACCTCATTTTGTGCTTCATCCATTATGCAGCTCTGTCAAAAGAGCTCTCTGTTCCTCGAAGGCAATTGATTAACATTGACCAGTTTTTCCTCACTTTCAGTTCAAAGTAAAGTAGTGAGATTAACAGCACAATTATTTGCAGTGCGTTGAGTCTGTTAATTAATTAAAATAAAAGCTTACCATGAAAAGCAGCTTGTTTGCACAAACACAACAGAGTAGAACTGGTTCTTGAATTTTAATTTATGGAGAAGTGATTTTATTCCTTTTTATACAAGATAA
Organism: Catagonus wagneri; assembly: GCA_004024745.2. Classification (NCBI taxonomy): domain Eukaryota; kingdom Metazoa; phylum Chordata; class Mammalia; order Artiodactyla; family Tayassuidae; genus Catagonus; species Catagonus wagneri. The sequence goes on along the minus strand of PVHT020000015.1, from coordinate 32,217,902 downwards.
GAGAATGTTCCCTTTGCCATCAATGTGTTTTTGTGTGAGTGTGTGTGTGTGGTGGTAGAATCAGAGGATAATTTTGCTTCACAAGCTTTTTTCTTAAGAGAGGGGATTTATTAATTTGATATGGTAGTAAAAGCTTGAAATTGTCCTAAATTATTGTGATGTGAGCCTGCAGTGCCTAATTATTTCTTTAATCATTATGCTACTAATTGTATTCTGCATTTCTTGAGGAAAAGGAGAGGGCAAGAGAAGGATAAAATAAGAACAAAATCACTAAAACAAATATCTTTAAGTACAATTTGAATTGCCATTCTGTTGCTCAAATCAGTGTAGCATTTGTGGAGGGTCTTTTCACCCTTTCTCTCAAGTCTCCATCAAAAATCTTCATATTAGTTGTGTTTGCCCATGTTTATCTGTAAATATTACTAGAAAGTTTGTATGTACAGATTCCCAGAAAGTGAACAGATCCTAGAAGGTCTGGGAGATGCCGTGACGAGGTTTCCTTCCCAGAAGTTAAATTTACACTTTAATTATATTTTTTCTATAAGTTCAATTACACATGAGCAATGAGAGTCTAGCTGTTTGAGAGGGAATAATGCTTCACAATAACTGCTTTTGGTTGACAAGTTAAGCAATTGATACATTTTTAATTATAACACCTTGGCGCTTTTAAAGTATTGTAGCTTTAAGCAGTGAGAACTTATGAAGCAAGACTTTCTATTGCTTTTTGTCAGGTTGATATAAATTTGCCTCAGGCAGCACTACTGGCCAAAAAAACAATTTGAGTAGATTAAAAACCAAGGCAGATGGGCTTCTATAAATTGAGAGTGATCAATTCATAGATAATTTCAATTGTTACTAGTTTTGACCATTATTTAATGTGTAATGTATTATTTAACTAAGCTCTTTTATTAATGGCTCATTTTTATGAATTCCTTATTAATGACTTGGGAAGAGCTGGATGATCCATGGAAGAGCTACAATTAACAAATGAAAATGAATCCTAAAGTTTGCTTGCTAAGTTTCTTGTTTCTCTCTCTCACATATATATCCTATAATATATTTATGTATATTATATATGAGTATCTTTAGGCATATAGATATTTAACTGTATTTATGAAGTAGACATACAATATGTATCTCTTTTTACATTGGGCAATGCCACTTTATGTCAAAATCCTGACTGAATCTATAAACTTAAAATCTTTGAAGATTGTAAAAACAGTGCAGGGAAAAATAAGAAGTAACCCAGTGTAGTAATGAGGAGGCAGTCATGCTTCAGTGATTTCCTTAAAGTCTGGACACTCCCTGGATAGACTAGAAAGGGTAGGTCATAGGAAATATAAGAGAAAGAAGGCTGTGTCACTAGAAATGGAATTATAATTGGAACACCATTTATTAAGGCAATAAATCATAATGCACATCTTTCCTCTAACTCAGTATCCCAACACTAGGAAAAATTTTGAAATAAGCAAAATTTACATTAGAGCCTGCAGCATCATCTTCTAGTTATCTTCCATATTCTTCAGAACAGCCCCATTCCCATAATCTCAATGGACACCTAACATCATTTACTTTTCAACCAGGTTCAGCCCTTATCAAAACTTGCTATAAAGGAAAAGGCTAAGAAATCTTTTTGTCCTAAGCTATGTATTCATTCATTTCTTTATTCTTTCATTTGAAAAATATTTACTAATGGCTTATGAAGTATCAGGCACTAGATGCTAAGCAGGGGTTGAGTGGTGTCTAAAAGCTTACACAATTTTGATAGGCCCACTCTTCAAAGAAGACTATAAAACTATGAATACGAAATTACATTCAGGGCCTTGAAAAGGGTCTATGCAAATGAGAGTCCTGAAGTTTAAGTTTCATTAGTTTCAGAGCAGTAATTCCAACTCTGGTGCTAGTGATAAAAGAGTGACACAGTAGATAGAAAGTTCTGCCCTCATGGAATTGATAGTCTAATGGAGGAGATGTAAAATAAATATATTCAACAGTGTCAAATAGATAGAAAGAATAACACTGGTGAAAGGTTTGAGAGTGGTAGGTTACTGTTTCAGTAGATTCTCAGAAAGTACATCTTGAGAAAGTGACTTTGAGCAGAGGCCTTAATGATTTACAGGGATTAGCCATGATAGTAGGCAAAGAATACGGAAAGGGCAAAAGTCCAGAGGTGAGAGTGAGTTTGGCGTGTTCCAAGGAGTATCAAGAAAGATAGGGTAGTTGTGGAACAAGTCATGGTTAGCCTCATAAGCTATGATAAAATTTAGGTTTTATTCTAAGTGTGATGGAAAACCACTGGAAATATGGCCCAAGTAATGCCCTGATTTACATTTAGAGGGGTTACTCTGGCTTCTTTTTGATATGAGACATAAGTTCTTATGAGGCTTAAGTATTACTTGCACCAGAAGTCCTTTAATTTTTGCAGTTAGAGCCCCTTTCTTACCTAAGAACAGAGCCCCTCTCCAAACTTTAGACTATTCTAGTTTCCCTATCCACCTGCAGTTGCTAGAGTGCATTAATTATGGATTTTGTTATAGACTCAGATCTTGGAGCCCCAGTTCTGCCTGCTGTATCTCATTGTCTACCTATGTGCCAAGACCTTTCAACACTAACTATCCACTTAAATATACCTCACTCTTTTTCCAGATGCTTGCATCTCCACAGTTATCTAACTCTATGAACTGTCTTATTTGCATCTCTGCGAGTGTCCCTCACTGTCTTTAATTCACAGTCTGTGAAATTCAAATGTGGATAAAATTGTTTGACAAACGGAACGTCTAGAAGTGATACAAGAAATATGTGTGTGTATGTGTGTGTAAGAGAGTGAGAGATGGATGTGGCTATGTAAATATAATACTAATTAATTAGCATTATGTATGCTAACTACTTACAATTTATGCCTACTTATCCTTAAAACAATTCACTAATGTCATTAAATATACATCAGATTAAGTTGGGTATAGTGTTACTTGATTAAAATAGTAAGTGGTATATATGCATAGTCAGACTTCTTGTTCTTATTCATGCACTGAATTTGTTTTTCCATAAGTTAAACAAAAGAAATGAGTTAATGGTCTAAAATGGCATCAGTGTATCTGAATGACAGAATATTTTTTTTGGGGAACCCAGACTGGATTGTGTCGACTCTTTCAGTGAACAGGGTGTGTTCCTTGATTTGGTTAGTACTAGTCTATTTTCAGTTGTTATAAAATCTTAAAGAAAACCAATTGCATAACAGGTACACTATTTTGTTTCTCTAGCGAGTGGTTTTCTGGAATTTGTTTTATGATTTTGTTTCAAGCTATTTTACATTTTATGTGGCAATTCTTTACTTTATAAAACCAATAATTACATAGATAGCTCTGGGGATCTTGTTATGTTAATTGCATTATTGATTTGTAATAAAAAGAAAATAGAAATGCAGTTATTACCTGAAGTGACAGAACAGAGCACCAATTTCTACTGCCATCACTGAAGCAAAATCATTTACCAAAAAAGGTAAATGTTACAATGGAGCAATAGTCCCAGCAACAAATCATTCTGAAACAACTAGACATATACATACAAAAAAATTAATCTAGATACAGGTCTTAAACCTTTCACAAAGATTGACTAAAAATGAATCATAGACCCAAATGTAAAACACAAAACTATAAAAGTCTTAGAAGATCTACATAGGAGAAAGCCTGGATGACCTCAAGTATGGTGATGCCTTTTAGATATAACATCAAGGGCATGGTCAATGAAAGAAGTGTTGGATGAACTGGACTTTGTTACAATTAAGAACTTCTGCTTTGTGAAAGATAATATTAAGAGAATTAAAAGACAAGCCACAGACTAGGAGAAAATATTTCCAAAAGACGCATCTGATAAATCACTGCTATCCATGATATATAAAGAACTTTTGAAACTCAAAAATAAGAAAACAAACAACCTGATTAAAAAATGGTCCTAAGAGTTTAACAGACACCTCTCAAAAGAAGATATACACATGGAAAAGAAGCATATGGAAAGATGATTCACATCATTTTTTATTAGTGAAATGCAAACTGAAACAATGAACTACCACTACACATCTATTAGAATAGTCAAAGTTCAGAACGCAGATGACACCAAATCCTGTCCAAGGTGTGGAGCAATAGGAACATCCTCCTGGGAGTGCAAAATCGTATAGCCACTTTGAAGACAGTTTAATGGTTTCTTACAAAACTAAATATACTCTTATGTAAGATCTCAAAATCACACTCCTTAGTATTTACCCAAAGGAGATGGAAATTTATTTCCACATGAAAACCTGCACATGGACGTTTAAAGCAGCGTGATTGGTAGTTGCCAAAGTTTGGAAGCATCCAAGATGTTCTTCAGTAGGTGTTTGAATAAATGAACTGATACATCCAAACAGCAGAATTTTATTTAGTGCTAAAAAGCAATGAACTATCAAACATGGCAACATGGAGGAACCTTAAATTCTGTATTATTAAGTGAAAGAAGCTAATCTGAATAAGCCACACACTGTGTGGTCCCAACAACATGACATTCTGGAGAAGACAAAACTTCGGAGACAGTAAAAAGATCCATCGTTGTAATGGGTTATGGGATTGTAAGGGATGGGTGAACACTTGAGTATTCTTAGGGCCGCAAAATATGGTGTATGATATTATTATGATGGATATGTCATTACACTTTTATTCAAACCCATAGAATGCACAACACCAAGAGTGAACCCTGAGGTAAACTATGGAAATGGGGTGATTAGGATCTGTCATCCTTAACAACAACAACAAAAAAGTAGTACTGTTTGGTGAGTAATGTTGATAAGGTGTGCCTGCATGGAGGTAAGGGGTATATGAGAATTCTCTGTACTTCTCAATTTTGTTGTAAACATAAAACTGCTCTAAAAAGAGTCTTCTTTGGAGTTCCCATTGTGGCTCAGCAATAATGAAACCAAGTAGTATCCATCAGGACACAGGCTTTACCCTTGGCCTCACTCAGTTAAGGATCCAGCATTGCAGTGAGTTATGGTGTAGGTCGCAGATGCGGTTCAGATCTGGAGTTGCTGTGGCTGTGACCTAGGCTGGCAGCTGCAGCCCCAATTTGATCCATAGCCTGGGAACTTCCATATGCTGCAGGTGAGGCCTTAAAAAGACAAAAAAAGAAAAAATAAATAGTCTTCTTAAAAAAGGTTAATGTTACTTTGATCCAAATAATGTGCAATAAATGTGATAATATTCTGCTTTCATTCATGATAGATCTACAAAATATCTTTTGGAACCCATTTCAAAAAGCTAATTTTTGACTGTTCTAGCCCTAAATTATTAATTTGGATGATTTTCTTTAAATGCTTCTGAATGTATGTAACAAGCTCAATTATCCAGCATATTGGCTTCCTGTAGACATACACATCAACTTGGTACAGACCAGGGAGTATGCACTTGGACAAAGCTGTCTTTTCTAAGTCTGACGTGGGAATAATAGATTGCTTTTCAGATCTGAGCTGTCATAAAATTTAATTAAAAATGGAATCAGTTTTAGCAAGGTAGGATCTAAAAGTACTGCTCTGTGAGCTATTTAGAGTATTTAACATAATATTAGGCCAAGCAGGTAAAAACATTTTTCTAGGAAAACACAGTACCGTGGTCTTAGTTTTGGTTTCTAACTCTGAGTAGCCATGACTTATTCCACTGATAAATCTAGATTAAAAAAGCAGTGAATGCAAAACTGAGAGATTCAGCCTACCAATGCATCTAGTTCTCTATATTAGGAATGTGCATAATAAGGCAAGAGAAAGAAGTAATTATAACATGACTTTGAATTATTGTGATGCCAGTAATTTTTTAACACTATAGTTTTTTAACATTCATACCTTCTACACAGGTTATTTTAATGTTTTGAAATGAGCAGTCAGTTCAATTTCTTATATCCCATCCCAAAAGATATTCAATTAAAACATCCGTAAAACCAGTTGGAAGAATATTTTTCCCTCCAATAAGTAACTTAATTTTATATTTAATAAAAATTATCAATTTGATAGCCCAATATAGAGATGGCTTGAAAAGTTATAATTTAATAAAATATTGCCCACTTTTCTATGGCGTGCATTTCGAGTATATCCAGCTGCTGATACAGATTATGTCGAATGTTTTCTTCAATCAGAATTCTAAGTAGAAGAGGAGGATTTATATATTTAGTTATCTGGCAGCATAATTAAAACTATCTCCAAGGCAGGTTTCTATGGATGAATTTTTGACAGGATGTCTATTTTCTTTTTTTTTTTTCAGGATGTCTATTTTCAATCAGTACATATCATGTAAGCATGAGTGTCTCCTCGTATGCAGCTCTATTCATAACTAAATTAATAACACACTTCGGGACTGTAAATTTGAAGCTGAGGCACAGTCAGCTAAGTTTTTGTGAGTCCCCTTTCTGTTTGGCCATCTAACACTATTGTCTTGTTATGACCAGTGAGCAATAAAGTTGATCATGTGCTAGTAAAAGATGTGACTTGTCACAAGAAATGTGAAAAGTAATTTTTCAAGAGAATCTGAGATTTGATTCTTTTAATTTATTTTTTAAAATTAATTTTATTGGAGTATAGTTGACTTACAATGGTGTATTAGTTTCAGGTGTATAGCAAAGTGAATTACTATATATTAGTAATATAGCTTATTACAAACTGTTGATTAGATATCCCTGTGATATACAGTAGGTTCTCATTAATCATCTATTTTATACACTAGTGTGTATACGTTATTCCCACCCTCTCAATTCTTCCCTCCTCCCAACGGTTTCACCTATGTGAGGTTTGATTTTTAAAGTAAAAGAGGAACAGTTAAAAGTATCATGCAGCTAAACTCATTTTCTTCTGTATGTTTGAACCACAGTTGAGCTCAACTATATTCCAGTTTCTCTTTTAAGAGAGTGCCATATCTGCCACTGTTTGGTGTTGCTTCATGTTACCTTAAGTCTAATGAGCAGTGATAGAGAATAAAGTGGAAACAATAGTTTATTCTGTAGGAGACAAGACAGAGCACCATGCATGAGAATGTTAGGCAGTGGAACCAAGTGCCTCATTAGTAAGCCTGCAATTTTATTCCCAATACTTTTCCTGATGTTCTGTTTGACCTTTGGCAAGTTGTTTTTGTCTCCCTGCCTTATATCCAGTGTTGGAAAACAAGGGCAGCAAACAGTCCCTTATGATGTGAGGGGCTGAAAAAAGGAAAGCTGTCTTTTAAACTTTGCATCACATGCCAGACAAAGCAGTCTGAAAGCTTTGCCATGTTATTATTAATTATAATGAGTAATTATTTTTGCTAACCATTGTCTTTAACCCCTGGTCATAGGATATGTATATTTGGCATGCCAAGGATTGGAGTTCAACTAAAATATGAAGGGGTTTTATATCTGGTGAGAGAAAGTGCATTTCTACAGGAAATGACCTATTTGTTCATAGACTTGCCTATCAGTCTGGTCTAAATGAAGACAGAATTTTAGGGTCATACTAAACCATTTATTACTGTTGGTTCTAATTTCAAATGAGCAAGGAAAACAAACCTCTATCCAGGTGGAAATTAGTTTCACATTCTTCCTCTGCTTTTCAAATCATCAAAACCAAGTCCTCAAAGCCTGACTGTTTCACAAGTAATTTCTAATAGATTTCAGTATTTTTTGGTTGTTTTTTGGCAGTATAGATTCACATTTGTAAGACAAAGTGTGTTGGCAACTCAGGTGGCTTTAAAATGAGTATTTGCCTAAGAGGTATCTTTCTTTGTTCCCCTCCCCCCATCTATAGTGTCTCAGTATATGGAACAGCAGATGGTTCTTTGTTTTTTAAACATGAATAGTACAGGCTCACTATTCTATTTCTTTTAAATGAACTAATTTTGCCATTAAAAAAGTCATTTCAGACATATGGATCAAGGAACAGAGAGCCCAAAAATAAACTCACACACCTATGGTCGATTAATCTTAACCTTGATTGTAGAAGAGCCGTTCTGCTAGTCCCCAGGTCAATTTCAGTGAGACTTGCTCTATATATAGTTGTAGTTTTGGTCTGTTTGTGGAGGAAGGTGAGCTCAGGGTCTTCCTATTCCACCATCTTGATCCTGTCCGCTTTAGAGGGCATTTTAGAAAGACACTTAAAAAAAGTTATTATTTTGACAAAAACCTAAGCATAAGGTACATGGTGTATGATTTTGTTTTTTGTCCCTTTTATTTGCATACCAAGGAAATTAGGTGTGGTTAGTTCTGTAATTCTGTACAAAGGATGGTTTAAGCATTCCTTGCCTATTGCTATGTTAGATGTTACAAATTCTAATTTTCACAAGCCCACTTCATTTTCCTATAAATTGCAACTGATATTATTACATAGCTCTAGCTGTGCAGTGGGATCCTTGGAAATCTGTTCAATGAACTATTTTCAAATGCAAGTCCAGGGACCTGCCTCCCCTACCAACAGAATTTCTAATGAGCTACGGCTAATCTTTGCACCACTTAAATTAAAATAGTTGCTTCAAGGCAAAGACACAGTTTTTTTCATGAGGTATTTTAAGGTCCCATTATGATCATAAAGGCTTTCTTAGATATGCTGTACTAAAATAAAGTCTGCCACTTAACAATCAGAACAGTACAAATTCTCTTCTTCAATTACCACCCATTTCACCCTTCCCTTCCTTACTAGCACTTTCAGATTGTATCCCACCCGCTAAAAAACCTCATTTCATCCAGAATCTCTTCTTCAGATAGCTTTGGGCTGTACTAATATGCATTGTCCAAGAGGCTGCCACCTTGCTGTCCTTACTGATATTCTGCTTCCAGGGAAAATCTACTATGAAGTATTTCATTGTAATTTTCAAAGTCCTAGTAGCTTTTAAGCACTATAAAAGAAAAAATGCCTCAGTGGCTTATGTAGGGGAAAACAAGAGAAGTACTGACCAAATTTTCACACATCTCTATAAAACAGGTAGCTGAACAATATTCTTCTCTGTTTTGAAGATTAAAAGATTGGGGCTATCAGTATTAATATGAATTATTCTAGTGTCCTAGGGATAACTAGAGGCCAGCTGAGGAAATGAAATCTTCCGATTTTCCCAAGATTTAAATTAGCTTGGTATGTTTTACGCAAAGTAGATTTTTCTTGGCATCATCTTTTTACTATGCTGTGCCCTAAAAGACAAGCTAAAGCTAAACACTATTTCTGGGTTTGAAATGGAAAATGGAGTATGAAGATTTCAGTTCTTGAGATCCAGTCATTTTCTCCCTCTCTGTTCCCCTTCCTGACCTGTTTTCCCTTTGGAGAACAAATGAGAAATTTAATGCACTTGACCAAACAAGGCTGGCCGGAGAAATGAGAAGGAAAGAATGGAATTGGGAGAGACTGGGGGGAAATGACTTCATAACAAGAAAAATTATAGATAATAAAAGAAAAAGCTCGGAGTTCTGTGGTGCAGTGGAGAAAGAAAGGAGGAAGGAAAGGAAGAAAGTAAGAAGGAAAGAAAAGGAAAAGCTCCTTTCAGCCCCCAAGGAAGAGAGCTCAATGTAGCACTCTAGCTGCCCTAGTCTTTACCTGCCATTAGCATCAGAAGTATTCTGCAGGACAGAGGTGCTGTACCTTTATATATGAATTCATAACACTTTTGTGCTCAAAGTTCTGGTCCATATTTAACATCCCTAACATAAATCAAGGATGCAGCATCTTAGGCTAGCTGGAAATTTTACAGAAAAACAGAGACTCAAGTCTTTTACAGTAAAGTTTTGGTAGTATAGGCCTTAAATGCAGTTGTCTTTTGTATTAAAGATTTGGTAGTAATAGGTCTTATACACAGTTATAATTTCTATAATTTTTCAATTCAGAAGGAAATTTAGGAAATAGATTATCTCTTCTTTTGAGTAATACATGTATTTTCAAAATTATAGTATACTAAGGACAAGAAACCTGTTTGGGGTTTGGAGCTTTAATTCCCAGCTGCAACATTTATTGGCCTTGGACAAACCATTTGAGTTTCTGAACATCAGTTTTCTTATTTGTCACAGGAGAATCTATTTTGCAGTAATCAATTGAAGTAATGAGCATGATATTGCTATGTGAACTAAAAAAATACTAGGAAAATAAGAGGGATGGTGTATAAAAGAGACAGACATCTTTCTGAGACCCTCAAAAATTCCATATATATGGTCACTTACTCTACTGGCTCTGGTAGCACTCAGATGGAAAAAATACCATTAAAGATGAGGTTGAAGGAATTGGAAATACAGGAAGAGAATCAGGATATAATTATACCACAGGTAGAGAGATACTTAAAAATTCCTTCACAAGAGCCCACAGCAGCATTGACTGCAGACTTAATATGGGAAATTTACTATATGCAGTATTAGCAGAGTAGCACTGGAATGAGTTCTTTTAGGGGTTGTGATCCTAACCAGTTTAAAGGGTGATGAAAACAAACAGTAACCCAAATAAGGAAAAAAAAAAAAAAAACCTAAATACAAATAATAGGTAACAGTAAATAAAGAATATGTAATTCATTATTCTGGGAAGGAATAATGAATTTATTGAGCACATACTATAGCCTGGGCACTGAGCCACATTATTATCTTCCTTATCTCTCTTACATATTTCAAGAAAAGCCTTTTTTAAGGATTCAACCAATAGTGGTGGAATTAAACCATCTCTTCTTTTTTTTGTGTAGGCCTTTTTTTCCCCAGTTAAACTCTTTTGTGTAGGTCTTTTAAAGGCAGCCCTTTTCTTTGTCATCTGAGTCCATATACCAAGTATATAGCCAATAAATAGATATTGAATTGGATCATCGGGGACCTTGCCAAATGCAAATCTCATATACAAAAGAAGGGAGAAGACAGTTTAAAGCATCAAAGAAGGTCATAAAGAAGAAGTAAGAAATCATACCAGACTTTCTATGTGAGGAAAGAATGCAATATTGTGGTCAGATGAAAGGAAGGTTTACAAATGCAAGGATTTTACATTATATCTACACTTTCCTTCAAAGTGTTTAAAGAAGACACAACTCTAGACACAATGATTTTTTTTTGCTTCTTCCTTCTTTTGCTAACTTTTTTTTTTTTTAGACACAATGATTTTAAAATGCATTAGTTGTAGAGTAAGATTGGAGGGACTTGATGGAGGGACTCTCACCTGGAAGGTTACAGGTATTAAGAATCATTTTGAAATACAGACCAAATTTAGATAAGTAGCTGTAGCCCATACAGATGCAGCCCGTTTTTACCATTTAAAAAGTTATATGGCAGATTCCTATCAATAACAGATATGCGTCAAGATGTGCTGATCATCTGTTTGCTATATGTTTCAAAGAATTTTCCTATGTGATCTTTGTCAATGTTAAAAATATGAAGATTCACTGTATTTACCTCTTGTATACTGCCTAGAAAAGGGGCTATTTAAATGCAAAATAGCATCAGCAGCACTTTCCTAAACTTTCAAAGGGGAAAAATAAGGATTTAGGAAATAGCATCCTTGTAGTGACTACAGGCTAAATAAATTATAGAGAGCAAATCACTCATAAGAATAAATTTCAAGTTGGAGTGATTTTAAGAAGGAACCAAGTAGCAACATTGGGCGACCTCTAATGTTATGTAGTGCATTAAGCACCTTACATATATTATTTCCTGTAATCCTTACAGTAACTCTGTAATGTAGATAATATTCCATCCTCCATTATACAGATGAAATGGAGTTTAAGTCACTTATCAAAATTATTGAGGTTTTTAGTGACCAAACTATACTTTGTGCATTTGCTGCTGAAATTCTATAAGAGCAGTTTTGTTAAATATGGGAGTGCCACATTAATCTCAAAAGGGTTCCAGGGCTTCCTCACCTCAGGATGTTTTTTATACCATCCCATCCCACAGGCTAAAAACGAAGACTACTCAAAGTATGACACACAAGAGATCCCAACTCCCCTCCCTGTATAAAGTTTTAATCAGAGCTGGCTTATAGTTAGTAATTTTTATTGGAATAGCGTCTTTCTTAGGAAGAGTTGTAAGAAATTTCCAGTGATAGAGATGTCACACATCTACTAAGGCCAGCCAAGAGCAGAGAGTTTTTATGGGAGGCACAATAGGAAGATTTCTCAAAAAAGACATTTCTGAAGCTAAAAGTCCAGTGCTTACTTTTGCAACTCAAAATTATTTAGGAGCTTTCTATATCACTGGTATTGAACTAGCATAAAATCTCACTTTAGCGAGTAAAGCATTTAAAACCAGCTAGATTTTTCCAGTAAGGTTTATATTAATAAAAGGTGGCTAGGTTCTTCATATCAATCATATAGTTACCTTAAGACTGGGATGAGTTGATGTTGAAGCTCAAAGATAAATCACCTCTGAAGTCATAATATTTCTTTTTTATGTAGTTTTTATTTTTAATAAATAATACATGACCATTGCTTAAAAAGTAAAAGAAAGAAAAACAGCAGTCTACCTCCCCACCCCACCTCTACCTTCAAGTACCGTTCCCCAGACTAGCAGTTTTCAACTCTTTTAGATGTTTCTTTTGATATTTATCTTGCTATGCCTCCTCCTCCTTTTTCTTCTTTTTTTGCTGCACCCAAGGCATATGGAAGTTCCTCAGCTAGAGATGGAACACATGCCATAGTTGTGACAATGCCAGATCCTTTCCACACTGCACCACACAGGAACTTCCTATCTTGCTATTTCTAAATAACACACTAATCTTGAATTTAATATTTTTAAAATTTTAGATAGTATCTCTTGACTTTCTTGGGGGATATGAAAAATTCTCTTAAGCATCATCTTCAGTCAGCATCACCTTTCACTTGACTGGTGATTTAATTAGATATAAGTTTTGGGCCAAAATGAGTTTTCTTTTTGATTTCAAAAATATTTCTCTAATATTATCTACCATCCAGTGTTCCTGTTGAGAAAACTTATTCTTGCTTCAAATCCTTTGTATATCACTTTGTTTTTATGTTTGTTTGTTTTGTTTCCTCTAGGGAAGCTTTCAGGATCTTCTCATCATCTGAGTTCTCCGAAATTTCATAGACGTATGCCTTGGTGTAAGTTTTCTTTCTTTTATTTTTATTTGGTTGGCACCTTCACTTTGAAAATTCATGTCCTTTAATAAATGACAAAGTGCAAATCTCATTTTATTATTTAATTAATAATCTCCTCCCCTGTAATTACTTTTAGACTTTTGCTGAAATTCTATTATGAAGTAGGAGCTCCAGAACTGAGGTCTGTTTTTTCATGCTTTCTGTTGTTTCCAAGGTCTGACAATTTACATACTTTCTGTGCAGTTTCATCAACTTTTTCTTCCAACTATTCTACTGAGTTCTTTCACTGTTCTGTGCATGGTGATAGGGATGATGACGATGATGATGATGATGACGTCCTGTTTTGCTCCCTGTACTATCTCTGTTTCTTTTAAATGGCCTTTTCTGCCTGTTTTTCATTTTAGAGGTTTTTATATTTAGGAGGGAGGCACTGAAAAGCTGATTGTAATCTCTGCATAGGCACTATCTTTCCTGGGTCAGTCAACTAGCCCTGGCAGAAATGCATCCACCAATCCCTGTCCTGGGATTTTCACCATGGTTGCCAGTGCTCTAGAAGTTGAGAGAAAGGGCTGAGAGCATTCCATCACTTGGGATGTAGATTCACAGATAATATCCTAGTTTCAATTGTGGCATCCTCATTTTTAGCTGTATCAATGATCCAAAGGTCTAGAATCTCCTTGTTTCAAACTTCTCCATTTAATGTTGGAATAGGGAGAAGATCTGGATGTCTTAGTGGTTTTTATACAGATTATCAAACACTGCTCTTGTCCTTTGTCTGCTTGTTTGAACCATGCCCACTGTCATACCTTCAATATCTGGCCATTGTAGTTTCTGACCCTTCTTAGGTTCTGAACATAAATGTACTTGTTTCACTGCTATCCTTGGTCACATTCCTTTACTCCTCTAAGAGACCTAGCTTTCAGCTTTCTAGGTTCTATTGTATCTGTAATTACTCCTCTAAGTTATTTGCGTCTTTCTCTATTGTTTTCTTTCTCTCTTCTATTTACCTCAATATCATGATTCTTATTTAGTTTTCATTATTTTATAAGATTCAATCTGCCATGCTTAACCAGATGTTATCATCTTTATTCTACGCTTTTGTAGAGCAAATATTGTCATTTAGTTTATGGGTTTTTTTTTCTTTTTAGGGCCACACCCATGGCATATGGAGGTTCCCAGGCTAGGGGTTGAATTGGAGGAGCTGTAGCTGCTGGCCTACACTACAGCCACAGCAATGACAGAGCCACGTCTGCAACCTACACCACAGCACCGGATCCTTAACCCACTAAGCGAGGCCAGGGACCCACGTCCTCATGGATACTAGATGGGCCACTAAGCCATGACAGGAACTCAAGTTTGTGTGTGTGTGTATGTTTAAAAGAACAATGTAAATTTTAGAAAATTATTTTAAAAATATTGAAATGACTCCACTTCTAACAAGCTTTTAATGTGCTTTATGTTTTGTCTAAACTAAAAGGCTCTACATCCCTCTAATGTCAGCAATAGATGCATTTTCTATCCACATCTCCCAACAATAAGACTATAAGAGAAAGTATTGCTTGCTCATCTGATGTGGTTCTAGAACATGTAAGAAATAGGTACTATATAGAGAGTGATATGTTCTGTTTTTAACATGTAGTAGAATAAGATTGGGGGTGCTTGCTGGAGGGGCTCTGACCTATATGGTTTCAGATTCTAAGACCCAGTTTGAAATCTCAGTATGGTATTTTACATATTAGCTAGGAATTTAAGAAACCCCATTGGGATTTATTCCAAAGAAGTCCTATATTTCAAAGCTTTCCTCTAGAAATAGAGGCACATACACAGCAGGCCATGAAGGCTCCTGTGTGTGTCAAATTGTAAATCCTTTTGCAATAAGACATTTAGTCTATGCTTCAGCAAAAACTATCTGGACACAATCCTGTTAGAAGCTTGTATGCATAACTGGGGAGGGAACAATAGATCCATCTGGCATTCCTGTTGAGAAGATTGTACATTCAGAACCAAATTCTTGTGGTACAATACACTTGCTTCTCACCAGTATCAGAGAGACTCTAATATACAGATATCTGAAAGACGAGGAAATCACAAGGCTATTTATAAAACACATGGAGTTTAGTGTAGCACAAGCAAGAAAGCAATGCAGAGGGACTTTTCAGAACAGGATACTACATACCTTAAGCCAGTCTCTTCGGTACAGAAAGGAGAACACTTCCAGAAGATGTTAAAAGATATATCTTCTATAGCAAGTATATTAAGTACTCTCTCTACATATCTTAAAATTTAGTAGCACAAGTGAATAATAATGTGTTGAGAAAACTCATCAACAATTGAAAAGCTTTTAAAAAATTACTGTAAGAATATTCCTATTTGCTAATGAACAAATAAAATGATTAGGGATACTGAAATTTTTATGTCTCTGGCCCCATCCCTGCCTGTGAGCACATTTGGCCTAAAATGAAGGGACAGATGAACAGATGAATCCCTTTATGAAAATCAACTGTAGGCCAGATAAAGCTTTGGTTAGAATAAATACTGACATCTGCAGATGGAATGAACTGCAGCGCAATGTTTAATATATCTCTGATTTTCTTGTTTAACATTTATTGAGATTGGGCAATGTGCTGGTGGTTGTGCAGAATGTGAGCACAACATGGTTTCTTTCTTTAAGATTGGAGTGAAAAAATATTTCCTGGTTAGTTAAGGAGAACTTTGATATGAACATCGTTTGTTGGCCTTTGCCTGCCGAATTCAAGAAGCCCAGATTTATAATGTCAAATGAAGTTAACAAGTAGATAAGCATACAATGCATTCTTACTGTTATGGTGGGATATAAGAAAAAAAAAGTAGTTTTTGGAGTTCCTGTCGTGGCTCAGTGGTTAACGAATCCAGCTAGGAACCACAAGTTTGCGGGTTCAACCCCTGGCCTTGCACAGTGGTTTAATGATCCGGCACTGCCGTGAGCTGTGGTGTGGGTTGCAGACATGGCTCAGATCCTGCGTTGCTGTGGCTGTGGCCTAGGCCAGCGGCTACAGCTCCTGTTAGACCCCTAGCCTGGGAACCTCCATATGCTGCGAGCACAGCCCTAGAAAAGGCAAAAAGACAAAAAAAAGTAGTTTTGCCAAAGAAACAATACTGGTTCATATGAAACAATAAGATACTGATGTATTAAATAAAATAGAAGATGGTATATTAGAGATTAAATGAGTAAATATTAAAGGAGGTCAAAGAAGGGAGAGGTAACTGTAAACTGGAATATTCAAGAAAGAAGAGCTATGATGGAAATGAAAATAGATTGGCTTTCATTTAATATGCAACTTATTATACACTTAATTCCAGGATCCAGATCACAAAAATATAGCCAAGATAAGCAAAAAAAAGTTTAAAAGAGTGTATTTTCTATGTTCTCATTTCTAAATAAATGAAATAAGTAATATCTGGGAAGAATATATATTCCAAAGTATTAACAATGATTACAACTGGGAAAAATTATAAGCGATTGTAAATTTTCAAATCCTGTGTTTCCATATCACTCATTTTTTTAAACAACCATGATTTACTTTTGGAATCTGAAGAGAGTGAGTTCATTTCAGACTTTTCCTGGTAACTCACTTCTTCCTGAATTTCAAACATATCTACAGTCCATGATACATTTTTGCCTGGATGGAAGCTGGAAACCAGAATTCCTGGACCAGGTTATATCATTAGAAAATAGGAAAAGGGGAGCTCCCTGGTGGCCTGGCAGGTTAAGGATCCAGCGTTGTTGCTGCTGTACCTCGAGTCACTGCTGCAGTCTTGGTTTGATTCCTGACCAGGGAATTTATGAGGTCAAAACAAAAGAGAAAAGAAAAAGAAAAGAAAATTTAGAAAATAAAAATTAAAAAACCCACAAAAATAGTAAATAGTATAATGCAGGACATATTAAAAGATAAGTGGAGAATGTCATGAACAACCTTATCCTAATAATTTTGAAAACATGGGTAAAATAAAGGAAATAAAACTACTGAAACTGTTGCAAGAAAAAATAAAACATCTATCTTATATAATTATTAATGCAATGGCATCTGTATTTAAAAGTCACCATACAAATCTGTAAACCAATTATAATGGAAAAATAAAAAAAAATCAAAATAAATAAATAAATAAAAGTCACCATACAAGAATCACTAAACTGAAGCAATTTTATGAGAATATTCTATCAAGCATCCAAGAATTAGGTGAGGGAGGGGGAATTAGAGGCAGGTGGTCAAAGGGTACAAGTGCCCACTTATAAATAAGAAAAAGAGCTATAACATACATGATAAATATAATTAATACTGCTGTGTATTGTATATGAATGCTAAGAAAGTAAATCTTAAGTGTTTCTATCAGAAAGGGAATTATTTTTCCTTTTATTCTTTTTTATTTTTAAAATTTTTATCTATATGAGATGATGGATGTTAGATCAACCTATTGTAATCATTTCACAACATATGTAAATTAAACCATCATTCTATATACCTTAAATTTCTACAGTGAAGTATGTCAATTATTTCTCAATAAAACTTGGGAAAAAAAGAAATAGGATATCCCAATCTTTAAAGGAACAGAAAAAGAGGGAATACTTCAAACCAATTTTAAAAAGTATAATTTTTATACCAACACAAGAAAAGGATAAAATGAGAAAAGAAAGTGTAATGTACCTTTAATCATTAACATTAATGCAAAAATTCCAAGTTATTAATGCATGAATTCCAGACACATATAGATTAGTCAAACCATTATAGTCTAGTTGAATTTATTCTAAGAATGATAGTTTGATTCAACATTAGAAAATTTAATGTAAGTTACTACATTTACAAAAGGAAAAACATATGATTAACTCAATGCAGAAAAAATTGGTAAAATTCAACATCCATTCATAGTTTTAACATAATTTAACAAACTAGGAATGGAAAGGAATTCCTCCAACTTAAAAAAAAAAGATATTTATAAAATCTACAGCACAGTTGGTTCGGAAAACAGTTTGGCAGTTCCTCAAAAAGTTAAATATAGAGTTGCTGTATGACCTGAGTATACACCTGAGAGAACTGAAAGCATTATTTACACACAAAAACCTGTACAATAATCATTCCTAGCAGCATTACTAAAAAAAAAGCCAAAAAATAGAAACAACCCAAATGTAATCAACTGATGATTTGAATCTAAAATAATGGTATATCTATACAATAGTGTTCAGCAATAAAAACTAATAATTTACTGATACCTACTACAACATGGATAACTTTTAGATCATTATGCTAACTCAACGAAGCCAGACACAAAAACGCCCCATTTTGTATGATTCTATTTATAGGAAATGTACAGAATAGACAAATCTATACAGAAAGAAGATAGATTAGTGCTTTCCAGGGACCAGGGTTTGGGAGAATGGGTAGTGAGTAAGGAGTTTATGTCTGAGTGATGAAAATGTTCTCAAATTAGATAGTAATGATAGATGTGCTCTCTAAATACACGAAAGGCACTAAAATATATACTTTAAAAGGATGGATTTTATGTTACATGAATTATATACGAACAAACTTTTAAAAATCTGCAACGAACATCATAATCTACAGTGAAGTGTTAAAAGCATTCCCTTTAAAATCAGAAATAAGATAACTTGCATCCTATCACATCAGTTTAACATAGTACTGCAGGCCCTACCTAGCCAGTGCATTTGGAAAAGATATAGAAAGAACATATAATGTTAAAAGAGAAGAAACAAGGGCTCATTATTGCCTGACAGTATGAGTGTCTACGTAGAAAAGTTAAAAAACTAAAAACAATAATCAGAAATATTAAGATTACTAAAATGTAAACAAAAATGTTCAACAGTGAGTGCCAGAGCAACTGGACAGCCCTATGCAAAAAAGAGAGAGAAGGAGATGCGTCTAAAGACAAACTTTATACCTTTCATAAAAATTAACTCAAAATGAATCATAAACCTATTTGTAAAATACAGAGCTATAAAACTCCAGATGACAATGTAGGACAGAATATAGGCGACCTTGGGTTTGTCAATGACTTTTTAGATATAATACCAGAAGCTAGATCCATGAAAGAAAAATAGTTGATAATTTGGATTCACTAAAATTAAAAACTGCTCTGCTAAAGACAATGTCAACAGAATTAAAAGACAAGCCACAGACTAGAAGAAAACACTTGAAAAACCACATTGATAGAGGACTTTTATCCAAAATATAAAATCTCTTAATATTCAACAAAAAAACTAACAACCCAATTTAAAAATGGACCAAATACCTTAAAAGATATATAGATGAAAAATAAGTATATGAAAAGATGCTCCATATCATACATCATCAGGGAAATACAAATTAATCATGAGATACCACTACATAACTATTAGGATGGTTGTAATCCAAAAATCTGAAAACCCCAATTGCTGGTAAGAATACAGAGCATCAAGAACTTCCCTTTATTGCTGGTGGGAATGCAAAATGGTACAGCCACTTTGGGAGACAGTGGCAATTTCTCACAAAATTAAACATACTCTTACCACATGATGTAGCAATCACACTCCTTTGTATTTCCCCAAAGGAGCTGAAAACTTATGTCCATACAAAAACCGGTGCATAGATGTTTACGGCAACTTTATTCATTATTGCCAAAACTTAGAAGCAACTAAGATGTGCTTTAGTAGGCGAAAGGATAAATAAACTGTGTATATCCAGAAAATGGAATATTATTCAGCATTAATAAAAAATGAGACATCTAGCCACAAAAAGACATGAAGTAAACTTAAATACATATTGATAAGTGAAAGAAGCTAATTTGGAAAGGATATTTACCATATGATTTCAACTATATGACATTTTGGAAATGGCCTAACTACAGATATAGTAAAAAAATCAGTGGTTACTAGGACTTCGGCGGAAGGGAAGGGAAAAGAATAGGTGGAGTTCAGGGGATTTTTGGGCAATGAAACGCTTCTGCCCAATTCTGTAATGGTATATACATGTCACTATACATTCGCCAAAACTCATGTAATGCATATCACACAGTGAATCCTAATACAAACTATGGCAAATTTTTAAATAGTAATGTGTCAATATTAGCTCATCAGTTATAACAAATGTACCATGTATTAAAAGCTGCTCTAAAAATAAATTTCAAAATTCTTTGCCATTAAAAAATGTATAAAAAGTTCTTGCAAGGAACCAAATATAAGTCCACTATACAAAAATTCTATTGAATTTCTATAGATTAACAACAAATAGAAAATGACATTTAAAAAGACGCCATTTTTATTTTTAATAAAATGTTATTGAAACACAGGAACAAATACAATAAAAGATATGCGCAGCCTTTGCATAGAGATTGATAAATACTTTATTAAAAGACATTAAAGATAGAGGATTCAAAGTCTTAAAAATACCAGTTCTTTTGCATGCATATTGAAATTCCCTTGGAGGAGTGAAAAACTCCTATGCTTGACTACTCCTCAATTTCTTTTCTTTTCCTTTTTTTTTTTGGTAAGGGCCACACCTGTGGCGTATGGAAGTTTCCAGGCTAGGGGTCAAATCAGAGCTCTAGCTGCCAGCCACAGCCACAGCAATGCCATATCCTTAACCCACTGAGCGAGGCCAGGGATCAAGCCATAAAACTCGTGTCCTCATGGATACTGGTCGGGTTCGTTACCGCTGAGCCACAGTAGAACTCCTACTCCTAAATTTAAGATAAAATAAATCAGGTTCTCCCACAAATAACATTTCATTGGAACACAGCATTTTTAATAGACAATTAGAATTCAAAATACATAAATAACACCTCTGATTCAAAAGGAAAACCCCCCAATTAAAAAAAAAAACAGTTGAAAAATAAAACAGGCAGAAGAGGAAACACAATATCCATAAACCTGAAAATATGTTTAATTTTTAATTAGAGAAATTCAGACTAAAACTACAGTGCAGCTGGTTTTTCCACATCAACCTCATTGCGCTAAATTTTAATATTTGAGAATAGATAAGTTAGTGATGATGTTGAGAAATTGGAATTCTTGTCCACTGTGGGAATGTAAAATATTACACCAACTCTGGAAAATAATTTGGCATTACCTAGATGGGCATATCCTACAACCTAGTGATTCCACTTCTTAAAATATTTCCTCCATGGAGAAACTCTCATACATTTTAATTAGGACTAATGTAGCAGAATGCCAGGAGTAATACTGTTATGTAAAAAAATAAACCCTACAAAATTCTGTCAATGGTAAAACAAATATACAAACTGTGGTATTTTCATATAAACAAAATATTATACAGGAGTGACTACAGATGCATACATCAACATGCATGAATTTCAAAAACAATGCTGAGAGATAAAAATAAGTCAAACAATGTGATTTCATATACAGAAAATCAAACATGAATAAACGTTAATGGTATACTTTTAGATATGAATATACATGTGATAAAATAATAAAGGCAGTGGAATAATTAGTACAAATTTCAAGAGAGTGTTTACTTCTGGTGGAGAGAGAGATTAAAGCAGAGGGGACACACGAAGAGTTACAATGACACTGGGTGATAATGTATTTCTTAAGTTGTTTGATAGGTTGTTTATCCCATCATTTTTGACATATATTTAATCCTTTGAAACTTAAGCCTTTCCTTTTTTTTCCATAGGTTTGTACTTCATTTTGTACATTCTTCCAAACTACAGTCTACATTCTAGAATCCAGATCATTAATTCTCTCTATGTCTATTTTTCTGTAAAGTTCATTCAATATTTTTTTTTCTGTATTTTTAGGGCCACATCCATGGCATATGGAAGTTCCCAAGGTAGGGGCTGAATTGGAGCCATAGTCTCTGGCCTATGCCACAACCACAGCAACTCAGGATCCGAGCCACTTCTGTGACCTATGCCTCAGCTTGCAGCAATGCCAGATCCTGTACCCACTGAGCGAGGCCAGGAATCGGACCCGTATCCTCGTGAATACTAGTCAGGTTCTTAACTTATTGAGCCACAACAAGAACTCCCATCGTCCAATAAATTCTTGATTTTGATTATTACATTTTTTTCAGTTCTGTAATTTCTGTTTGGGTAATTTTCAAATCTGCATTATCATTTTTTATAGTGTTGAGTTCATCAGTACATTTCTAAAAGTTTGGATTTCTTTCCATGACTCCAGTAAGCATAGTTGTTTTACAGTCTATATCTGAGAATTGCAGTGATTGTCATATGCCTTATCATTGATATTTTCTATGAATTTTATTTGAAAAAATATTTTTAGGAAGCATTTTGTACTTTGAATGACAACGAATCTGACTAGGAACCATGAAGTTGTGGGTTTGACCCCTGGCCTTGCTCAGTGGGTTAAGGATCCGGCGTTGCCGTGAGCTGTGGTGTAGGTTGCAAGACGCGGCTCACATCCCGCGTTGCTGTGGCTGTGGCGAAGGCTGGCAGCTACAGCTCCTGTTAGACCCCTAGCCTGGGAACCTCCACATGCTGCGAGTACGGCCCTAAAATGACAAAAGACCAAAAAAAAAAAAAAAAAAGAGAGAGAGAAAGGCATTACTTTCTTCCTGCCTGACACCAGGCTCACTAGTAGTTCAAGACCAGCATATTAAGGATTTAGGGTACTATTAGCCCACTATCCTACAGTGCAACACTTAGGGGTCCCAAGATAGAGCAGGAAATTTTACATTAGGATAATGATTGTGAATAATTCTCTATTAACATATTTCCTTATTCAATTATTGCAATGCCTTTCTAACAAAGTACCCTTATCCCCCTTTTAAACATTGCTACCTTGAATAAACTTTCGGAAAACATTTGATTATGTCTCTCTTCTGCTTAAAAAAGTCCAAAGCTGCCTTTCATTTGCAGTAAAAATTCTAAAATTTTAATAAAGTCATTCATTATCTGGTTCCAACCTGCCCTTTCAATCTCATCTCTTACCCTTACTCTCTCATCAACATGCTCTACCGATACAGGGAACTTAACTTTCTCTGAACACACTATGTTCTTTCAAGTGTCTTCAATTTCATGCTCTGTACCCAGAATGTCCATATGCACATTCTTCACCTGTGAACTCATTTCTTAATACCCTACTCAAATTCCCTTCCTTTACATAATCCTTGCTATCTTCCAGGAAAAATTGCTCCCACTTCCAGACATTCCTAGTACTACATTAACATTGAAGCAAAGCATATATTTTTGAAAGACAGTCAGGGAGTATTTGTCCAAATGTAATAGTGACATAATTTGTTATACAAAACATCCACCATTAAGAATGTATTGCACAATGATTAACATGAAGCTTTTTATTAGAGTGTTGTTTGTTTTGAAATAGCAACCATCTGAAAACCAACAAAATGTACATGAAAAGAGACTGGTTAAGTAAACATCTTAAACGCCACTTAGTTATTCAAGAGAGTGAGGAGTGGGTACTGATAAGAAAAAATCTCCAAGTTATTCCAAATGAAAAAGTAAGATGCAGAGGAATGGACATAATGTGTGCACATGCACATACATGCAAAATAATTTTTGCATGTATGTGAATAGTGTTTGCCTTTGGGTAGGGAGAACTGAGTGTTTGGGGTCACAGTAACACTGTTTATTAAAGTTCCTTTTGTACTGCCTGGATTTATTTTATTGCATGCATGCATCTTTCTTCCTTCCTTCCTTCCTTTCTTTCTTTCTTTCTTTCTTTCTTTCTTTTTCCTTCTTTCTTTCTTTCTTTCTTCTTCTTTTGGCTGTGCCCACAGCATGCAAAATTTCCTGGGCCAGGGATTGAACCCATACCACAACAGCAACCTGAGCCACAGCAGTGACAACACCAAATCCTTAACCCTCTCTGCCACCAGGGAACTCCCTCTTGTACCTCTTAAAAATGAAAAACTTTCTTTTGTAGCCTGTTACACTCTATTTTATCTGCCCACATAGCAGTTTTCCCCAGTTGACAGTGAACCACTTAATAATAGAATCCATTTTATTCATTTTCATATACCTAGTGCCTAACACAGTGCCTGATGATAATCAGCACTCAGGTAACTGAATAAAAGGATGATTAGATATTGATTTATATAATGGGTGGATGAAGGAAAGAATGCATTAATAAGTGAACGTATGGTTGACAGTAAGGTCAAGTTCATTAAAGTGCAGCACTTACAGTAGTTCCTCAGACATTCCTCTGTGGTCCCTTATGCATGTTTTGAGGACCCATGATGAGAGGAAATTCAGGAAATATACAATTGCTTTATATTCAGAGGTGACCTGTCTGATGAAGACTACAGAATGATATTAATTATGCATGGGAGCAATGAAGTACGTTTCATCCTAGACTGCATCAAAAGCAAGTCACTGTGAAATGAATTGAATGATTTAACAACACCCAATGCATAAAAGGTCCTCCTCACCTTAAAGGTCTTTAGGACAGCCTCTTAATTTGATTTCTGTTTTGTTGTGCTATCTTCATTTTATGGTCTTTAGTTCTCCTTATTACAAATGTAATTTTTAAGGGTCAAATTAATTTAATTTCACTTTGGCTTTGGGATGCTTGAATGCAAGGTTGTGAAAACCAGTAGCTTAAAACAGATGCTCTGCAAAACTTTCTGCTAAGCCTTCTTAAGTCACTAGGACATCTACAGGAAACAGTGAGATCAGGAGCGTTCACAGCTATGCTGGAAGAGGAAGGAGAGATTACAGATGTTTCACACACTGTATCAACATTGGAGTGACCTTGTCTTTGCTCACACCAAATCCCCCTGTCCCTCTGCAGCCTGCCAGGTTTGTTTTACCCTTTTATACCTCTCAGAATCTTGCCCATATTTGAAGACATAACTCCAAATTCACTTTCTTCTGTTACAGCTTCCCTTAGTGCCTCAGCCAAAACTCTCTCCCTCCTCTAAGTCACTCGCTTTGAAATGAATATATTCTTGTATCTTAGACCATGTTTGCCTCTTTGACCATCTTTAGCTCCTCAGGTGAATCACTCTTGGAGCTAAGGGAACACAGGCCATACTACTTTATATCCCCATCCTCCTCTGCACCCCATTCTAAGATGTGTTCTTTTACTTTGATGGAGTCATGGACAATTTTGAGAATCTGATGAAAGCAAACTTCTGGGGAAATATAATATGCAGAGAGTAAAACTTTCCATTCCATTCCAGGAGGCCAGGAGTATCTAATCCAACACATGTTCAATTAGTGTTGATTACAAATAGGAGGCAACATCAGCTACACTGATGAACATAGAGTGGAACTTGTAGTTGAATCTCAGTTCTGCTGCTTTTTAACTGTGTGACCTTGAACAGATTACTTAGCCTCTTTTTGTCTTGTTTCTGTGATATGGGAATAATAACAGCACTTTACAAAATCACCAGCACACCTACAGGAAACAATGTGAGCAGGAGAATTCACAGCTATGATGGAATTTTAAAGAGAAATTATATGAGTAAAATCAAATGAAAAGTATGATAAGAGACTAAAAATGAAAGCCACAATAAAGATCTGCAGATAAGTGACTAGCAGTCTCTACTGAATACATAAGGATGTAATGAAAAGACCAATTCGAATGAAAGCAGGAATGAGAATGAGAATAGGAATTTAGCATAGTGCTTGGTTCATAACGTGCACTTAGTTAATGTGCTTATCTTTTCTCCAAATTCATACAACTAAATCCATAATGGAACGAGGATTCCTATCTGGGGTTGTCTAACTTTAGAGCTAACTGGATCCAGGCAGATCAGGGTACAAATACAGGCTTCATTATTTCCTAGCCATTTAACTTTGGCCAAAAAAGTTGAAATGGTCCCCAATACAATATACATTTCCTCAACTATCAGAAACAGTGTTTAGTATAGACAGAATAAGGGAAAGTACCTGAGACAACAAAAAGAGTAGAAGGTAGGCATAGTTTCTGTCCTCAAGGACTTTACAATCTCCTTGGGGAAAGAAGATACTGGAGTGATAAATAATAAGTAAGGCTTAATAAGTTAAGTGTAAATGATCTGTGAAGGCTGTAGCATGTGAATCAAAGGAAGCAGGCAAGGCCATCTGGAAAGGCTAGCTGGGCTGACTGGGGCAGGCAAGGCTTTCTGGCACTGGTCTTTGCGCTACCTCCAATGCATTACCCAGAATGCATTACCCACTTATTTTCAGATCTTCAGCATGGCTTTCATTGTTAGTCTCTTATCATTTTTTCATTTGATTTTACTCATCTTCTGAGACTGCTACATTGGCTTAAAGCTGAGTAAACTGCTACCTCAGCATGTTATCACAAAACATAGCCATATATATCGACTCTCTGTCAGACATCAAACTGATCTTTTAAATTGCTTTGATGACTTGTAAGACTGTGTTTAATGTAAGTCTAGTTTTGTGGTATGATGACGAGGTGTTGATACCTGGAATGGATTGTACAGATTTTCTAGAATAAAGTGAAACATTTCACCAGTTTCAAAGAATCTGACTTCCCCTTTGACTTCTGTCCCAATTAGATAAAACAAAACAAAACAAAACAAAACAAAAAACCTTTCACTCACCAGCAAATAAAGACAGTGCCCAGTGGCTGAATAGATCAAGGAACCATGGGTAAACCCCCATTTTCTATTCCTATTCATGCAATTGAATTAAAGACAACTCTTGAGACAAGGGGATAGTGGGTAATTGGAAGGATAGCCCTTCAGGAAAGGAGGCTGTTATAGGGTGAACATCGTCCAAAAGAAGATTGTGGGCATCTACATAAAATCCTCTGATCTTTACTCAAATAAAGTCTAATTTTTCTTTGCTGGATTTGATATTCTGTTAGTTTCTTAACTCAAGCTAAGGGCTGTTAATACAGTCTGCAAAAGCATCCTCCTTTATTATCGTCATATATGCTGCTTCTCCTGCCTAGAATGTCTACCTTGAACTCTTTGCCTATTTAACTCCTTATTACTCAGCTCTTGGCTCAACAGATATCTCTTTCCTTCACAGCTCTTGAAACTATTGCAGATTTATCTTTTTTGCCATTATTTTATTAATGCCTGTCTTCTCCCTCTCATAAGTACACGTGAGCAAGGACCTGAGCGCATAGCATGGTTCCTGGCTCATAGTTGGTGCTCAGTTATCACTTGAATAAAGGAACAGATTTCAGTTTTTCCTAATTTGATTTTGTTAATTTATTAGCTTTCTTAGTAAGATGCAGGCATATGCTGTGCTTTCAGAAAACTCAGTGTACACAGATTAAAAATTTTCATTTGTGAAATTAAGAGCAAGTTAGGAATAGTGGATTGTTTTCTTGTTTGTGGAAAGGCAGAATTAATCAGTTCTCATGGGACCTACTATTCTGGACTGTGCTGTATAGAAATGTTAAATGAGTATTCAATATTATAACACAAGAGCTCAGTAAGTATAGAAATATAGCTCTTGGGGTGTTCCCATTGTGGAGCAACAGAAACGAATCCAACTAGGAACCATGAGGTTGCGGGTTCGATCCCTGGCCTCGCTCAGTGGGTTAAGGATCCGACATTGCCAAGAGCTGTGGTATAGATTGCAGACGCAGCTCGGATCTTGCATTGCTGTGGCTGTGGCATAGGCTGGCAGCTGTAGCTCCAATTAGACCCCTAGCCTGGGAACCTCCATACCTCCATATACTGAGGGTGCAGCCCTAAAAAGAAAAAAAAGAAAAAAAAAAGAAAAAAGAAATATAGCTCTTGATTTTTAGGTAACTTCTTGTCAGTGTTTGGGATCTTAAATTAAAAAAAAAAAAAAGCCTAGCAGGAATTAGAATGAGATAATGAAACACTTTGTGTTGCTCTAGAAATAAGTTGGCCTCACAGGTGAAATGAATGCCTGCATTTAAATATACATATATATTCTTCATATGCTAGTCACCAGAAGCCATGAGATTTAAACTGTTGAGTTTAAACTGTCTTTTCTCACCCTGCCTTGAGGACAGAGACAGATTTATTCATAAAGGTAATGAAATCACCTTTCAGGATCCCTGACATACTGTAAATGCCTCTCTCTCTCTCTCCATCTATCACTCTAGCCCCAGCTCTGTCTTCTCTGATTCCATATGGAATTTACATGTCCAAACTCGTAGACAGTATGTATATTGAAAAGTTCATAGAAAAGTCAAGCAACCTGGATTATAGTCTTCTAGGCTCAACTCTACGGATAATCAACTATGTGATCTTAGATGAATCATTTAATCTCACACTGCCTTATTTTCTTTATCTGTCAAATTTAGCTAATCCCACCTGACTTACCTACCTAATTGCTGTATGAAGAACAGATGAAATGGCAAATGTGAGAAAGTGTTGAAAGTGAAAAGTCTCATTCAAATGCATGTGTGACGGAGGGGGTGTTCTATGAGTAACAAAGTATAGATTAGGCTCCTGAGAGTGATAATTTCAAACAAAATGAAGAGACAGGTTCATTCTTTGGAAGCTCAACACGCAAAGGCTAAATTGTATAATCATCCTCTTATCCATCAGCAGGGTTCCTTCCAGCACTGAAAGAACCCTATAAATCTTTCACTTCACCTCTTGCTCCACTTGCTGAATCAGCCTTTGTGGAAGTATCCCCTCCAGTGTATAATATTTTGAAGAAACTTCCAAGAAAACTCTGTGCCGGGAGAGTGCTGATTCAGCACAGCAAATGAGGTGACAGAGATGTATTTGGAACATTTCATTGGCAGGTAACTTGTTTGATCAAGACTACACAAATAAGGAGGTACCTGTTTGGCCAAAGGAAGCACATTGCTTACAAATCACCTATGTATGTTTTTGAATTTGGAGGCATGTGGCTTGTGGAATAAAAAGGTGTCACCATGTTTTAAAGGCACCATCCTGTGCATTCAAATAGTCGATATTTAATTCATGGCACATAGTAATCCCCTCTCCTTCTTTTTATGCCTCCATACATAATACAACAGCTTCTAGAAAATGTACCCTATAGTGTTATATGTCACCATGCCACAGGACATGAAGGCACCCTTTTCTATAATGCATAAAAAATAAATCAAAATTATTCATAAGCATGGTTGAAGACAAATAATTCTCTCTGACTTAAAAAAATTATTATTATTATGCTGCAACTGCTTTACTCCCACACCTGGACTTTTGACTGGCAGAGCCTTACATTTGGTGATTCTAATCTTTAGTAACACAGTGCTTTCCTGAATTTTGTTCGCACTTATTAGCTTCCAGATGCAGAAGGCATTTTAAAGTATTATTTTCAAAGATATCACAATGTGACAGGAAAATAAGCTTGCAAACTAAAGTCATTCAAACTAATTAGACAACATAAGTAGATTACTTGCATTTTCCCTAGATACCGCAGATATTTACCTTTTTCAAGTCAGATGAATAAAATGAAGTCCAGTTCATCTTTAAATTGAAGTAACAGATCAGCTCTGTATAAGTTTCAAAAATCTGAACTTTCTCACCAGTAGCCGGTTGAAGAGAAAAAAAAAGAGCTTTTTACTCTAAAATCATATTTCCATGTTTTTCTCTTTCAAATGATTCATTTTTTTCCATGGCATGCAGAAAACAGACTTGCTATGAGTAATCTAAGGAAAATAAGGAAAAGCTTGAGGAGAATAAAGTTAAATACTTTTGTCAAATATACTTTAGCATTCATTGAATATATTTCTATCAGGTTGATTTTCATGCAAGCTTCGAAAGTCAGTCAATATTTAGAATCTGCTAGAACTAAGAGAGCGTTTGATTGTCCATCTCTGTTCCCATCTGTCTGTGAAGTCTAATGATTGTTGTGAAAGAGATCACAGCTGTTTTTCATTTTCATTTTGAGGCATACATTTTTATTCAAACTTACTATTATGTATTTTCATTTCCTGAAGTTTTAGAAGCAACTTAGATGGAGTCATTTCCAGCTGGAAAGGCAACTCCTCTTCTTTCCAAAGCACAGTTGGATGCTGTGATGCCTATATACAAGGTCTTACTTTGATAATTGTTGTGTAGATAGGCTATTTTTTAAAATTTTATTTTTACTAGAGTATAGTTGGATTTACAGTATTGTGCCACTTTCTGCTGTACAGCATAGTGACCCAGTCATATATATATATATACACATATATATATATATACATATACATATGTATATATATACATTCTTTTTATCATACTACCTTCCATCACGTTCTATCCCAACAGATTGGATAGAGTTCCCTGTGCTGTACAGTAGGACCTCATTGCTTATCCATTCTAAATGCAGGCTATTTTTTACCTTTCTACCTTATTTTTCAGTACCCATCTCCTCACTCATCCCAAACCTCAATTTTGGCCTTCTCAATTAAGGTTTTGTCCTTCCCAGATCTGTATCCTTCTGCGCCATAATCTCCCATCAAAATTGTCTAATCTTGCAAATCTTCCCCTTAAACCCGAACTGCTAAGGCCATAGGATCTGTGCATTAGTAGATTAAAAAGTCATTTATAGGAATTCCCATCATGGCACAGCTGAAACAAATCCAACTAGGAACCATGAGGTTGCAGGTTCGATACCTGGCCTTGTTCAGTGGGTTAAGGATCTGGTGCTGCCGTGAGCTGTGGTGTAGGTTGCAGACGTGGCTTAGATCTGATATTGCTGTGGCTGTGGTGTAGGCTGGCTGCTGTAGCTCTGATTCAACCCCTGGCCTGGGAACATCCATATGCTGCAGGTACGGCCCGAAAAAGCAAAAAAATAAAACAAGTCAATTCTATAATTTGAATAAAGTTTATTAATGTAAGCAATGGGTTAATGCATTACTCATCCCAGGAAACTTGCATTCAAACAATAACTCCCCAGTAGAATTACTCCCTAAATAAGGAATCCTAAGCTTCATTGTCAAGTGTGGAGGATTATGTCACTTAATAAGCAAAACCCTTAGAGACAAGTTGATGGACAGCCTTACCAGCAAGAGAAACAGTTTTTCATGAAAGGCTACTGTGTTCTAAGGATTTGTGACTTCAAAATAAGAATGTGAAAACTAATATAGAACAAGTAGCTTTATTTAATAAATTAACACATTTTCTAATGGAGAATTTTATCTGCTGCCTCATTATTACCTAGCTTAAATCCTATCAAAATAGTTCTATCAGAATAAAATACATAAGTACCTCAAAGACTACTGATCTCTTCTCTTGAGCTGTGCGCTCACCCAATTATAAAAATGTTTTTTTCCCACACTATCATCATAAAGAATAAAATTTTAATCCTAACAAGAAGCCTGCTGACATGATATACACTGCTTTTTTTTTCTACTTATACAAGTAGAGTCCTATGTTATAGTGTTTTTTGCTTTGTTGTGTATTTTAAAATGGAATGGGGGAATAGGAGTGGTTATCTTAATTTCTGAATAAGAAAACTCAGTGTAAATGGTTTTAGCCTTCTGGGATACTTCCAGATTAGGAGATGATCTGGGAAGTATAATTTGATTGTTAAAATACTGTACTTTTGTGACAGTTGATATATAATGGAGTTCTGTTTAAATTCAAACTTTTCTATCCAGGAAAGACAGTCACCACAGATAAAAGATTAAGTTATTTTCACAGCTAATATAAATTGGTTTTTGTGGGATTTTGATCTGTTAGTGGTTTAAGATTTCTAGAGTCACCAGAGAAACTAGTTTGAGGCAGGTGGTGAGACAAGCTAGATGATAAAGTAGAAAGCACTATTGGTTTTAATTCAGACTTCTGCTCAAATCTTGGTTGTTATTTTTTCCTAGTTGTGTGATTTGAGGCAATAATTTCCATTTCTTTCTTTCTTTTTTTTTTTTTAAAGAAGAAGGGGGAGTTGGAAAGAGCTCTTTTTTGGGGGGGGGGATCTTTTCAGGGCTGCACCCACAGCATATGGAGGTTCCCAGGCTAGGGGTTGAACTGGAGCTGTTGCCACTGGTCTACACCACAGCAACGCCAGAGCCGAGCCACGTCTGCTACCTACACCACAGTTCATGGCAACACCAGACAGAGCGAGGCTAGGGATCGAACCCGCAACCTCATGGTTCCTAGTCGGATTCGTTTCCACTGTGCCATGATGGGAACTCCAATAATTTTCATTTCTGAGCATCTTTTTTTCTTTAAAACAAAAAGTATCGCAACCACCAAATAGCAAACTTTTCACATGTGTTAAATAGGAAAATATATGAAATATTTGTAACAGAGGGATCAAGGTACAATGGCTACTCATAACACAATCATTACTTTCTATCCCTACACCTTCATTTCTATGAACTTATTCAAACTGAGGATTCTTGTGTTATTATGTGAGAGCTTTAGGGCCAGGTTTTCCTGCTGAGTGCAAGAGAAGATTAGTGTTATTATTAGGCTTAAAGGACAAAATAATCCACAATAGGTTTTTAGGTAAATTCAGTGAAGATCAAGTTAGCTTTGAGGTGGATGGTAGGGGGAGCGTAGCACATTGGAAATATCTTACAAGTGTTTCCTGAACGTTGAATCCCTGCTAATATCTCTGAAATTTATTAGGTCCTTATTGAGGTGACATTACACTGACCTTAAAGAGATGAATCACATGGGTTGGACGGACAGAGGAAAGATATAACAAAAATGTGGCCTAGTGATAATTTGGCTCAAGACAGAGGCTCAGGGTGCTTAGAAAAATCACATTGGGAGAGCAATAAAATGAAAATGTAGTCTAACACGAAAATGTAGTCTAACACTTGTGAGGTAGTTCAGGTTGGCAAAATTGAGTTCACCTTTCATTCATAGACTCTTTTACAGTCACCTGCTATTTAAAGACATTTGTTGCCTGAAATGAGATTTTTAGGTTCAGCCTCCCTGACTTACTGTCCATAGTGTTTTTAAAAGAGATATCAGACTATGGCAGCTTTCCTGTGGTGCTAGATCAAACTTGGACTGACGTAGATGCTACTTCCTTCAAGGGGTATTTCAGCCATTGGGGAGGTGACACAGCCCACGAGCAAGTTTCTGAAATATTATAACCAAATGTCACATATTCAGGAACCAAACTCCAAAGGAAGTCCTTATTCTGTACTTCCTATCTGCTGAGGCCAGTTTGTCTATTTACATGGACTGTTTCCCCTTTCAATGAAGTTATTGTAGGTACTGCATGTATTTGAATAAATAGATACAAAACATGGCATTCAACAGAAAGCAATTGTTGGAAATATTGGAATGTGACTAAAAAATATCTCACCCCACTTAGGTAATATTTCTGACATTTTTTCTTTTACACCCCTCACTAAAGCTGACAACACTCTTTATTTAATAAACACTTTACTGAGACACAGGCTAATAGATTGGGGAGATACATTCCAGCCTTGGATTAAAAAAATCAGTTTTTCTCTAATATCTGTAGCCTTCAGATCGACAATCCACCTAACACTTGACAGTTAATAATAATGGAGCTGATATTTCTTTACTTTCACTAGCTGCTGGGATACCTTAGGACAGATATATAATTATTTCAATATTAGGAAGATAAAAAATATTAATTTATTTTTAATTTTAAAGTTAGTTTGTCGTGCGGCTGGTGAATGGATTGGCTATTTAAACTTCATCATAACTCAAGCAAGATGCATGTAGGAATAAAGCCCCAGGCCTTAGTAGGAATTAATTTGAAAAGTTTATGTGTTTCGTTTCCTATTCAGGGTCCCATTGCACCTTCAACCTCTGCCGTGAGATTAGATGATTTACAGGCACTGTTAGACCTCAGAGTGATTCCCAAAAGTTAAAGCTGAGCATAGTACTTCAATAAACCACTATAATAAGATATTTTATTATTATGGTTCTAAATGTCCTGCAGTGTACGGTAATTCAGATATAAAATAATTAAAGGCAATTAAAGCCCATTATACTAAGGATTACTTTGTGCTAATGATACAGAGATTGCTTGCCTCAAGAAAGAATTCCCTCTAAAGTCACTCAAGACGGAAGCTGAAGCAGGTGGTGCTAAGAGAAGAAGAGGTTTTTTTTTTTTTAGATAAATAATAGAGAACACATTGACAATTTCTCAGAATAGAGGGAAACAATGACTTTTTCAAATATTTCCACTGATGGTATCTCAAATTGTTTTCCATTGAAGGTCTGAATCAAGGGCATCTTGAGGTCAAGGGTGAAATAAATAGGTTCAGAAAAAAAATATTTCCCTGGAGCTCTGGGGTCTAAAGGTGACTGAGAGATGATGAAGACCACATTTCTCCCTCTCTTAAGAGAGTGGAGCTCAGTCACACCTAAGCAGCCCATAGGAGTGAATCCTTCCATTCCTCAATAAACTTTTATTGAAAACTAACCTGATCCAAGTCTCCTGCTAAAAGCATTGTAGCATGTTACTCAGAGGGTGAGCCCTTCAGGTAGACAGCTTAGGTTTAAATTCTGGCCTAGTAGTTAGGGAGAGAATTTAATTTAATAATAATTATAAGAATATATAATAAGAAGAAGAAGCCAGTCTTGAATATTTTATTCTCTCTTTTTTTTTGCCTTACTTTCCTAAACTTTAAAATGGAGCTGATAGCAAGACTTCCCTCATAAGATTATTGTGACATTGAGCTAATATATATAAAACACTTATAACAGTGAGTGCTGTAATTATATTGTTAACAGAGAATGTTGCCTGCCACTCCTATAAACAAAGAATACTTCTTGCCATTCCAGTTTTAAAAGGATCAAGCCATCAACCACTGCAGCATCCACCCCCCTCCCAGCAATGGTGCACTCTCAGGGGAATTCAGGAAAGGGAAAAGCAGGAAGCATTCTGTGCTTTAGATTCTGGCCCTAGACAGTTAGAATGCATATGTAAGTAATAATTTCAGTGAGTCCGGAGTCTTGCATCTTTCTATACATAGAAAAGCACTAAAATCTTTAGCTTGAAATATCTGCTTTTTGTGATTAGCAATGATCTTTCGATGTTCAACCACTTGCTTTTTTCCATCGAAAACCTATATATCACGACTCTTCCCTTACCTCTTCAGAGTTCCTCAGAGCTATCTGAGAGGGTATTTCTCCAGCTAAAATCCTCAGTAAGCTCCCTGAATATAAATTAACTCAGAGCTTTTAGGTTGTGTGTTTTTTTTTTAGTCGACAATGTTCTCTATAAATTCCAGCTGTTTTCATTACACTATCCAAATATCTATTCCTTACCAGATCCTCAGGTGTAGGGACACAGCTATTGAAGAGTATGAATCAAAGTACATACATACTTTTACTCTTGCTACTTTTCTATCAAAATTCATTCATTTAACCACCAGACTTTTGTCATGCTCTTACTATACGTCAATCACCGATCTACATATAGGTCCTGAATATTCAATGATAAGCAAGACAGATAAGAGTCTTGCTCTCATGGTTCTTCCTTTTAGGCTGAGATAGGCAAGAAAAAAGAAGGAAACCAATAAGTGAATGTTATATTTACTGCCAATGATAAATTCTATGAAGTGATATATGTTATGAAGAAAACAAAAGAGCTGAACAGGACAAAGAATGATATGGGTGGCATATATTAAATTAGGAGGAAAATGAGAGCATATAGTATTATAAATTGACTTAATCATTGGAAGTCTACATTGTGCAAGGCACTGTTCTAAGTTCTGGAGATAAAGCAGAGAATGAGTAAATAAGGTCCTTGCCCTCTAGCAGCTTACATTCTCATCTTGGTGCAGGAATTAAGTCACATAAAACAATGAAGAGATTAAAAATATCAGTTATTAATACATGCTATAAAGAGTAGGGTTGGGATGAAGAGTGAATAGGAGACTATATAAATTAGATGGCCAAGAAGAAACTCTCTGATTACATATCACTACTTGTGGTCTCACAGACAAGGAACTATCATTGCAAAAATCTACATGACTTATAGCAATAGAGAACACAAAGCACACAGTGCCTTAGTTGGAAATGTTATTTGCATATTCAAAGAATAAAAATACAGAGAGCTTGGGTAGATCAAACAAGGGTCTTGCAGGCCATGGTTTATAGTTTGGAAGTTTTTCTTGGCATAATGGGCAGACGCTGGAAATATTTTAAGCATAGGCATGAAAGAATCTATTTCACTTTAAGAAAATCACTCTGAATGCTGAGTCGAAAATATACTGTAGAAGGTCAACAATGTGAGCAGGGAAATATATTAGGAAGTGTAGGTAAAATATGACAGTGGCTTAGATTAGATTGGTGACAGTGAGGGTGCAGATAACTGGATGGGTTCGAGATATATTTTGAAAGAAAAGCTAACGGCATTTTATGATGAAATAGAAGGAATGGAGTTTAGAAACATATTAGAGAAATCAAGGATGTTTCCTGCATTATTTAGCCTAAATAACTGGGTGAAAGGTGGGCATATTAAATTTAAGATCCAAATAGAGTGATCAAATAAGGAAAAGACCATTATAACATAGATCTGAAGCTCAGGAGCAATGGCAAAGTTAGAGATAGAGATTTGGAAAGTCATTGGCATGCAGGCACTATTTTAAATTTGGGGATTGGACGTGATCATGTAGGAAGAGAATTTATTTATGTATGTATTTATTTATTTATTTACTTTGTCTTTTTGCCTTTTCTAGGGCCGTACTCGCGGTATATGGAGGTTCCCAGGCTAGGGGTCTAACAGGAGCTGTAGCCGCCAGCCTTCGCCACAGCCACAGCAACGAGGGATCGAGCCACGTCTGCAACCTACACCACAGCTCACGGCAACGCCGGATCCTTAACCCACTGAGCAAGGCCAGGGATCAAACCCGCGACCTCATGGTTCGTAGTCAGATTCGTTAACCACTGAGCCACAACGGTAACTCGAGGAACAGAATTTAGAGAGTATAAACCTATTCCTATTTTGTGTCTCATTCAGAGCATTGGTAATTGACTGGCCACTGACTGTCATAAAACATGTTCATACTAAAGCATCTATGACCCTAAAGCTAGTCATACTAAGATGTTTATGATTAGTTATAGCCCAATGTTTTCATATTTTCATATTTATCATAGCAAGATGTGTCCCAAAGAAGCTACTCCAATTTGAGAATTTCTAGCCGACGGTCACACTGTTGGGCCTTAAATTTATAACCCAGATGAGCAAGGTGGGTTTGGGATCTTCCTTAACCCAGCCCCTTGTGCTGTTCCACTGATCCACAATGGGCTGGTCTCACAGAAGACCCCATGGTTTATTCTTAGCTTTACGCAGAATTTGGGACCTTTTAAAAGTGCTCCCTATTTCTATCTGATTTTCATATTTCTGCCTCGATCTTAACCTCTCCTTTGTTCCAAAAGTGAAACCAGTTGTCAGGCACTGGTATCTTGTCATTATTACATTTGTCACCTTCCTGATTGCCTCCTGTGAAAATGCATCAAGTATGTCAATTATGAATTTATTTATTTTCTGATATTTGAACTACTGAGACTGTATTTAGAATGACTTGAAAGTGGATATGCAGCTATTCACTTCCTCTCACCCTATCAAAGCTCTCAAAATGAGAGGCCCAATTCTCCCTGGGGTGGAATATTTGTATTTATTCTTAATTTATAAATTCAGAGTGTGAAGTGTCTAGCTATTCACCTCTATGGATGCTGCTGGAATTTTATTTCACAGTATGATATATAATTCTTTAAGTGGTGAAGACTGGGAATCCTATTGAAAAGATAGAGAAGATAAAAGATAGATAGGTAGATAGATAGATAGATAGATAGATAGATAATAGACAGACATTTATATTCAGGATTCTCTTGATGACACTATATTGTAAGAAGAAGTTTTGGCTTATTATATTTTAAAAAGTATCTGCAGTTTTCATTTTAGCTATGTAGTTTTTGCTTTTGGCAGTTTGACATCCCTGATATTGTTTTTAGATAGATTTTTATTTTTAATGTGATTTTTTTTTTCTGGTCAGAGATTTTAAGCAGAATATGAGGAATAACTTTTCTCCAATTTCTTTTTTTTTCTCCCCAAATGGGTTTGATTTCATTACAAAACATGTCTGTAATTGAATTCCTCTTCTTGGGAGAGATGATAGGAAGGTTTTCCCTCCTCATTGAAGGCTTGATCCAGTAGGCCCACAGAGTTGTACCTTAGCAGCATTCTCTGCTCTGTCTTTCCCAAAGCCTGATCCTTGGCACAAAACAAACAAACAAAAACTTCTTCCCTGATCTCGCCATGATTCTTAGACAAGTGCCGCCTCTCATCTCTCTATATTCCACATCTTACACTGTCACCACACTGAAAACCAATGTGAGACACAACTTGAAAATACAGTGAGACATGCACTCAAAAGGAGGGCTTTTTAGGGAGGCCCAATGTCACAATCCTTTATACTTGACGCCAACCTTCTCTCTGGTTAATGCTAAATTCTGGTGTAGTTATAGGGAAATACGGATGGGAATGCCTAGTGAGGCTTGTAATAGGAACCCTTATCAACTCAAAAGAAAGCTGTTGGCTGTCAGTGTGACAAATGATGTTCTAGAAGTAGTTACACACTAATGCCAGAGAATTAACATTTTCAGGGAAATGAATTTCATTGTCCCCTTCACCCCATATTTGGAGAAATAATAAAGCTACAAGGCCTAAAAGTGCAATGACTGCCCTGCTGAGGGCTCAGTGGATAAAGTAGGGAGTCCTCACTGTTTTTGTGATATCTGGAAATGTCTGCAAGGTTAAGGTGTATTAGTTATGAGTTTCTTAAAACATTTTCAAATCCTTTATTTTAGGAGCAAATGAAGAGGACTTTCACAGAAAGAAACAATAACTGGACCCTCTAACTCCAAGAAGACTAGGGTTCAACAAATTTAAATATCGGTTCATTTTATCAACTATTTTCCCCTACAGCAAGCCTCAAAAATTGTCGTATCTGAATTTTCTTGCTCTTATTATTAAACTCAGTTTTAAGTTCCATGTTCACCTAGTAGAAAGGATTTTACATATTAGGGATAAAAATGACACAACTACATATCATTTTACTTCAGAGAGAACATATTCTTAAAGAGAGGCATTTAATTTTGTAATAACCTCCCACCTTCAAACCCAGCCAGGCACAAATCTTGATCACTCATATTATTGTTTCATGTATTTTTTTTTACCCCCACAAATCAAGATATTAGTGAGTTTATCTCCTTCTTTGCTGATCTAATTGTTTGCTTGCTTAAAAATGTCCCCACAGTTATGATACACTTTTTGTTGAGGTCTTTTCATTCTTTTGCTGACCTATAACGTGATAGCCTCAGGTAATATTAGCCTATCTGTTTTCATCTCTGATAAGTGTTCTCTGAAATTCATTTATGCTTTTAAGAACAAGGTGACAAAATAGTGGTATCCTCTTGATAAATCTCACATACAGTATGGCAGCATATGAGTCATTCTTATAAGTGGTGTAGACGTTATTGTCTTACATGACTTATGCTTATAGCCATACATAAATCACACAGATCCACTAGAGGAATTCTAGTGTTTAGTCATAATAAAAGAAGAGATTTCACAGATTGTCTCCATCAAGTCTGCATGAGGTCAAAGAAGGAAAGGATTTCCAATAAATAATTGGTTTCAACTTCATGTCAGATCAAGATGAATACTTCTATACATAATCTGAACAAGGAAATTTCATTTTATTTTAAATGTAGTCCAAGTCTGTGCAATGGAGTCTCTGAAAAATTTGGAAAGTTTTCCTTTAAGATTTAGTATTATAAGCTTTTAGTTTAGGGAAGGGAAATAATCCTTGTCTAGGAGATGCATGAGGCTTTAGCTTAGTGTTAATTCAGCTCAATCAATGGTTCATCGATTTGTTTGTTCAACACCCATTTATAAATAAATTCTGGTGAATTCTGCATGCCAAAATACCATAAACAAAGTAAAAAAGCAGACTTCCCATGTGGCTCATGACATAACTACTCGGCGTTCCTACAACAAAGTAAAAAAGCTAAAATAACTAATTAAAAAACTTGTAGAAACTTTTCTATTCATTCTTTCACTGAAATCAGTTAAAAAGAAAAAAAACTAATTTCTATAATATGGAAAGAGTTTCTTCAAATGTCTAAATAAAAGATATCTCAGTTTTTAAAACTTGTAAATAATTTAAAATTCATATGCTGATAGATTTAGCTAATTCGACTTTAGGAATCTGTCTTGCTGAAAAATTAAAATTGGTAACTCATCTGCATGCCGTTGATAATGGAAATTATGGGCATAAATGAGGTTTACTAAGGAGAACATACAGAATAAAAGAAAAAAATGCCCTAGAATGGAAAATCCAGATTTTAATAGAAAATAAATTAGACGAACCTACAGAAAAGACAGTTGTCATAGCTGGAGAGGTAGGAGAGAAACTGGGAGAGTGAGTTTTCATGATGGAAAAATAAATAAGAATAAAAAATGATCCCAGAATGAGGGAATAATTTATAATATTCAATAATGCTAGAGAGTAAGTAAAATAAGGAGAAAAATCTTCAATTGAATTTAGAGACCTGAAAATCATTGATGATTTTGAGCACATGATGGAGGCAAAAGCCAAAATTCATTGAGGAGTAATAGTGGAATGATTAAATGAAGCCAACAGTGTTAGGCACAAGATATGTGGCTAAGTGGAGAAAGAGAAAACTAAATGGGGCTATGGGATTTTAGTGTGTTCAAAATTTAAAGGTTTTAGTCAGGTTTGGAGTGAAATGTTAAATAAGAATAGGAGAGGGAGGGAGAGGATGAACAATAGTGCAATATTTTTGTAGTGTCTGGTAATAATCCTAGCAAATGCACAATGGATTTTAACTACAATTATTATGCTTATTGTTCAAAAAATGAAAAACCAAAATTGTAGGTGAAAACACTGGATCCTCAAGCAAAACTATCAGAGATAATCTGTTCAATTTAGGGTAATTACGAAGTAAATGTCTTTAATGAAAATTCCCCCTGTTTTTCATGAGACTTCCTGCAAAGCATTTGTAACTTTCAAGGATTTTGTATTTCTGCCATCTTTCATAAATGACTGTGTGGAAAGTCAAAAAAGATAAAGATAAGTGCAATATGGAGTAAGATATTCTATGTTTTGATTACTGTCAAGAAACTTTCTATCCACCGCTTTCCGTTTCTTGGCACTCTTAGTTACAATCACCTATTTCTCAGTCCTTCCCACTAGGCCAGTATAGTCCCATAGAAATATAACACAAGCCCCACATGTAATTTAAAATTCTCTGGTAGAGAAATTTCAAAAGTAAAAAGAAACAGGGGAAATGATGTTATATTAACCCCTAAATATTTTATTTAGTCTAATTTATTGTCATTTCAAAATATTATCGGTATGTAAAGCATGTTATCAGTATATGTTATCAGTTAGTAATGAGATATTTTACATGTTTTTTACTGTCTTCAAAATCTGGTATGTGTTTTTATACTTATAGCACATTTCAATTCAGACTAGCCCCATTCCCATCCTTTAGCAGCTACCATAGTGAACAGCACAGCACTAGACAGCGCACTTCTCAAATATCCTTGAAAGTCACTGTGTATGTACTCATACAACCCCTGTATTCCCAACTCCAGCTCAGAGTTGAGCACATAACAGTTAAATAAATAAATACATTTTTATGTTAATATAGGATTGCCTTATCAAATACAGGAAGGTCAGTTTTAGTATTATGGAAAGGAATAAAAGTGAAGAGGAAAGGACAGAAAGTAGTATTTTATTTCATTTTGTTTCATTTCATTTTTGGCCATGCCCACAGCACATGGAAGTTCCCAAGGC
Organism: Catagonus wagneri; assembly: GCA_004024745.2. NCBI lineage: Eukaryota > Metazoa > Chordata > Mammalia > Artiodactyla > Tayassuidae > Catagonus > Catagonus wagneri. The sequence goes on along the minus strand of PVHT020000015.1, from coordinate 32,176,211 downwards.
AGGGATCAAACCTGTACCACAGCAGCACCCAAGCCACAGTGGTGACCAAGCCAGATCCTTAATCTGCTTCACCACCAGAGAACTGCAGTGCTTTATTTATATATATATGTGTCTACTCTAAGGTGTTGGGAGGGCAGTGAGAGGTTCAACTTTACCTTGTTTCTACTGTTTTGTCATCTAAAACATCAGATAGGAAAAAAGCTTCTGGAAGGTTCTCCTTTTGTTATGCACAATACATTCATGTGGTGTTTTTAAAATTTTTATTTCATTTTTTTTATCACCCTTGCTAGATAATATAGGCATTTGAAGACAGTATCCCTTTCTGGTTCATCTTCTTATCCCCTACTATGCAGACAAACAGAATACTCACTCTGTAAATATTCGTGCCATCCTTCAGGGTAGATTTCCTTACGTCTACCTTTCTCCTTAACAGTTTATACACTATAACCTATGAGGAATCTGCCTGCTGCGGGCATAGTTTTCAAAGGTGATAGGTAGAAGTGACCTCAGTTACAATAACATAGTGACAAAAATGTAATTTTCATGCCAAATGTATGTAAACAAAAGTTGCGGGAGGAGCTTTGGGGGAACTGTACAGGACAGAAAGGCAAAGTTACTAAAGCCAAGTATTCATTTTTGTCAGGAGCCTACACTATTCTTGGAAATAAGATGATTAGAAAATATTTTGTTTTCTCCTTTATGTTAATGTCTTTAAGTCCATTTTTACATGAAGAATGAGGACAAGCTAGAATTCTTAAATACAGTTATTTACTCTCTTCTCTCCACAGTTACTAAAGCTTCTTTTCTTGGTTTATGTGTTTACTTGTTTATTGCCTTTCACCCACACCAAACTGTAAGAACCGTAAAAAAAGCATATCTTTGATATTAACTAGTGTTCACTCAGTGGAGTACAATGTTGGGCATATAGAAGGTGTTCAATAAATATATATTGAATTAATGAAGGAATGAGATGACTTATCAGATAGTAATAAAATTCAATTTTTTTGCAAGATCAATTTTTAACTTAGAAGTAGGGAAAAACCACAGAGTATAATGATCTTTTGAAGTCTTTTTCCTGTAAGTAAACATGATTTACTGAATGTGTTTCCTCAAATAACTCTAAAGAATCTGCTGAATTTATGATTAGTTTAAATTCTTTTTGATTTACACCCATGACCTGTGGAACTAAATAAGCACTTTCCAATTATTTTTCATTCACTATATTCAATAATGCACTGCTGAAAAGAAATGAGATGAATGATGACATGGCTTCATGTTTTACTTTGGAAGCTTAAGGCTCGTTATTCTTCTGCATTGAGCTAGAATTTTACTGACTTATTTACATGAAGTTTAGCTAAAATTTAATTATGAAAAAGGAACTGCATTGAGCAAGTTTCTCTATTAGCAGTTGGCAGTTGGAGACACAGGAGAGTCATGCTTGAATCCCAATCTGAATCCAAAAACTTGAGAACTAGGACAGTTGATGGTGTAGTTTCATAGTTTCACTCTGAAAGCAGACAGGCTCAAGACCCATGAAGAGCTGATATTTCAGTTCTAATCCTAAGGCATATTCCAGATCAAGCTGTCAGAAAAGTGTAGTCCCCTCTTATTCAGGATATGAGGATGTTCAGCCTATTTGCACTAGTGAAGGCAATCTGCTTTGCTCAATCTACCCATTCGAATGTTAATCTCATCAAAGACATCTGCACAGACACACCCAGCATAATGTTTGATCAAATATCTGAAAACCCGATGGCCCAGTCAAGTTGTTTTGTAAAGTTAGTCATCACAGCAACTCCCAACAAGGAACTTTTGAGATATTATAAATGGAGATTTTTATTATTACTGCATTATTCTGCTTAGCTCAGTAAAATCTTGTATTAAAAGTATCTTATAAATCTTATAAGTTAAACTAGTGGTCTAGAGTTCAGCTAAGCTTGCCCACAAAGAATAGTGTGATTATGTACTATAATATTTTTTTGTTTAGAAATAGTTATTTCATAATTGATTAGGAAAGGGCCATTGCATTATTACATAATTTCTTCACATATAGTAAATTGTGGAAATTACTTGTTTGAGCCTTCTCTGTTAACCCACAAATAGGAGCAGCATAATATCAGGAAGCAGTGGCTGTGATTGACACTAGTAATGGATGTGATACACATAGGTGATTATCTAACAGTTTTTGTGGCAGACCTTTAAAGACCCCAACAACAAGTGGTTGCTTTGAACTCCAGTATTCAGAACACACACAAGGAGGCATGTCTGGTTAGAGCAGGAACAATGGAGGAACATAGAGTCCTGCCCCCTCCTCTTTACCGCTTCTTCTACTCAAGCCAATTCCAAGGCTCCTCCATAGAGGGCTGGGGTTACATAAAGGACAATTTGACGATCACTGGTATTAAGGTAGTCAAATTGTGACTACTGTAAATATGCTATAGGAAGGAGATTACAATAGTTGGTTCACAAGATTTTTTTTCTCACATGGTATCTAGAGTCTAGAGAAGATTTGATAACAGCACAAGTCTATGCCTGATATTTTAAGAGGGTCTTGAAATAACACAGTAATTTACTTGCAAAGGATTATGGGCACACTACTAAGAGAATCTGTACCATCTTTTAAACTGTATTGATGTGTGATGAGAAAATGCATATACTTATGTACGGTAAGAAGATAGACCTAGCTGGAAAACCAGATCCACACTTTAGTGTGGCCTAACTTGGACTAGAGTTTTGATTTCTGTCTAGGTCTACCCTTTAAAATAGTCTAAGTTAAGTTTCTTGTAAAGTTAAGCTTCCCACATTTTTTTTCCATACTGATTTGCATTGGTGGGTTTTTGGTTTGGGGGTTTTTTGGCCAGGACCACAGTGTGAGGAAGTTTTGGAGCCAGGGATTGAACTCATGCCACAGCAGTGACAACGCTGGATCCTTAACCTGATGAGCCACCATGGAACTCCTTTTTAACAATTGTTACAGAGTAATTCATGATAACAGAGATTCATGTGGATTATTTGGATGATCAGTCCTGGTGAACTGAGTAAATCATTGTAACTACATTGTAACTGATTCATAAATTTGGGTGCGTGATTTAATTGCAATAATTTTCTTTTTAAGGAAATTAGAGTCATATCTTGGATTTCAGATAATCTCTTCTAATACACTATCTTTAGTCTGAAAGTTTTATTTTTTCCATTCATTGTAAATACTGATTGTTATATAGTCGAATTGTTTTAACCTTAGTCTGGGTACTTAACACATTGCAGAAAATGAGGAAACAGAGGCTGTAAGGTAAAAGCGTTTTACCTTAAGTGTACCAAACTAGAGCACTCTGTGCATCATAGCACAGAACAAAGTCTGTTCTGTTGATGCAGTAGGGGGTCACCTCAACAAATGTTTCCTTTCAGGACAAAAATTTAAACTTTTGCCTTTTATTTGACATAGTCCATCATTTGTTCAAGTTCAATATTCTATACCAATGGCTAAACTTAGAGATTTCCCAAGGATCTTCAGTACAGCGTAAGAGTTGAACTGGATCTGTCTTTCTCTCAGGAAAATTCTTCTAATTCAATTCACTGATTCAGTTTTTATTACCTAATCCTTACTGAGATGTTGCTGGGCTCTATGCCCTCTAAAGGGAAGTTATAAATACGTAGAAGATATGTTTAAGCCTCGGCCATGGTTTTAACTAACTACACAGATGTTAGATAGTAATATTACAATTGTAGGATGGAACTAACACTTGTTAGATATGCTTAAAACTGTACCAAGTTTTCTTTTTAATGGAGTTGTATTTAAACACATAAAATCTGAGATTGTTAGTACATAGTTTAAGGCAAATCAATGTTATGCAGTAGGAAGTATGAGCTTTGGAAATGAATAAACCTGGTGTTGGGTCGGTCTCAGCTCTATCACATAATAGTTGTGTGGGCTTAAGTAAGTCACTTACCCTCCCGGGTTTAATTTTCCTTATAGATATAATCATGGCACCACATGCTCATTCCTTAGCCTCCCTCCATGCAAACATATTCACTCACTTAAAAGAAAACAGATGAATAAGCAAAGTATTAAAAACGTAAGACATACTCCACTTTTACTGCCTTTCCATTTCTCCTTGATCTTTGAAAAAATTTTATTTTGTTTCTAAATGAAATGTGAGAGAAGCCTTTTTAAATGTCCATGTCATTCTATTCATTCACAAATTAAAATTTAAGTATACTTATTAGAACCCAGTTAAGAATATAAAGGAACTTACATTATTGTGCTCAGTATGTACTAGTAATGTAAGCCTATGAACAGCAAGACATTTTAATGTAACAGCTTAAATAATCTTATTAAATATATTATTGCCATCATACTGTTGGATGGAAAATAAACCTAGTGCTTATGACTGTAATGCAACTGCTTGAGAATTAAAAATGATTGCTTTTTTCTCAGGCACAGTTTGGGAACAGAGTTAATTGCCAAATCCCAGAGAGCACAAACTATTAAATATTTTAAAAGACTTTTCTTACCATCAATATAAATGCTGCATTCGAATGAAAAGCTGGTAACAGAAAATAAACTTAACATGGAATTTTACTCTTCAAATTTAGGAAAACTTGTTTTAGCATTCTGTTCATACTTTTTTCTTCTTGATGTTCAGGTCCCGTTTTGGTGGTTGGTCTGCTTTAAGTACATGTCATATGAAACTAATAGAAAGCTTGAAGGCTGCTGATTTCTCTATCACTTTATACTTCTGAATGTGAGGCTGTGTAGAGCTTTAAAGACAGCTCATTAATTTGAAATTTTCATGGTAAGTCCGCAAAATAGAAAAGTAATATTAAGCTGAGTCACAGGTGAATCTTTAAGGGATTGTTTTTTGGCAGATGAGTTCCTTACAAAATGCAAAGCCAAAATAGGTACTTTAAATTTTAACAAAACAATTATTTGATATAATCTTCAACTAGGAAAAGGGAACATGTAAAGTAAAGGAATATTTGTAATCAAAAAGATCTCAGCTTTGGTCCTCCATTAAAGAACTTTTAAAGAAATGCAATCATCCCTGGAGAGCGATTTGGTTTAATGCAGGAAATTATTATTAGTTAAACTAGAATGGTAGAGGAGAAAGTGAAGTAAATAACATTTGAGTTAGTGAAATAATAAGGTATTAAAAAATTAACTGTACTACATCTTCATAGGTATTTCTAGATAATAATACCTTATATTTTTCAAGTGTTATACAATAAATACATGAATCACTTGCCATTGCAGCATGCAGCTACCTCTAAGGATAGAATTTAGGAGGATTTTGGATGTAAAAAGCAACTCTATAGGATAATTAGTCAGAAGCAATAAAAGAATGCCATAGGCAATTAGAGCACACTAATGTACAATTGTTGTACACAAGACAATCCAACATCATTTTCTTTCATCTCTGGAAACACTGCCATTGAAATGCTTACCATTCCACTGCCATTTCATTTATTCTAAAATCTTATCAATTTTAAAGACTGTATCATGTTTAAAATATTTGTTTTTTTTCTTTATTAACAATGAATTTTATTTCAGTTATACGTGTACA
>PVHT020000015.1:32036822-32169650 GCA_004024745.2 Catagonus wagneri | reverse complement strand
ATTTTTTCATGTGCTTGTTGGCCATCTGTTTATCTTCTTTGGAGAAATGTCTATTCAGGTCCATTGCCCATTTTTCAATGGGGTTGTTGGTTTTTTTGCAGTTGAGCTGTATCAGTTGTTTATATATTTTAGAGATTAAGCCCTTGTCAGTTGTGTCATTTGAAAAAATTTTCTCCCATTCTGTAAGTTGTCTTTTAGTAATATTTGAATGACAATATTCAAATTTTTAAATGTAAAGACTTCAAATTTTATTTGAAGAAATATCTGTCTTCCAATGCAGAATCTTGACTCTTGAATTGGGTGTCATTTTATTTTAACTAGTTAGAATCTCCTCATCTCCAAAATGTGTTCAGATTTAGCCAGATAGACTATGTGTGGGAGAAAATGAAAAGTTCCATTAGCTTTAATAATACACTTCAGGTTTATAAAGCTTAACATTTCTTTAAAAAATAAGCACTGCACACTCTTTTATGTGTGTATGGGTGTGTGATTTTCTTTTAAACTGATGAGCTAGGTTAGTGATAGAAGTTTAAGAAAGTATGACTTGATTGCATACATTAAATTGCCTTATGGTATTATATGGGGATGAATAGACTTTGAAATATTTCTTAAATTGCTAATATCAGAGTCACTAGTCAAATAACCCAACTTCTACCGGTTTATACTTGATTTGCTTTAATATGGGTTGTAGGAAAAGAAAAACTGCTGGAACTCCATTTAGAACTGCTTGGTAACAGACAGGTAGGACGGACTTCAGATTACTATTTTTTCATTACTGGAGGGTCTCTTAGGACTACATTGGAAAGAATTCTCTCTACCCCAGATAAGAGTCTCCTAGCAGTTTAATGTGCCAATCAGTTGTGCTCAGCATCACAGAATCATCCTACTGCAGCTATTGAATAGTTCCAGACCATACATTTCAAAGGATGGGGAATGTGATATGTGACATACTTCTAAAGAATGGTGATGAAGAGTATTAATATGCTTGTGATGGAAAGGGGAAGTATAAGAGACTAAATTGTGTGGGGTCAACATTGCCTTAGAATGGGAAGAAATTACCTAAGCATCAAGTACCTCATGGGGTTTACGATGATGTGTCTGCTCTAGCCATATTGTCCCTTCAGCAATAAATTGAATAATTCCTCTTGTTTTCAATATTAAACAGCAACATCTGGAATCATAGTGCCCTCTGATAGTGCACATTTAGGAGAGACAGCAATAGAGGCTAGCTAGTTTCTCTTTCAGTTCAGGGTCATTATATGCTCTATCCTGAGAAGTCACCTTCAAAATCAATCTAGAATAAGATTAACTAGAGTCTTATTAGCATCTGCGGTTACCACCACAGTTTAAAAAAGATAAAACAAGATTCTGAACATGGTATCTTTAAAATAAGGAAATGAGGGGGGAAGTGTATTTTAATATTTTTTTCATTTTACTGAGGGCCTTCATCTTATAAAATAAAGCAGTCAGCTTATACTCATTTTTTGAAGTGGCTAAATACGATGTTATGTGTACTTAGCATGGAATATATTTTGTCAAATAATGATGACATAGTACTAGGATAAGAGTAAGACTTTTAGAGATCCAAAGCACTAAAAAGAAAATTGTTCCCCACATTCATCCTTGATATGTAATTTAAAATGTTTGAAGAAATCTGTGGTGACTACATTGATGATATCAAATTATGTTGAAAATATTTTGGTGACCGTGTTTTGTTGGTGCCCTTAGCATGTGTATCTGCCTATTAGATAATTCAGCATAAATTCTCAATATTACAGCTCAATACACTATGGCCAGGCCAGCTGCTCTGGGTAACAGATAGAGTAAAAGAGTGGGGATAGAAATAATTTCCATAGGATGTGCATGGTTGCCTCTCTGCTGAGGTAAGAATTAAATGAAGTGAGGGAGTTAGTCATGTGGGTAGCTCAGGAAGGGTTTCCTAGGCTTGAGGAACAGCAATTGTAAATATTCTGAGCCTGGAGCATATTTGAGATGTTTGAGGAACACCTTGTGGCTTGAGCAGAATGAGCAAGAAGAATGAGGAAGGAAATGGCAGGTAAGAAAACCAATATGAAAAAAGCTCAGGGGTAACAGATGGTTCTCCAGCATCAGGATTACTTTACTTCTGTAGCCAGACAGCCATCCTTAAATGCCACTCAGAATATCAGTATGTAGCTAAACCCATGTCAAGTATCAGCTGCATAAACATGGCTTTTTGATCTCCCCGAAGGTCACCGAGTAGACTGGGAACACCAGGCAACCCAGATGGCTAACACATGTAACACAAAGTTTACATGAAGGAGACAAATGGACAAAAGCTAGAATTCTGAAAAGAGAAGACAAAAAAAAAAAAAAAGACGCTCTTGCTTTTAGCACTTGGCAACAAATGCTGTGCTATCAATTCAGAAAACTCACAGTATGATTATAATTATTCATAAGGTACACAGAAATTGATGGATTCTATTAAAATACAGAAACTTGGAGTAGCACACAAAGGAGACCAATGAATAGTAAAATCAATTGACAACACTGGTAGGGAACACATTTTTATTGTCTCACAATGTTATTTGAGTGCAATGGCATATGGACATGGTCAGAAAGTATAAGGCCAAAAAATAGCACTGAGTTTATTATAAAATTTTAGCAGAATATGTGGTCAGAGCATAGGCATAGTGGGATACTGAATTTGCCATTTTAAAGCATGATCAGATAATGACTTTGTCCAATTTTTGTTTTCACTTAATTGGGGACTGAATGGACCAGATTGACTAATAGCTTGGATTTGAAAGGCCCTATATAGCATTGTATTAGTATCAATAATGCCAGGTTCAAACAATTGGTGGAGATTGGTCAACAGAGTGGTTTTAAAAAGTCCAATTGATTGACATTATGAAGTTATAACCTAAATATCATCTTCCTCAATAGCTCATGTGTTTCATTAAAAATATTTATTCACTTATGTAGATATAAGCATGTAGCTTTTGTTTTCCTTCTTGGGTCAAGAATCTAGAACTGTGTTCTATTAAACCATCTTACATTCTCATATAATGCTTTATACTTTTCCAGCACACATACACACGCACAGGCACATGCACACGCACACGCACATACACACATTTACCTTCTCAATGAGATCTCTGAGACTCTCCTATTTAAATGACGGGCCTATTCCCTTTGTCCTGCCTTGATTCCACACGTTGAATCCCCTAACTCTGCTCTGTTTTTCTGCATACACATATAACTTTCTATCGTACTATATCAATTTTATATTTAATTTTTATTCCCCCCCTTTAATATATAAGCTCCATGGCAGCATGGCTGGGTAACTTGCCAGATGTCACAGGGAAATTAGTGGCAGTGAGAGTGAATTAAAGCACAGCATCCTGATTCCCAGACTTATATTTTCCGTAGAGAATTCAACTTCTCTTCTGGCAGTCATTCTCAACCGTGGATGCACATTAAAATCACCTTTGGTGCTCTAAAATTTATAAGGCCTAGAAACTCCTCAGAAAATCCTGATGCAGATTGGGCATCAGGGTTTTCATCTCATTCTCTTGCCATAATAAATTCAATTTTTCAAACAAACATTTCAACCATATAGTGGATGGGATCAGACAGACCTGGGTTCAAATTCCAGTATATATTTTATCTTGACAAGTTCCTCAGCCTATAAACTTCAGTTTCGTCTACTCTAAAGTAAGGATAATAATACTAAACTTCCAAAAGAAATGCCAGGATCAAATCAGATAATATGTTTGAAAGAATCTGACAGATAATAGATGTTCAATAAACATTACATTTTTGCCTCTTTCCTCTTTTGTTTTTATCTTTCTGGTCACAAAATTTTCAGTTATTTCAATGCACATTCTCTGTCCTACCAATCTCTGCTTACTAATTGGAGGATTTATTCAATTTATATTGAAAATATTACAGACAAGTATCCACTCCTCCTTTTTCCTATTTGTTTTCCATATGTTATACTTTTTTTGTTCCCCAGATCCTCTACTATGTCTCTTTTTCTATCTCTTTTATTCACGTGTGCCATTTTAATTCCCTTCTCATTTTTTTAACTGTATATTTAAAAAATTTTTTCTTACTAGGTACTTTGAGATTAAAACTAATATCTTAATTTTGGGGGGCCACATTGATGGCATGTGGAAGTTCCCAGGCCAGGGAATGAACCATTGTCGCAACAGCAGACCCAGCTGCCTCAGTAACACCAGATCCTTAACCCACCATACCAAAAGAGAATTATAGTATCTTGATTTTCAACCTAAATTATTTTTAAATCTACTTATAGTTTGAATCAGTATCAACTTATTATACACAAACTCTGCTAATGTATAGCTTCATCTTTCCCTTTTTATGTTGTTATTGTCAGAAATATTTTGTTCTTTGTATGTCCATTAATATACATTAATAATTATTTTATGCATTTTTCTTTTAATTCATATAGAAAAAAGGAGTTATGACCCCAAAATACTATATTAGTTTTTTATACTTACATATAAATTAATCTTTATTTCTTCATAAAAATTAAATAAATAAATAAATAAATATGAAACATGAATTTCCTCTCCTTTCATCTAGCGATGGTTTAATTTCTCTCAGCAGTGGTTTGTAGTTCTCAGTATATAGGTCTAGAAGTTCTTTTGTTAAATTTATTTCCAAGTAATTTTTCTTTTTCATGATATTTTCAGTGAAGCTATTTTACTATTTTTATTTTCAGATTGTCTATTGCTAGTGTATAGTGTGCTAGTGTATAATGATACATTTGACTTTTATATGTTGTTCTTGCATTCTGCAACTTTTCTGAATGTATCTTTTAGTTCTAATTGTGTGTCTGTGCTTGTGTATGAGAGTTTAAATTTTAGGACTTTTTAATATAAACAATCATACCAATGATGGCTTTTATTTTTTGCATTTTTCTTTCCAGTCTGCATGTTTCTTTTTTATTTCCCTGTCTTTTTTCCCCTTATTGGACTGATTAATTTCACTGTTATAATGTTGAATAGAAGTGGCAGAAGCAGACATCTTTGTCATCTTTGTTTTGTTCCCAGTCTTAGGCAGCGTGCAGTCTTTCACCATTAACCACAATGCTGGTTGTAAGTTTTTAAAAGACGTCTTTTATTGGATTAACCACATTCCCTTCCTTCACTAGTTAGTTGAAGGTTGTTTAAGATGAATTAGTGTCAGATTGTTTCAAATGCTTTTTTCCCCTCTTCATTGAGATAATACAGTGGTTTTGTAGTTCTTTTATTAATAAAATGCATTATGTTAATTGACTTTTTTGAGGTTAAAACAACTTTACATTCCAGGGATAACCGGTCATTCTATGCAATGCTTTCTTAAAGTTTTGTGGATTCAGCCTGATAATATTTTGTTGAAAATTTATGTCTATATTTTATGATTTGTGTAGTATGTATTACCAATACTTTTTATATATTTGTGTCATGTTTCTTTTCGTCCCGAAGAACTTCCTTTAGCATGTTTTGCAAGGTGAATCTGGTAGGTACAAATTCTCTCAATCTGTCTTTATTTAGGAATGCCTTTTTATGCATCTTGATTTTTGAAAGAAAATTTTGCTGGATATAGAATATTTGGCAGGCAATTTTTTTCTTCTACACATTGAATAGGCTAACCCACTGCTTCTGGCCTCCATTGTTCTGTTCAGAAGTAAGTCATTAATATTATTTTGGTTCTCTTGGGGTTTATTTCTCCTGTCACTTTATGAGTTTTCTCTGTGTATTTGTCTTTCAACATGTCTCTAGGCATGAGTCTCTTTATGTTTATATTACTGTGATTTAGTTGAGTTTCTTAAATATGTAGATTAATATTTCTCTTCAAATTTGTAAATATTTTGGTCATTATTTTTTCAATTATTTTTTCTGCCATTCCTCTCATTCTAGGAATTTAGTTATGTGTATTATGATGGTATGGTTTGTGTTAACCCCGGGTCTCTGAGGTTCTGTTCATGTCTCTTTTTTTCTCTTTAGATTAGATAATCTTTATTGATTTATCTTCAACTCCAGTGATTCTTGCCACTGTCAGCTCAAATATACTATGAGACATTCTAGTGAATTTCTCATTTCAGTTATTCCTTTTTTTTTTTTTTTTTTGTCTGCACCCATGGCGTGTGGAAGTTCCAAGGCCAGGTATCAAACCTGCACCACAGCATCAACCCAAGCTGCTGCAGTGACAGCACCAAATCCTTAACCTGCTGTGCCACCAGGGAAATCCTCTAATTTCAGTTATTGTAATATTCAACTAAAAAAATTTTATTTGGTATTTTTAAAATAAATTTTGTCTCTATATTAATATTCTTTATTGAATCATTGTCAACACATGTTCCTTTAATTTTTAAAGCAAAAATTTCTTTATTTGAACACATTTATAATAGATACTTCAAAGACTTTTTCTGGTAAGTTCAATATCTAGATATCATTAGAGACAGTTTCTCTTGACTGCTTTTTTTCTCCCTCAGTATGGGTCATATTTTTCTATTTTTTTTGCATGTCATGTAAATTTTTGTTGAAAACTGATTTATTTTAGAAAATTTAGCTTTGATTCTATGGATTTGGATCCCCTCTGTGGACTTCCTGTTGTTATATTTTTTGTTTGTTCGATTTATTTGTGTGGTATCTTGCTTAGGTCATTTCTGAAGTCTGTATTTCATGGCCATTGATGTCTGCTTTATTTTTTTAAAAGTATTTTATTGCTTTTATTTTTAATGCTGTTTTCATAGGTTTACCCCAGGTCAGCATAACTTAATGGCAAAACAGTGACTGGTCAAAGTTTATGTTTAAATTTTTTAAGTGAATAAGATTCCCACTCTTTTCTAATGTATCTGAGTATTGATTGAGGTAACACATTCTAACTTCAGTCAGTGAACAAGTTAGTTCTTATAAAGTCAGTTCTTTCTGGATACTCAAAGCTTCATGTTCTGCTAGGGATGAATAGCCTTCCCTGATTGTTTGTCAGCAAGATTGCAATTGGCTTTGACAATACCTCTGGGCATGAGTTTTTATTCTTTTTGCTCTAAATGAAGACAGCTGCCTTCCAGCATGAGACTGCCAAGTCCTCATATATTACCTTGCACTTGTAAAGCTATCAAAAATGGATCTAGAACTCGAAGACTGGTGCAACCCCAAGTTAAAATGCCACATACCCATTGTCCTTATTAAGGTTTAGTTGTTTTTCTTGAATAAACTTTTATCAATTTGTTGTATGCATTTGGTCAGTTTCCAGAGTCTTGAAATGTTTGGTTTTGATAAATTTTTCCAGTTTCATCACTGCTTTTTGCTAAGCTCCTTTCTTTCCCATTCCAAAAGTCAAATGGCATATCTCTTCTTGTTCCTTTTAAAGGACAAAAGAGATGAGTTATTATCAGATGGTTATTTCAATTTAGTAGACATAATTTTATTGAATCATTTGTCATAGAAGTTGAGTTAGTATAACAATTGATTTGTATATTCTCTATCTCTGCATATGAATCTCTAAAATCTCGTTGCTGCTTCACACATTTCAGACCTTTAAAATGGTGTACCCAAAGGACATTTTTATCAATAAGAATAATTTACAGGTCTTTATAAAAATATACCCTATTTCCCAGGATTTATAAGGCCTTGTTTGTTTGCTTGTTTTTTATTTTTCTATGTTGCTGCAGTCTTAGGGAACTATTACCCTAAGAATATTGGATCCAAAATACGCAAGGCTTTTTTAAAAGTTTTGCCAAATTTTCCTACCTTGATCCATAATAGCTGAAAATACTAAATAATAATACTATTATAAAGCTAAAATAAACCCTACTGTATTCATAGCCTACTAAGCATCTTCTGCTGGTAAACTTGTCCAAGAAAAGCTTTTTAAGAACTAATTAGGATGTTACAGCCTAGAAAATATTCCACACTAAGATGGGAATGGTATAAGGGAAATTTGTTAATACATCTGGAAGCAGAGATTAAAAGAATAGCCTTATTTATGCTTTTCAGATCATCATATATTGCTCCAGTATATTTCCACATAGAAATCGCCTCGTTCTACATAGTTGTGTTATTTTTAATGTGAGAGTCCATCCTTATTATCTATTCCCTGTTGGGTAGTGAACAAACATCTCTGAAAACAATGCAACATATTTTGTAGGGGAAATATCTTGCAAAAAAAAAATTTTAAAATAATAATTAAAAAGAAAAACACAGCCAGTCTGTTTGTATTGCCCACTATAACTGGTGAAGCCAAATCAGGAAAAATAAAATTTGGTTGTGACGATTTTTGTACACCTATAAATGTAATAAAATTCATTAAGTAATTCTAAAAAAGGAAAAAAAAATCTGCACCTAATTTAAAATTGTTGATATGCAGTTGCTGGTTCCAAGAGCCTCTCATACATACAGTGAAATCCACTTATCATTTGGATCTACAGTGTTTCAACGTTTATATTCTTTCACTTTTACCACTTCTATTAACTTTATCTTCTTTTTAAAAAATTATATTTGATTTCTGTTGACTTTGAAAAAAATAATAAAGATTTTATTTCAGACTAAATAATGACTGTCCATTTCTGGGCAGCCCTTAATTGTACTTTTTATTCCATATTACCTATGTGGCCATAATTTTCACTGCCAGGTGCTGTTTCCTAATTGTGAGTGAATGACTCTTTGAATTTTAGTATTACAGAGTGATCACTGAATCCATTTCATTAGTAAAGCTAACGTAAGTAAGTAAACCTCTATGCCCTCCACTGTTCACAATTGTAATCTTTTTCAGAAGAATGGTTAAAGACAAGATTTTTACTTCTATTTCAAATGAATGCCTTTTAAGTATAGGGCACCTTGAATAAGCTCTTAAGAAATCATGACTGTAGGTAATTAAGGGGATTTCTAAGGTTTACAGTTCAGAGTTACCAAACTAAACCAAATACAGGATTTTTTAATCTCTCTTTCATAACATAATGACTAAAAATTCTGCCTCTGACTACTATGTAAACCTTTCTTTGTCTCTCACTGGCTGTATGAACTTCTTTCTCAGGTTTTCTCCTCTGTAAATGAGAAAAATAATACCTAACCCATGGAGTCATTGATTAATATACAAGACACTTAAAACAGTGTCTGACACACAGTAAGTGCTCGGAGAAGTACATGATGCTTTTGTTAAATAATCCTAATTTGGTGTCATTTGAAGTAAAAATGAAGAGCATGCTCTATAGATATTAATTTTAGTAAAATTGTGTAAAAAACATTTTGATATTGAATTCAGATACTTGAAGCATTTTATTTATTTTTGTACTTTACATTCTTTTTTTTAATTGTTTTAATTTTTTTTCCATTATAGCTGGTTTACAGTGTTCTGTCAGTTTTCTACTGTACATCTAGGTGACCCAGTCACACATACACATATACATTCCTTTTTCTCACATTATCATGCTCCATCATAAGTGACTAGATATAGTTCCCAGTGCTATACAGCAGGATCTCATTGCTTATCCATTCCAAAGGCAATAGTTTGCATCTATTAACTCCAAATTCCCAGTCCATCCCACTTCCTCCCCCTCCCCCTTGGCAACCACAAGTCTATTCTCCATGTCCATGATTTTTTCTATGGAAACCTTACTTTGTACTGTATATTAGATTCCAGAGATAAGTGATATCATATGGTATTTGTCTTTCTCTTTCTGACTTACTTCACTTAATATGAGAGTCTCTACTTCCATCCATGTTGCTGCAAATGGCATTATTTTGTTTTTTTATGGCTGAGTAGTATTCCATTGTGTATATATACAACATCTTCTTGATCCATTCATCTGTTGATGAATATTTAGGTTGTTTCCATTTCTTGGCTATTGTGAATAGTGCTGCAATGAACATATAAGTGCATGTATCTTTTTCAAGGAAAGTTTTTTTCTGGATATATGCCCAAGAGTGAGACAGCTGGGTCACATGGTAGTTCTATATATAGTTTTCTAAGGTACCTCCATACTGTTTTCCACAGTGGTTGTACCAATTTACATTCCCACCAACAGTGTAGGAGGGTTCCCTTTTCTCCACACCCTCTGCAGCATTTGTTATTTGTTGACTTATTAATGATTGCCATTCTGACAGGTATGAAGTGGTACCTCATAGTAGATTTGATTTGCATTTCTCTAATAATTAATGATGTTGAGCATTTTTTTCATGTGCTTGTTGGCCACCTGTATATCTTCTTTCAAAAAATGTCTATTCAGGTCTCTCTCATTTTTCAATTGTTTTTTTTTTTTTTTTTTGCTGTTGACTTGTATAAGTTGTTTGTATATTTTAGATAATAAGCCTTTCTCAGTTGCATTGTTTGAAACTATTTTCTCCCATTCCATAGGTTGTCTTTTTTTTTTTTTTAACGGTTTCCTTCACTGTGCAAGAGCTTATCAGTTAGATTAGGTCCCATTGGTTTATTTTTGCTTTTGTTTCTGTTGCCTTGGGAGACTGACCTAAGAAAACATTTGTAAGATTGATTTCAGAGAATATTTTGCCTATGTTCTCTTCTAGGAGTTTGATGGTGTCTTGTCTTACACTTAAGACTTTAAGCCATTTTGAGTTTATTTTTGTCATGGTGTGAGGGTGTGTTCCAGTTTCATTGATTTACATGCAGCTGTCCAGTTTTCCCAGTACCACTTACTGAAAAGACTGTCTTTTTCCCATTTTATAGTCTTGCCTCCTTTGTCAAAGATTAATTGACTATAGGTGTCTGGGTTTATTCCTGGGTTCTCCATTTTGTTCCATTGGTCTGTACGTTTGTTTTAGTACCAGTACCACACTGTCTTGATTACCTTGGCTCTGTAATATTGCCTGAGGTCTGGGAGAGTTATGCCGCCTGCTTGGTTTTTGTTCCTTTGTGATTCCATATAAATTTTTGGATTGTTTGTTCTAGTTCTGTGAAAAATGTCATGGGTAATTTGATAAGGATTGCATTGAATCTGTAGATTGCTTTGGGAAGTATGGCCATTTTTATGATATTAATTTTTCTGACCCAGGAGCATGGAATATCTTTCCACTTCTTTGCATCCTCTTTAATTTCCTTGATTAATGGTTTATAGTTCTCAGCATATAAGTCTTTCACCTCCTTGGTAAGATTTATTCCTAGGTATTTAATTTTTGGGGTGAAATTTTAGAAGGTATTGCATTTTTGTATTCCTTTTCTAATATTTCATTGTTAGCATACAGAAATACAAGGATTTTTCAACATATGCAAATCAATCAACGCCATGCACCACATTAACAAAAGAAAAGTCAAAAACCACTTGGTCATCTCAATAGATGCAGAAAAAGCATTTGACAAAGTCCAACATCCATTCATGATCAAAACTCTTACCAAAGTGGGTATAGAGGGAACACACATTAGCATAATAAAAGACATTTATGACAAACCCACAGCAAGTATAATACTCGATGGAGAAAAGCTGAAAGCCTTCCTACGCATATCTGGAACAAGACAAGGATGCCCACTCTCACCACTTTTATTTGAAGCATTTTAAAACAAAAAGAGGCAATCTGAGTTTTTAGTAAATTTGACCAAGCAACATTATCAAAAATCTACTTTGAGGTGTAGCTAACACTTATGGCATTTCTATGCTGAATATGCCAACTGGAATTTTCTAAATGTCTTTTTGACATTATGCTTTGTGATTTAGATACATTTCTGTTCAAAAAGACACAAATAATATTTAAATGATCAATTTAATCAACCTTTGAAACGGAATGCCCCTAAATATTCCCATTTTGGCACAGATCCAAAAAGAGAGTGGTCATGTCGACTTTAAGCCAATATACTATGTCAGGAATGTCATCAGATATTTGACCACAATTTCATGTGTCTATAGTGATGTGAATGTGACACCTCTTAACTTACTTGCAATCATCTATTACTCTGGAACATGCAGCTTCATAAAGTCCTGAATTAATCTTCAGGGAGAAGAATGCCTAATAAAGAACACAATAATGTGCAGCAGCTCTGGCAATAAATTTGATGAAAGGTTTCCTGAAAGCCACAGCAAAGGGCAAATGAGTCCACTTATTAGCTCTGTGTTGGTGTTATTTATGTTCTGTGACCCACAGGGAGATGAGAGATTTTATTTTGCTGCTTGGGCCGCTTTCCCAGGGCTTCAGCATGTTGACACTTTGGGACCAATGTTTGTATACTGAGTGGGAAATTTTTTTCATCTTGGGAAATGTTCATCCTTCACCAAAGAATTTTGCAGAGTGTTTTGGGTTGTTGTTGTGATTTGGTTTGTTTTTAAAATTTTATTTGTAAGCTCTTGGAGTTTGAGAACTATGGTATATTTTGGTGGCTTGGGTGTTTTGGGGAGTGTTATAAGGAAAGTGAGCTTCTCACACGTGGACTTGCAATGATTCTCTGTGAAGCATATTCGAGGAGTAGGGAATCAAAGTGAATAATGTGCAAGTTTTGTTAGATAGCTTTCCAAGAATATTCTGCTCAGTTTTATATCAATTCAATGTCTCATAATTTTAGAAAATATGCCATTTATTTTTACTAGTGTCTGTTGGGTATGTGAGTATTCAAAATTTGAATTCACATTTTACAGGTAATTTTTGATTGGATTCTTTTCAGAGTTGAGTTGAAGGAATGACTGTGTTTTTTTATTCTTTTTTTTTTTTTTTTTGGTCTTTTTATCTAGAGCCGCACCCGCGGCATATTGAGGTTCCCAGGCTAGGGGTCTAACAGGAGCTGAAGCCGTCGGCCTTAGCCACAGCCACAGAAAAGCAGGATCCGAGACGCGTCTGCAACCTTCACCACAGCTCACGGCAACGCCGGATCCTTAACCCACTGAGCAAGGCCAGGGATCGAACCTGCAATCTCATTGTTCTTAGTCGGATTCGTTAACCACTGAGCCACAAGGGGAACTCCTGTTTTTTTATTCTTTATGTTCATAATTGAGTTCATTTCGTGGGACAGTTGAAGAAGGGCAACAATGACCCAGGAAAAGTTTGATTTTACGTCTCTTATCCCTCTAGGAATTTTGCATTAGTCATTTCTCTTCTTTTCCAAACTCATAAGTCCTTAATACCATTCCCTGAATGAGGTGTTCTTTCTTTTCATTTTTGTCAGCACTGACTTCAGCTGATCTTTGTCGGTGTCTTTTGTGGTTGTTCTTGCTGTTAGCTCTTTCGAGAAAATAAGATGATGCCCATTGAGGCTTTGCCTGAATATTCAAACATGTATTTTATGATACTATTTTTCCTCTTTTGATGTTACATTTTAATTATGCACCATTCTGAAATTCAGAGTTGGTGGTGAGGGGAGATGAGAGAGACAGAGAGATGAGGAGAATATAGTTATTATTGCTTTATTTTTGGTCTTTTTAAAGCTGCACCTGCAACATATGGAAGTTCCCAGTCTAGGGGTCTAATCATATCTACAGCTGCTGGCCACAGCCAGAGCAATGTAGGATCCGAACTGCGTCTGCAACCTACACCACAGCTCACCTTAATGTTGGATCTTTAACCCACTGAGTGAGGCCAGGGATCAAACCCACAACCTCATGGATACTAGTCAGGCTCATTACCACTGAGCCATTGTGGGAATTCCCTGTAGTTATTATTGTTAATCATTATGGGTAAAGTTTTCATTACGCTTTAATCCCTGTATTGCCTAGATGTCCCATGCACATATTAACTTAATATGATAGTGAAAGCACAGAAGCTAATCATATAATGCAGACAAGAAGAATTCAATGTTATTTAATTCAAAATATAATTCACGTCATAGAACATTTGAAAATGAAATATATTCTCCTACTCTAGAATAAACAGTTGGGGTTTTGAGGATTAAAAAATTAAAGACAGATGTGCAACCTAAAGAAAGTGGAATATAGGTTCTGAGTAAATTCAAGGTTTAACTATTACAAAATTCTTGAATTTAACTGTGTTTTTCTCAGTGGAAGTAAATAAGGTTCTCTTCAAAGTTCAATTTCTTGACATTTATTCACTTAATCAACAAATGTATATTTAATGCCAGTTTGTATAAGGCATTGTTCTACATAATATAGAAGACAATAATTCATGGCTTCTTGCTCTCAAGAGGTTTACTGTCTGTAAAATAGGAAAAAAAATCTTAATATGAGGTAAAATTAACTATGGGTTTAATCAGGGTTAGTTGCGTAAGAAATTTTCTAAGAAAAAAATGCCAAGAAATAAGGAATTCATTATGAATCTAGAGACTAGAAAAGACATTCAAGAGCATTTATATATGAAACTGAAAAATAAGTTTGTTAATTCAACAAGTGAAAAGTTGAAAGAGGGTTATTTCTTTCTGGAGTGTAGAGAAGAAGTGGAGACACAAAGGTAAAAATATGGATCGTGTTTGAGTAGATACAAGTGTAGAATACTTGAGATAGCCTTGATGAGACTGGCAATGGCCCTATGGCAGTGAAAAGAAAGTGAGAGATGAAACCTTGTTTTGAGGATAGAAAGGGCCAAGAGAAGGATTTCAGAGTAAATGAAATAATTGACTATTAATTGACATACTAGAAGCAGTTGTTGACTGCTGTAGCATTGTTTTGTGTTTTATTGCATTGACATAGGTGTTTGGTTTTGAAGGGAGATAATATTTCTATAATATCACTGTTCTTAAGAAAAATTATCCAAAGAATAAATTAGTTGAAGAATAAGGAAAAGACTAGGCCTTTGAAATGGGTAATAGCTTCCTCTCTGGTTTAGGAAATAAATTGTTTTATCAACATTCTCTGTAGCAAGTTTTTCATAAGGATCACACGGGGTGGGTGAAAGGAATATTAAGTTAAGAAAATACATTTGTAGAATTCTGGATTCAGCAAGATTAAATGTTGTATCACTGCTGCTCATGGCCTTGTGTTTAATATACTAGTATCACTGTGAATCTTCTAAAGAAGAAGGTTCAGTGTAGGATCCTCTAAAAGTAAAATTTGACAAGTAGACATTTTTTTTTCTCTGCACTGCATCTCATTGAACAACAGTTTCACAAGAGAATATTTTGGGAAACATGGCCTTACATAAATGATTAAAGAAAAAAAAACCTGCCAACCTGCTTAAAAGATTTACCAGCTATATTATAGTCTCCAGCTTGAAAGTTTCATTCAAAAAATAGGATGTGCACAATACTTTAATTTCCACCCTGAAGTTAAGGTATTAGCTTTTCCATTGCCCATTTTATGGCTAACAGGTGTAACGCTTTTACTATATACATGCTGCTAAAACTCCTGAAGAGACTTGGAAGTAAAATGTTTAAGATTCTTAGTTCTGCAAAATTTGATGGCTCCCTAGCAGGATTCATTTCCAAAGAGACTGGATATCTAGTATCTTATCTGAAGACAGAGAGCCCTTAACAACATGTTAGCATAACACAGGAAAGTAAGGTTCAAACTATTCGGTAAGCAATTCACTGCATGTATCATGTTACCAATCAAGATTACTGTTCTGGAAGCCAGGTATGTACATATACATACAAGAGTGGGCCTGCTCAGTGCAGCTTGCATTTAGAGACATAGGGGCTTAAGTTAGAAACATTTTGGGTAGAAAATGGCTTGTAATTCTTAGAATCATGGTCTAATAAATTAATAAAAGTTAGATTTCCAAGGTATTTTTTTTTGGAATGGAGATATTAATAAGGCAGAATTAGCAACAGTAGCTACCATTTTTTGAACATAGGCATTGTTCTAAGTGTTTGTATATTCTTCATACATTCCACAAATACACATTAGGTGCTTCTAGTACACAAAAACTTTTATAGGAAACAATATCCTTGCTTACATAGAGCTTACATTGCATTTGATGAAACGGATAAACATGTAAATGAACAAGATGATTATAGACTATATTAGATGCTGTAAAGACGTAAACAGGGTGATGAGATAGTAGGAAGAATTTAAGAAAAAAACATCTTGAAGAGGTGACATTTGGACTGAGATGAAGAAAAAGTAGCCATACAATAATCTAGGGTCAAAACACTTCAGGTATGAGTTGAGATGGAGTTTAGGTTGTTTGAGAAGGAAGCCTATTTGGCTAGAGCTCAGTGAGGGAGAATAACATGAGATGATGTTGGGAGAAGTAGTCAGGAGCTAGATCATTTAGAAACCCTGTTAGCTAAAGTAAGAAATGATCCTGAGAGTAATGGATCTCCATTGAAGTATTCGGTAAGAGTAGATATATGATCTGTTTGTATTTTAAAAATTTATGGGGAGAATGGAGAGTGAGGGTTAAAAATGGAATCAGGGAGATCTATTCGGAGGTTATTGAATTTATTCAGAGTGACAGTAGATGCTGTACTGGATTACGACGTTAGTTAGTACTAGAGATATTGAAAGCAAACTGATCAGGGACTTGTTTTGGAACTTGTTTTGGAACTAAAACCATATAATTTGGTATTTCATTTGATGGGAGGAATAAAAGAAATAAGGTATTGATGATAAATTCCAGGCTTTCAGTTTGAGAAACTGAAGTTTATGGTGGTACATTTAGTAAACTGAGAGTAACAGTGAGCAAAATTTGTGATTGTTGTTTTTGGATGAAAACCAAGGTCTTTTTTGGCATTTTAATTTTTGACAGCTATTAAATATCTAAGTGGTGAGGTCAAGGAAGTTTAGCATACAAATCTGGATTCAGGATAGAAGTCTGGGTTTTAGATAGGAACTTGGAAATTCGCAAAACTAATGGTATTTAAAGCCATGATGCTAGATTTGAAATACTAAGAAAGTGATTGAATAAGAAAATAGTTGAGAGGAGAGAAAAGAGAAGAGAAGGAAAGAGAAGGATTCCAACCACATCAGCATTCAAAACTGCACAGAGAAGTTGAGCTCACAGGGAGCCTGAAAGGAAGTGTCAAAGAACTTAATAGATAGTCAAGAGAATGTGTCCCAGAAGTGAAGAGAGGAGAATGCTTCTGGAGCGTACAGTCATCTGGGTTGAATACTGCTGAGAGGGCAATATGGAAGCCATTGAAAACCTTAACAATTGCTATTTTAGTGAAGTTCTGAGTGTAGAAGATTGAAATACATAGACAGTGAATTGGAGATGATGTGAACACATTTAATCCTTGTAACAAATCGAGGGACTATTACCATTTAATAGATGAGAAAACTGAGGCTCAGAGAGATGAAATAATTCATTATATGTCACAAGAAATTGATGGAGGCAGAATCAAAACTAGGGTCTCCCTGAAAGTTCCATTGTGGCTCAGCAGTTTACAAAAGCCAACTGGTATCTGTGAGGATGACGGTTTGATCCCTGGCCTCACTCAGTGGGTTAAGGAGCTGGCGCTGCATTGCTATGGCATAGGCTGGCAGCTGCAGCTTTGATTCAGCCCCTAGCATGGGAACTTCCATATGCTATGGATACGGCCCTAAAAAAAGGAAAAAAAAAACAAAATGAAAACAAAAACAAAAAATAAACAAGAATAAAAAAAAACTAGGGTCTCCCTGACATCTAAAAGTCCTGTACTTAATCACTACACATTAGGAATTTAGGTTTAGAGAAGAAAAAACTCAAGATTTGAATCTCTTGCATCCATGCTGCTAATATTCACTTAATATGATTCATAAGATACCTACTCCAAAACCAAAACAGGTCATTAAGTTGTCTTTCGGAATTGGTAGGTTTCAAAAGTGTGCTGGCATTATTCACTGTATCAACTTTTATTTCACAAGACAGCTTTTGCTTAGTCAAGTTCCCTGCTTGGATTGAGGAAGTAGAGCTGTCTGATATTCTATGTCATCGAATTTTCAGTTTTAAGTTCTTTTTGAGACTAGCAAACAGTTATTGACCTCAAGCCTGTGCTAGTACATTACAGAGAACATAAACCTCTGTTTTTTTACAATTGATATTTCACCTCATGATTTTGGAGATGTGCCTATCCACAAAGTGCCAGATGGCATTGAAGCACTGATTGCTAACTACTCAAGGGCAATTCCAAGCACAAAGTAGAAATAAACAGAAATTGACAAAGAAGTCCTTCCTATCATTATAAATCACAAGACATTCTATAGTGTCCTTAATTGCTATGTGTTCACAATTATATTAATTACAAGTGTCTTTCAAGATTCTTCACACGGTAAATCTTTAATGTTAATTATGCCACCATAGCGGCAGTACGCCAGTATTTTAGACAAAAATAAATTGCTATGCTATGAACAGTCAGCTGCCACCTCACACCACAGATGATCATATATCGTCTCTATGGAAGAATTGATGTTAAAAAAATGTCCCAAAAAAATGTCCCCAACTCATATCTTTAGGTTGATCAAATTGCACACATAATGGAACTTGGACTGGACATGGTTTTAATTTCACTAAAGAATGGATGCCCCTTACTTACTTACTTACTGAGTAATGGAACTTACTGAGATAATCAAGTTATCTGTGCACCATATATAAACTGACATTGAAGATATTTCTTACAGACTGTCCCATGATTATTGCAAAAAATGT
The DNA here is from genome assembly GCA_004024745.2 of Catagonus wagneri. Taxonomy (NCBI): domain Eukaryota; kingdom Metazoa; phylum Chordata; class Mammalia; order Artiodactyla; family Tayassuidae; genus Catagonus; species Catagonus wagneri. The sequence goes on along the minus strand of PVHT020000015.1, from coordinate 32,151,204 downwards.
TGATAAGATTGCATTTTGGGAGTTCCTTTTGTGGGTCAGTGGGTTAAGAACCTGACTAGTATCCGTGAGGACAAAGGTTGGATCCCTGGCCTCGCTCAGTGGGTTAAGGACCTGGTGTTGCCATGAGCTGTGGTGTAGGTCACAGATGCGGCTCAGACCTCACATTGATGTGGCTGTGGTGTAGACCAGCAGCTGCAGCTCAGATTCAACCTCTATCCTGGGAATTTCTATATGCTGTAGGTGTGGCCCCAAAAAGAAAAAAAAAAAGTCATGTTTGGGCCATACAACCTAAGTATATCTGGGAATTGTCTATGTGAAAATATTAAGATGTATTCAGTGGCCTGGACCTGATTCCTATATTGAAAAACAATTGTGCTGGAATACTGTATGTCAGACTACTTGATTTAACTTGCTAAAGGTGAGTTGGGTGATGGTAAATAATATTAATTGAATGCCTATTGTATGCCAGCCACTATGCAGCCTTCTGTGTTTATCTAACCTAATCACCACTACAACTGAACAGGTTCGGTATTATTACCCTCATTTTGCACAGAGGGATTCAGTAACAGATGCAGACTCCTACAGTCAATCACTGTCAGAAATATAAGTCAAGAGCTATGGAAATTATAATTTAGATTGTATATACATTTTTTGTCTAGAATCATATTGATTTCACTAGATTACAAAATAAATGGCTAACAGTACATTCTCATCTCAAACTTTATCCAAATCCAAAGTTGAAATATATATAAAATAAAATATATATATACATATATATTCAATAATATTATATATATTTTAATATAACACTTTCCTGAAATAAAGTAATGGAGTTTTATTGTAGAAAATTCTGAAAGTTTTGAAGAAAATAATAGTTAACAGTGCAATAGTAGCTGGGCACTTACGGGTCAGATACTCTGCTAATTTTTTTCCATGGATTATTTTGTTTAATGATCATGACAACCAGAAGCAGAAGATGTTATCATTATTTCCTTTTTATAAATGAAGCAATACAGATACAGAGAACTTAAGTGTTTTTCTTAAGGTATCACACTTGTAAATGTGAGAGTCAAGATTCAAACCCAAGCAGTCTAGCATGAAAATCCACACTGCTCACCACTACACTGCTCCTAGTTAAACCTATGTCCATAGAAAACTACTGTCAATATTTTGACCCATTCCCTTATAAGTGCTTATTCTTTAAAGATGGTTGCTGGAATTGGCTTCTAATTCTTTACTCCCAAAGATGTTAAAATCATAAATCTCTCTCGAAACTCATTTTTTCTAAGCTGAAATGTGTACCCTAATATACATAAGGATATCACATCTGCAGAAACTCATCTATAAGATTTAGAAAAATAAAAATAATCTCATTGTTTCCCTTTTATGGTATATCCTACATTTATATCTTATGATCAGAGTGGCTGACATTTGTTCAAGGCCCTGAATTTCCCAAGTTTCCAATCTTCTGCTCTTCTTTCTGTATTTTTGTTTTCCTGTAGAGCTCCCAAGGCTTTCATTAGACCTGTGCTGCTCCTCTGCTTATGCTTCACAAGCTTTTGCCTTTAGGGAGCCATTCAAAATGATATGCATTCTGACAGAAATCAGAATACAACTAACAAGAAGCACTGATCAAAAAAGTTTTCACAGTGCAGGAGCCTTGATCCCCGTATAGGACTTTGTCCACAAAAATGCAACTTCACTAAGAGTTTGAAGTCACAAAGGAGTTCTCCTTGGCCTGTGTTCACTGATATCAGAACTTATGGCTCCCTGGGAGAAGTTACTCACACTGTTATCGGTAAGATGTGTTTTCAGTTTTAAATAGTAACTCTCTAAGCTAAATGGAATTATTCTTCAATGTAGAAGCATACATACTTTTTTCCAGGCAGGATATGACACTCCAAAATCCTATTGTTTATCTATTGAATACTAATTGTGGTGGAAATCTGAAATTTTCTGTATCTCAACATGTAAGGAACTTAGAAACCATTCTATATATGTGCATGTCATCCCCCATCCCCCTTATTAGTCAGCTTGGGCTACCGTAACAAAATACAACAGACTGGGCACTTTAACAACAAAAATTTATTTTTCCCAGTTCTATAGGCTGTGAAGTCCAAGATCAAGGACCTAGCTAATTTGGTTTCTGGTGCAGCCTCTCCCTGGCTTGTAGACACTTCCTTCTTCTCACTATGTCCTCACATGGTAGGGATGTATATAAGGGTCAGAGACTTCTCATGCTTATAAGGAGACTTATAAAGGCACTGATTCTGCAGGATTAGGCCCCCACCTTTGTGACTTCATTGAAACTTAATTACCTTTCATAGGCCCTATCTCTAAATACATTCACATTGGGCTTCAATATATAAATTTTGAGGAAGATAGAATTCGGTTTATAGCATCCCACCCCTGGCCCCCCAAAGTGCATGTCCTTCTCACATGAAAAGCACATTCATTCCACCCCAACAGCCCCAAAGGCCTTTACTTATTCCAGCATGAACTGTAAAGTCTAATGTCCAAAGTCACACCAAAATGTCATCTAAATCAGACATGAGTGAGACTCAAGGTATGATTCATCCTGAGGCAAAATTCCTCTCCAGCTGTGAACCTGAGAAACTCAACAAGTTTTTGTGCTTCTAAAATATAATGAGGGAACAGGCATAAAAATGGGAAAGCAGGAAGGGGTGATGGATTCCAAGCTGATCCAAAACCTAGCAAGGCAAATTCCATTAAATTTTGAAGCTTGAGAATAATCCTGTTTGGCTTTGGCTCTGCCCTTCAGACCCACAGGAGTGGCAATGCTACCTACAGGGTTATTTAGGGTGACCCTGCCCATTCAGCTCAACTCTTTGGGTCTCTTCAAGGGTCCCACCCTCTGAAACTGAAGACTTGGACTGTGGGCCTGTCGTGCGAGCGGCAGCCCTGATGATCTGTCAATCGCCTTTGGGATAATTCTTCCCTTTTCTTGAAGGATGGCTTAATTTAGCAGGCTTCCTTCATTTGGTCTTACAGTCTCTTTTCCCTTAGTCCCAGTCAGCAGTATTTCTGCTGGCATAATCCCATTTCTATTGCTGACTTTTGCTGTGGTGACTGATTAAATTTGTGGTTCATACCCATATTAATCTCCTTATCAAATCATTGTTTAGCCGCATTCTTAATGTTCTTTTCAGAACAAGCTTCCTCAGTTTGTACAACATGGATAGGCTGAGATTTTTCCAAAGCTTCAAGTCCTGGTTTCTTTTTGCTTAGCAACTCCTTGAACTTGTTCTCCTCTCGCATTTTACTCTATTTAGTAAAAAGCAACAAGGCCACACCTGAAACACTTTGCTTAGGCATCTCTTCAGTTAAATATCTAATTTCATCACTCAAAATTTCCATCTTCCACCAAACACTAGGACACTTTTTAGCAAAGTTCTTTGTCACTTATAACAAGGTTTGCCTTTCCTCCAGTTTCAATAACTTATTCCTCATTTCCATCTGATACTTCACCAGAATGACCTTTAACGTCCAGATTTCTCTCAACAATCTTTTCATGATTATGTACTTTCCAAGACTTTCTCTACATCTCTGCTCATTTCTTTTTGAGCTTTCACCAAAATTGTCTTCAACATCTATATTTCTACCAACAGTCCCTTCGTGGCCTTCCAGGCTTTTTCTAGCACACACCTTAATATTCCTCCAGTCTCTACTCATTATTTAATTCCTATGCCATTTCCACATTTTTAGGTATTTATTACAACAGCATTCCAGCACTCCACTTCTCAGTATCAAAATCTGTATAGTCTGCTCAAGGTGCCACAACAAAATACCACACACTGGGAGGCTTAAACAATGGAAATTCATCTCACAGTTCTGGATGCTAGGAAGTCCAAGATCAAGTGTGAGACGTGAGGAGGTCCAGCCAGTAAGTTGAAAGGCCTATTTCACTTCATCCTGCCTGATTAACCAATTCTTTTTAGAGGGAAAAAGCTGCTCACTCCTCAGGGTGCGGTATTGCTCCTGTGACCAAAAATACACAAACACAAAATATTGCATTGGTATATAGCCAAAATTTGAGATTTTCTGTTTTGTTCAAGGTCACTGTTATATATGAATACTTTATTAGCTATCTATAATGGCTGCAGCCAAACTAGAGAAACAGGCTCAAGGCTCAGGAAGGAAGAAATGTCCATATTAGTATAGGTTATTGACTAAAATTGCTCTAATGCTTTGGACCTTTCCCCCTGCATATGTCCCAGAGCTGCAATGAGCTGCAATGCATGATAACTATTGAAGGCTCCTTTTCCTAGACAGAGCAATGCTAAGAGGCTCAGAAGATGCCCCCTAACCCTTTGAATTCACCCTGGTTTCAGTTTGGCCTATAGAGGGAAGGTGAATGGCAACAAACATGGAAGTAACCAGGCCTGATTCACTGTGGCAACTCATGGAGCATGATTCCAAAATAGGAACCAAAAAGGTAAGTAAAGAAAACAATATAGAGCAGGCTACAAAGAAGCCTGAGTTTTAAACTGTACACTCGTTATAACAAAAGCTCTAGGAGTTCCCATTGTGGGGCAGTGGAGACGAATCCGACTAGGAACAATGAGGTTGCGGGTTCGCTCCCCGGCCTTGCTCAGTGGGTTAAAGATCTGGCGTTGCCATGAGCTGTGGTGTAGGTCACAGATGTAGCTCAGGTCTGGTGTTGCTGTGGGCATGGTGTAGACTGGCAGCTGTAGCTCCGATTAGACCCCTAGCCTAGGAACCTCCATATGCCACGGGTGCGACACTGAAAAGACAAAAACAAAAAACTAAAACCTCTTTAAGTGCCAGCATTCTATTCCAATAACATCCTTGCACTTGATCAATTATTTTATTCACAGCTTTACTGAGGTATAATTGACAAATAAAATTATGTTTATTTAAGTGTACAGCATCATGATTTGATGTATATCTGCACTATGTAACAATCAAGTTAATTAACATATCTATCACCTGACATAGCACATTATTTCTCCACAGAAGAGTGGGGAAGGGAGAAAGCAAAGAATCACACTGAGAGTTAAATTGTCTGTGACGAATCCATATATGTAAGTATAACCGGGTCACCATGCTGTGCAGTTGGAAAACTGACAGAAATCTGTAAACCAACTATAATGGAAAAAATAAAAAATAAATAAGAGCAACTTCATAGCTCCTAGAGCAACATTAAAAAAAAAAAAAAAGCTAAATTGGGCATCTAAAAACTTTTTTAACATTGTATAGATGTATTTATGATTGTTTTTTATATGTTTGCACTCATTTCATATTAAGATTTTTCCAATAAATTTAATATTGCTGCTGTTATTAATGAAACTTTTCCTTCTTTATGGCTTCTAAATGCTTATTGTTGGCATGCATGAATTATAATGATTTTTTTGTAAATTTATTTTTTTTCTGGTGACATTTCAGAATGTTCCCAATTCTAGGAGATTCTTAGTTATTTTATTGGATTTTCAAGGCATAAAATTATTTTATTTATAAAAAAAAAAGTTCATTGCTTCATTTTCAAAAGTTGTATCTATTAATTCTTGGCTGAAATGTCTAGAATCATATAAAATAATAGCAGTTATAGAAAACTTATATGAAAGCTGGTTTTAATGGGAATTTGCTTCCTGTTTCTCTGTTAAGTATAACACTGGCAGTTAGCTTATTATGGGTGTTCCATTTAAGAAGTAGGTAGATGACAACTCAACTCAAACTCATTTAAATTATAAGGCTATCTTTTTTTATCTCACATAAATTTAAAATTGGAGGCAGGGCAGGGAGGATCCAGTCATGATATAATAATATCTTTTAGGACAACTTTTATTTGGTGTTGTCTTTGAACTTGGCTTGATACTAGGATGGCTTCAGCAGTTCAGGCTGCCACATGCAAACAGTGAAATATCCAAAAGGAAAAAACTGTAGCATCTTGAGTCTCTTTCTTAAGAGTGAGGACACTTTTCATGGGAATTCTCCAAAAGTATTTCCCTCATATTTTATTGAATAGAGTTGTGTTGAATGTTGATTTCTAAATTAGTTATTAGCAAGTAGAGTAGGATTGCCCTATGTGGCTTAGAATAAGTTTAGAGTTGGAATAGATATTAGTGAACCAACCACACTGACCATGAAAATACATTGCTTTTATTATATATTATTTTTTCTAGGCAACACCCTTCTACTTCTTTTTGGTATTGTAATGCTGTTAATCTATAAATAATAATATCCAGTGGAAATGGCACTATATCTGGAGTCAGTAATAAATGCTACATAGATAGATAGAGATATACAGATGTATCACTTCTAAGAGTGTTTTGTTGGAGTCTTGAGGTTTTTCTCTATATATGCAATCACAAAATAGGCAAAGAAAGAAATTTTCCTTTCCAAATTGCATACTTTTATTTTTATTTCTTGCTTAATTGCTCTGGCAAGGACTTCCAGACCTATGTTGAATAAGAATGGTGATAATGGGCACCCTTGTCTTGTTCCTGATTTTAGCAAGAAAGATTTCAGCTTTTCACCATAAAGTATGAGGTGGCTGTGGCGTTTTCATATATGGTCTTTATTATGTTAAAGTACATTCTAACCAGTTTGTTAAGAGTTTCTATTATTAAGGTATGCTGAATTTTTCAAACGCTTTTTATTTGTGCTTTTTTTTGTGCATCACATGGCCATATGATTTTTATTTTTTGTTCTATTTAATGTGATGTATCACATTTATTGGCTTGTGTATTTTGAACCATCCCTGTATTCCAGGGATAAATCCCACCTGATTTTGGTGTACTATTCTTTAATGTGATTTTGAATTCTATTTACTAGTATTTTGTTGAGAATGTTTGCATTATATTCATCAGGATACTGACCTGTAGATTTTTGTTTTTTTTTTCTTTTTTCTTGTAATGCCCTTATCTGGCTGTAGTATCATGATAATGCTGGCCTTGTAAAATGAGTTCGGAAGTGCTCTCTCCTTTTCAGTTTTTTGGAAAAGTTTGACAAGAATTGGGATTAATTCTGTTTTAAATATTTGATAGAATTTACCAGCAAAATGATCTGGTCCTGGGCCTTTTTTATTGGGAGAATTTTGATTCCTATTTCAATATCCTTACTTATTACTAGTCTGTTTAAATTTTTCATTTTTACATGATTCAGTCTTGGTCTGAAATGTATCCATTTCTTCTAAGTTATCCAGTTTGTTGGCTTTTAATTGTTTATAGTCATCTCTTATGATACTTTGTATATCTGTGGTTTTAGTTGTAATGTTTCCTTTTCATTTATAAATTTATTTTTTCTTTCTGCTAAATTTGGGCTTTCTTTGTTCTTCACTTTCTAGTTCCTTGAGGTGTAAAGATGGTTTATTTATTATCTTTCTCTTTTTCTTAATGTAGATTTTTATTGCTATATATTTTCCTCTAAGAACTACTTTTGCTGAATCCTGTAGGTTTCAGTGCTTTTTTTCCATTTCAATTTTTTAAGATATTTTTAAATTTCCATTTTGATTTCTTCTTTGTCCTATTGGTTACTCAGCAGAGTGTTGTTTAATTTCTACCTCTCTGTGAATTTTTCAGTTTTCTTTACAGTATTTATTTCTAGTTTCATACTATTGTGGTGGGAAAAGGTACTCGGTGTGATTTCAATCTTCTTATATTTGCTAAGGCTTGTTTTGTAACCTAATATATGACCTATATTGGAGAATCTTGCATGTATGCTCGAGAAGAATGTATTCTGTTGCTCTTGGGTGAAAAGTTCTGTATGTACCTGTTAGGTTCATATTCAGTGTTTTCATATTGATTTTCCATCTGAATGATCTGTCCATTGTTTAAAGTGGGTTATTGAAACACCTTACTACTATTGTACTATTGTATATTTCTCCCCATTAGTATTTGTTTAGTGTGTTTAGGTGATCCTCTGTAGGGTGTGTATACACTTACAATTGTTATATTCTCTTGATGGATTTACCCCTTTATCATTATATAATGGCCTTCTTTGTCTTTTGTAATTTTTTTTTACTTAAAGTCTATTTCTTCTAATGCACGTATAGGTGCCCATGCTCTCTTTTGTTTTCCTTTTGCAGGGAATATCTTTTTACATCCCTTCACTTTGACTCTGTGTGCTTCCTTAAAGCTGAAGTGAGTTTCTTGAAGGTAGCACAAAGTTGGGTCTTATTTTTTTAAATCTATTTAGCCACTTTGCCTTTTGATTGGACAATTGAATTCACTTACAGTTAAAGTAATTATTGATAGATAAGGACTTCCTAACACAGCTTACTGTTGTGATTATTTCCTACCCCCAATGGCTTGCATTTTTGCAATCCAAACTACTAGTATTCAAAGTATGAACTCTGGACCAACAGCATCAACATCAACTGTGGATATGTTAGAAATGCAAATGATCAGACTCTACCCCAAACCTACTACACAAAACTACCATCAGCCTTGGTGTACTATCTGTGCTCTTTTCATCTCTGCTCTGAGCTACAGTTTTTTTTATAAGAATAGCACATTCCTATCACACTATTCCCAACCCTACACATACAGAGGTCACCAGGAACCATCGCATATATCTTTCCCAGTTGTATTCTTGGAATCATAAGCTCCAAAAAAGGAATATTTGGATGATGTATTGATGATAGTGTGGGGAGTACAGTTCTTAGGCCTCTTCAAGAAATGAATATCTCCTTAATATTGGCAGTAAAAAAAAATGCTGCCCAGTTTTCTGCTTTGTATTGATTCTAGGAGAAGTCCTAAAGTGCTCCCTACCTTATTTCTGGCTGGTAAATTTATTCTTTTTTAAGTGTCAAAGCATACACGGACCATCAACTGTGTTTTTAATTCAGCTCCACAGATTACATTGTGAAATGTAATTCTTGACTATAAAATTAGCTTAACTTTCTCTCCTAGTTTTGGTATTATTTTAACTAAGCTTCCTCCAAAACCTAGTTGTATTTTTACAGCTATTTTATGCTAGAGTTGGTATTTCTGTATTCAGTGTTTGTTCAGATTCCTAGGCTTTACCCAAGACCTATAGCATCTGAGTCTCTGTTGAATGGGATTTGGGGATCTACATTTTACCATGATCCACGAATACATCTTATATACACTGAAGTTGGATAAGCCCTTTGTCTAGAACTACTTCATAGAAAGAACCTGGTAATTTTAGTGCTTTCTGGCTGAAAGAACATACTCGTTAGTAAATGAGACTATTTTTATTTCATTTTTCCTTTTCATCATATGCCAGGGAGTCAAATGACTTACTGTTAGAGATTTATTTCTTTAAGTTTCTTATGATGTATACTTTTTACGTTTTGATACTTTCAGTAGGTTCATGTTACAGTGAAAGGTCAACTCTGTGTATATGTGTATGTATAGATGCACCTTTATGAAGGTTTGTATTTCTTAACTATTCAAAAAGCAATGAGCTAGGATCCAGGAGAATGGCCAGTACTCCTGAATATCCCGATTTTTCTCAATTATGGTGTTGGCCCAGTTTGTTTGCTATCTTTTATGGGATCGACAGGAAGAGAAATTGTTAAAATTGCATACGAAAAAGGTCAGGACCTAAAAGGTGAACTACCTACAGAACAGTATCTAGAGAGAATGAAAACAGAATATATTTGGTGTTGGAATTTGTCCACAAGGAGAATCTGGAGTACAGATAAAAGGAGTGTGGCACCTAATCTGGTTTCTAAAAATGAGGTACAAGACGGTGACTTTGTCTTCAAAAATAAAGCAAAGCAGAAGCCCCGTTATCAAAACCAGGCTTGAATTGGGAGTTCCCTGTTGGTCTAGTGGTTAGGACTCAGTGCTTTCACTGTTCTGGCTCAGGTTCCCACATCAAGTTACTGCATACTGGGGGCAAGGGGGAGGCTCTAATTAGCCTTGGATCATTTTATGTTCATTCATTATGAAATAGAACTTCTTAAATATTTTTTGCATAAATTCAGATTTAGTTCCATATCTTTGAGTTTTCAATCAAGGACCATGAGATACATATGATGGCCATTGACACAGGGAACCGAGCAGAGGCTGACAGATTTATGCTTTCTAGAGTGAGGCTTTATATTGGCCTGTGTTCACCAGAAAACAGATCTGATGCAGAAAGCTTCCATGGTATTGTTTTATTAGAGAGTCTAGTTTCAGGGATTAAGAGTGAGAGACAAGGAAATAAAATCAGAGAAAGAGAAAGAGTTAATATGAGGAGGTATTATTGAGCTGACCACTGCTAAATTTAATTGTCTGATTCTTGGAACTGATTACATGTGACACTCTACATTATATAGACTCCGTTAAGACTATCCCCAGCGGGTAAGGTAGCAGGGAGAAAGCAGAAAGGATCATTTGTTTACTTGCTCCTCCCATTGGTCTAAGGTTTACTCATGGGGCTTTTTAATTCCTCAGTATTCCTAATTTGACCATACATGGCCAAGGGCACTGATCCTATGGCAGTGTTTGTGGCACTCTTAATAGGAAACCCTGGGACAGGATGCAAGAGGTAAGCCCTGAGGGCAGGATGCCAGAGACTCTGACACTGCACCTGTCAAAATTTGATTAGAGCCAAGGAGACCATATAATTTATAGTCTACATCGTAACACTTGCGAGAGTGAAAGGGGGGCAGTGTTAATAGTTAAAATGTGACAACAGGTTTACAAACTCTCCCAGTGAAGCCAAGATGATGTGTGGTCATTTAATCAGAACCTAGGCAGAGGTGGGACAAAGACAAAAGAGAGAGAGAGGGGAGAGAGATGATCATTGGTGATTCATAAGAAGTATGAGACTGCTTCTCTCATTCATTACTATGAAAAAAATGTAATGCACAATAGGGCTTTCTTCGTTTTTGTTCTGTTTTTTTGGATTTTTGTTTGTTTTTTAGCAACCCCCCCAACAGAGTCTTAAGCAGAAGACAACTATGTGAAACAAATTAATTCAGAGCTGCTCTTGTTGAAGTAGGAAAATAGGACTTAAAGATCTGCCCTTTTGTTTCTTCTCAACAATCTATTTGTTATTTCGGAGAAAACTTTAGAGCAGTGCTGTCCTGTGGAAATGTAATGTGAGCTGCAAGTAATGTCAGCATATGTGATTTTAAATTTTCTGGTAGCCATGTAAAAAATGTAAGAAGAAATAGGTGCAGTTAATTTTAGTGATGTATTTAATTAACCCAACATATAAAAATACTAGCTTCCATATATAAAAATGATTAATATTTATATTTTGAACTGAATCTTCAAAACACAATTATAGTGCATCTCAGTTTGGACTAGTCACATTTCAAGTGCTCAGTAGCAACATGTGGTCAATGGTGACCTTGTTATCACAGTTTGAAACTGTTTTGCAATATAGGGGTGCTTTACCAAGGACTGCTCATTTCTTCCCTACATACTACTATCCATTTAAAAAAAGTTCCCTTGTGGCCTAGTGAGTTAAGGTTCTGGCATTGTCACTACTGTGGGTCAGGTCACTGCTGTGGTGCAGGTTTGATTCCTGGCTTGGGAACTTCTGCATGCCATGGGTGCAGCCAAAAAAAAAAAAAAATGTGCTGTAAGTTTTTAAGTTTTTCTTATTAATTCCAAATTGAGGAAAGATATAGGAGAGGAAAATGTTAAATTTTTCACTAAGTCAATTTTCATATTTGGGAAGTAGTGACCATTTTGACCTCCTTACCCAGTGAAATTCACAAGGGAACAGAAAGACATATTTGTTTAATGGAGTCAAAGAGTCTTTAATTTCAATACCATTTGAATAATATGAAAGAGCACTGATTATGACCTCAGTTTCATTGAGTTAAATCCTTTTTGGTATAGATCTTTAAAGCTTCAATGCATAATAGGATATACTTTTTAGAACTGTTTTGAAAATCCATAAGAAATCCACATTTTTAGAGTTGGGGGTGAAGGGAGAGGAAATTGGATGAAAGGAATCAAAGGGTGCAAAATTCCAATTTTAAGATAAATACTTACTAGGGACGTAATGTACAACATGATGACTATAGTTAACACTGCTGCTGTATGGCGTATTTGGAAGATGTTCAGAGAGTAGATCCTAAGAGTTCTCATGACAAGGAAAAAATTTTTTTTCTTTTTTTTGTCTATGTGAGATGATGAATGTTAACTAAACTTACTGTGGTGATCATTTTACAATATATATATAAGTCAAATCATTATACTGTACACCTTAAACTTATACAGTGCTGTATGTCAATTGTATCTCTGTAAACTGAGGGAAAAAATAAATCCATATTTTTGTTTTCCCTATCTGTCTGGTAAAAGCTGGATGAAATACTTCTTGAAGTGAGGGAACAACAACAAAAAAATCAAATACATGTTTTCCCCTCTGAGTTTCTATGCACTTACTCTTAAATGGCAAATTCTAGTCTATTCTGTTTATTCTTTGGAGGGTTTTATTTCCAGTTATTTTGTTATTTTACCAATCATGAAGATAAATTGGTCTAGACCTGCAGTTTCCAACTTTTTAAACTTTATAGAAATAAATCTCAGAAACACTTCAAAGAATTCCCAAAACCTCTGATACATCTTTCAGGATGAAGGACATCTGGCAGTTGCAACTAACATAAAGATTTAATTTAGGCAGAAAGTCTGAGTGTGGTTTGATAAATTGTTATCCAACAATGTGAGGGAATGAAGTATTTTGAGGAATCAAAAGTCTACTTAGATATTTATCATAGACTATGCATATATCACTGTTATTCATAGAATTAGAATACAAATAAAATAGACTTAATACAGAGTATGTGCAGGACATAATATAATCTTCCCTTTTTGATTGAAGGAAACACTTCAACATAGCATATATCTTTCAGACTATAATAATGAATTTAAGTTTTTCCAGCAAATAGAACATTCCAGGTGGATTTTCTCGATTTAGACAATTTTATTTGGTTTAGAGACACAGCCAAATGAATAGGAAAAAATTCATTGAGCATAATCCATCATAATTTGCCATCTGAATACTGGGTTTCTGTCCTCATGGCTATGAAACAATTAGAAGATAATTTATATCAAAATGAATAGGTAAACATATATTCTGTACTGAATTGAGATTTGGCCATACTTTTCATCATTTATATTTAATTAGAAAATACTGTAATAATAACATATTTTAATTCTACTTTTGACCCCATACTTTTGCCAGTATTATGATTCACTATGCATAAAACTCAGAAGGCTGTTGTAAAATCTTTAAATCACAAGTCATCATGGATAAAAATGAATAGTAGAACTCAAATGCAAGGTTATAAAAACTACTATCAACAAGTAAATGTCATGAAAATATAAATTATTTTTGACTGAGCAAGGTAACAACACGAATAAGAGAACATGTAATAAATAACTTGTTATGATAAATTCAGTACAATAAAACAATTCATTGAAAGCTTGTGATAAAATATTCAGTGTACAACATACATAAATATATCTTAGCACTGTTTAAAAGGCCCCTTTACTTTAACAAGTCACGCAAATTGTCAAGCATGATTTAAATCACTGTAAGGAAAACTGAGTCAGATATTATCCCTTCACCATATCTTTTTTTAATTCAAACAACTAGAAAGCCTTATATTTTAAAAGATATCAAATGTTTGGATGCCCCCAAGCTATTTCCGAATCTGATACTTAATATTACTTTGGTTATGATGGTTTTTATGACAAACAGTGATACTTCAAAATCACAGCTTCCATGACATTTTCTCTTATTTGGGGGGAACCTAAAAGGAACAATAAAGTCTTCAATTTCATCACCTGCCTTCTTTACTTTGTTTAATTTATTTAGATGAATATTAAAACTAATGTCTGCAAGTATTTACTAAATCAGTACTTGGATGATATAAGGCAGTATTTTCCTCCTGGCCTTATCATAAAAAGCACCTGGGCTTTGGAGTTCTCCTATGGTATAGCAGGTTAAGGATCCACATTGTCATTCCAGAAGCTTGGGTCCTGCTGTGGCGCAGGTTCAATCCCTGATCCCTGGTCCAGGGGAGCTTCTGCTCCCCTGTGTGGGGGGTTGGAGGGAAGAACCTGGGGCTTTAAAGATGCAGATTTTCTAGTCCTGTCGCAAAACTACTCAATCCAAGGCTGCTGGAGCAAATTTGAGGCACTGCTCAAAACAATTGCCTAAAGAGAACTTTTTATTGAATGCCTGGCTTTCCTCCTAAAAGAGGGTTTTTTTTCTTGAAGTTAATTCAACAAATGATTTAATATACATTTATTAAGTGTTTATTCAATAGACCATACGGCATGGTGGTTCTCAGTGTTGCACAGCTTCTGGAACTATACTTCCTGGATTCAAAATTCTGGTACTACAACTTACTAGCTATTTAACTTTGCCTGTGTTACGTAAATCTCAGCTTTGTCCTCTGTAAAATGAATAGAGAAATTTATCTACCTCATAACGTGAGGACTAAAAATGTGTCTTTATGTGTAACAAATGTAATAACTAGCACAAAAGTGCTGAACAAACACTAACCATTGAAGTATTGACTACTACTAGTCATATGCTATGGTTTGGTTTGGGAGGAGGTGGTTAAAAATGAATAGCAACATTTCAGTAACTTCTTATTTAATAAAGGATACAAGTAAATAGATATAATAGTTATCTTTTTCTGACATAATAAATTGCTACAAATTTAACAGCTTTAAAAAAAATCCCTTTTTTCCCTCAGAGTTTCCAAGGATCAGAAGTCCAGACACAATGTGGCTCAGTTGGATTGTCTGCTTAGGTTTTAACAAGGTCAGAATTAAGGTAATCAGCCAGACAGGGCTTTTATCTGCAAGCTCTGAGAAAGAATCTTCCTTTCATGCTTATTTAGGGTGTTGGCAGAATTCATTTCTCTGCGGCTGTACAAATGAGACGTCTGTTTCCTTGCTCCCTGGCTGCTGGGGGCCACTCTATTCTCAGAAGCTGCCTGTATTCCTCCTCACGTGGCCCTTTGCATGTGCAAACCAGCAGTGATGTGTTGGGTCCTTCTCATTCCTGGAATCTCCCTGACTTCCCCTTCTGCCTTTCTTTTCTGTTTTGAAAAGCTGATATGATTATATTGGAGCCACACTGGTAATCCAGGATAATCTACCTATTTTAAAGTCAGATGATTAGTAATAATTACCTCAGCTAAGTCCCTTTTCCCATGTAATTTACCATACTCAGGGTAGTAACACCAGGCAGTGGAGATTTTGGTGGCCAAAATTCTGCCTATCTCAGTGAGTAATTACCTCATAATATTTAGTTTAAAGGGTACATGAATTTTTGATGAAAGAATTGGATTAACATCCCAGTTCCTTCATGCTTATCAATAATCTGAGTGTTAGTTTACATGATCTATACTGAGAATTTGAGGATATACCAGCTTCACATGACTTTTATGAGGATGTGCAAGTAATATATAAGTTCAATGGGAACAGAAAAGAGTGATTAGTTCTGTCTGGAAGAGCTAAGGAACACTTTATAGAGGAAATACCATTTAAGTCAGTTGATAAAGAAAATATAGGTATGTCTTCTTGCTTTATAGCAGCCACTAACATGTATTCAAAACATGTTATATGCCGGTGGTTAAATATCTTATGGGATAATGTGCTAAATAAGCAATGAGTTTTATTAACTCTAGAAGATACGTAGATTGTTTTATCAACTCCACTGGAAAACATGGTGTTCAAAGAGGAAGTGGGGACACATGCTGGAGTCACTTGGAGCAAGTTCAAACAACTGTGCTGATATATATATATATATATATATGTTTCTGGATGTGTATACACGAAAATTTAAACCATGTTTGCACTCTGCATGACTAGGGCAGTTACTTGAGACTTTCACTTTTCACTTTGTGGCAAACACAGCTTATTGTCTTCCCAAAAGCCATTATCTTCTTCAGTAACACTGGCTCCACATTTTTAGATGGACAAATGGCTGTCTGGACTAAATATTCCATTTCTTATCCTCCTTGAAGCTAGATTTGCCCCTGGGACTGAATTTCATCTGTAAGCAGAAGGGTTTCGTGTGATGTAGTAGTTTGTTAGGGCTGCCATTACAAAGTACCACAAACTGAGTAGCTTAAACAACAGAAATTTTCTGTCTCACAGTTCTGGATGCTAGGATCCCGAAGTCAAAGTATCAGCAGAATTAGTTCCTTTTGAGGGACACTAGAGAAGTATCGGCTCCAGCACTCTTTCCTTGGTTTATAGAGGATCACGTTCTCCCTACGTGCATATGTGTCTTTTGTTAAAAATTCCCTTTTATATAAGGACACTAGTCATTTTGAATTAAAGCCACCCTAATGACCTCATCTTGAAACTGACAACACATATGACTTGAACCCAGCCAGAACTCAGATTGGGACTTGAACCCACAGTTTTTTTTTTTTTTTTTTTTCGATTTTTATTTTATTTTGTTTATTTTTTTGTTTTTTCGCCTTATCTAGGCCGGCACCTGTGGCACATGGAGGTTCCCAGGCTAGGGGTCTAACAGGAGCTGTAGCCGCCGGCCTTCGCCACAGCCACAGCAACGCAGGATCCAAGCCGCGTCTGCGACCTACACCACAGCTCACGGCAACGCCGGATCCTTAACCCACTGGGCAAGGCCAGGGATCGAACCCGCAACCTCATGGTTCCTAGTCGGATTCGTTAACCGCTGAGCCACGATGGGAACTCCACCCACAGTTTTTAAATTAGAATCACTCCCTAGGTGTCTGCACTTACTGAGGTCCAAGTTCTTTGTGCCTCGGCACAGAAGGAATTCAGCAAGAGAGAAAATGATAGGGAGGCAAGGAGACTCTGCTACAGTTTTATAATCCAAGGGAAGTGGTAAGAGAGTATTTGACCCAATAAGGACTGTCAAGGTACTATTCAATCATTGGAGGGGGGGAGGGGTCCTTAAATTCCTGTCCTTGGTCCTAAGGGTAAGGACCTGAGGCATATCTCGTGCTTTTATTGGTGGTAAACCTGCTTTGTTCTGATGGCTTTCTTGAGCGATTATTAATTTACAGTGAGTTCCCTAAGTTTCCCTCTCTTGCTATGGTCCCCTGTTGGGACTTCTACAACTACCTGTTTAACTATCCTACTCCATCCCTTTCAGTTTTATCTAACACATTTGAAAATACCCTATTTCCAAGGAAGGTCACATTCTGAGTTACTGTGTTTAAGACTTCAACATATGAATTTTGAAGCACATAAGGTCTCAGGAATGTCCATAAATGGGATGTGGAGATAAGTACTTTTCTTCAGTGTTTCTTCCTTCCTCTGCAATAGACTGCACACATATGTCTAGAGCTCTAAATGAGGTTGTAATAGAAGTCACACATGGCAGAGCAACCAGATAGAAATGTCCTAGGTCCTTGAAAATATAGAGGCAGCCTAACCATCCTTGAATTACTAAACTCCAGATTTGGTTTACAAGAGAAAGAAATAAACTTCTATCTTCTTTCCATAACTGCTATTTTGACCTTTTTTTACATGCAAATGAGTCAATCTTAGTGCGTATTTTTCCACATGCATTTATTTTAATTAAAGATATTTTTATTTTCCTTCATTTAGTGAGCTCTCCTGGTATATTAAAATTTTGATTAAAAAATTCAACTGACATTTATTTTTTTGGTGAAATATGCCATGGTTTCATATCAAATCTGTTTTTGTGCAAATGATTAAAAAATCAAATTCTCAGGAAAAATTTTATTTTGTCTTATGTAACTGATACTTAAATATTTCTTCTTTTTTCTTTTGGTGATTTTCATATATTTACCTTATGAAAGACAGCACTTATCCTTGTCTTGACATTTTATTAGAGAAATATTTATTTGGGAGCTTGAGACTTTTTTAGAATGGAAAAGAAGCTCTTTCTCAGCTAGCTTTTCTCTTTGCCTTTGTGTGCCATTGATATGGTAAGTAGAAAATAGTAACCAATAATGGGTTAAGGTACTGACTTGTGACAGATAAGCAATGGGACCTATGTGATGTGAGTAGCGTCACACATGGGCTGCGGGATACTTTTTGCTGTTGCAACCTTTAGCTGCTTATATAAGAAATATTTTACTTTTATATGCCAGTGGTTCTTATCATCTCTTGGGTCATGAACCTATTTAAGAATCTGTTGAAAGCTATGGATTCTTTCTCCCAAAAATGCATATACCTGCAAAAATTTGCATACAATTTCAGGAGGTTTACTGACTCTGAAAATTCATCCAGAGACACCAGTTAACAACCCTTGCTCTGTGCAATCTTGAAACATATTTCCAGTACTCATTTCTCTGTTTCATTGCTAACCTAACTTTTAAAAGTACATTTTGAAATATGGTGGAATTGTGCCAAACATAGGAGAAATTTTAAATTAGTGCTGTTTTTTGTTTTCTAGAAACCATGACTTTCCTTTTAGAATCTTTTTCCCTCCAGTATTTCTCTCACTTTCTGATCATATTGGCACTGTCCTATACAAATAAAGAATCTTATTTTCTTATTAAAATATGTTTCCTAGAAAGGACATGATAAATCATTTTTAATAAAAATATAAATGTATAATGAAGGAGGGAGTGGGATGGACTGGGAGATTAGGGTTAGTAGATGCAAACTATTACATTTAGAATAGATAAGCAATGAGGTCCTGTTGTGTAGCACAGGGAACTATATCCAGTTCCTTGTGATGTAACATGATGGAAGACAATATGAGAAAAAGAATATATATACATAAATATATATGTATATATATATGTGTGTGTGTGTGTGTGTATGACTGGGTCACTTTGCTACACAGCACAAAGTGACTTAACATTGTAAATCAACTATACTTTAATAAAAAAATTTTAAAAGAGAGAATTAAAATGATACCTCTCCCAGGGGTATTTGCCCGTTAACAGAAGACAATGACCATATAGAGCCAAATAAATTCTTCTCTAATGGTAGTTACTGGTATCTTGGTCCCTGTGGGTGAGGCCCATCACTGCAGTGGGAAGACTTTGGGAGTCTCTTAATCTTACCATGAATGCAGTTGGCCATTCTTTAATATGAAAGCCTGGACTATGAGGTAGAATAATACTCTATAATGCAGGTTTTACTTCATATGTAGTGCTGTGATCATTTTTCAATTATTTTGAGCAGTTATTCCTTTAACTTAATTAAATTTCTATAATAAGTAAGCCATGCCCCAATGGTGTTCTAGTGTATTTTCTTTGTAGAGATTATAAAGTCAGTACATTTTTCATCTCAATAGCATTTCCATTCAATGCTTAGTACTTCAGAGTCATTGAATGTAAGATTATGTGTTTATCTATTAGGAAGAGTTTTATTATAGAATTTCTTTTGCATAAAATTATGGTCAAGTCCTCCAAGAGTCAAAATGTAATAGTACTACTCCTGCTAGCTTGAAGAGAAAGCATAATGATGATATTTTGGTTCAATATGTAAATGCAAAAGTATTCAATATACCACAGTATTTCAAGAATGCTCATTTACTTTACTGATGAAAACCATTCCACTTAGAATATCCCATTTAGATTATTTTTTATGATTGTTCCATTGTCATGATGCAGTAAAATGCAAAGTGAATAAGTAGAACGGAAATTCTTAAACATTAGTCTTTAAAATTCAGCAGACTCCCCTTATTTACAAATGGGGATCTAGACAATAAGAAAGAGTCTTCTTTCATGTTCTTGTTAAGTGCAGAGTCTTTAAAAGATCTGCTTGGAATGTTATGTCAGTCAAGATAGGCTAGGCGATGTAAAAAAAACAAGGTTCACACAAATCTAAATGGCTTCTATATTAGTTTCCTATCCCTGCATAACAAATTACCCAAACTTGGAGACTTAAAAAGTAATACCCGTTTATTATTTCATTGTTTCTATGGATCAGAAGTTCTGGTATAATGTAGTTGGTTTCACCAGAGTCTCACTGGGTTGAAATCAAGGTGAGGCTTGAAATCCTTTTCTAGGATCATTCAAATCATTGGCACAATTCAGTTCCTAGCGGTGGCAAACTGAGGTCCCGGTTTTTTTGCTGACTGCCATTAATGACTCTGAGCTCCTAGAAGTGACCTTCAGGTTCCAGCATGTGGCCTTATAACAACATAGTAGGTTGCTTTTTCAAGGCCAACAGGAAAATTTCACTCTAGTCTGCTATAGGGGAGTCTGTGTAATGTAATCCATGTGACTATCCCATCATTTTTGCCATATAAGGCAACTAATCAAAGCAGTGCCTATCCCATCATATCATAGGCTGGTCCTCTCACACTCCAGGGACAGGATTAAACAGGGAATGTAAACTAGGGAACAAGATTATTGAAAGCCAATTTAGAATTTTGCTAAACAGTTTATCGTGACAAATGTTGATTTTTTGCTTCATCCAAGTCTGATCTGTTGCAGGTATGTGTGACTCTCCAGGGCAACCATCCTTCATAGTTAGCGATCCTGACTGCTTCAGTCTTTCGGCACTGCTACATTTACATGACACCTCTTCCTCAACTGCCTTGGAAGGGGAGGAAGCACTGGAGAGATAAGAACCAGCAATTAAATATTTCCAGCCTAAAGTGATATATGTCACTTCCGCTCATATTTTATCAGCCAGTGAGTGTCAAATGGCCCTGCCTAACTTCAAGAGAGAAGGGAATCAGAATCACCCCCACACACTTGGAACTCGATAACAATCAATTAGTAAACTTTAGAAATGTCTACCACAAAATTTTGATATCTATCTCAGGCTCCTTTCTCATAGGTGGGTTATATGTTAGTGTATGATGAGTTCTTTTTATTCTTAAAGATTTTTGTTGAGTTATAATCGATACATCATCAAATTCACCCACTTAAAGTATAAATTTGATGATTTTTTAGTACGTTTACCAGATAAGTTCTTGAATGTGTAATTTTAATTTTGTCTACTGTGTATGTAACAATAGTAAATCTAATGTAGAGAAAGAGAAAAAAAGGAAAATAATTGTTTTACATTGAAATCATATTCTAATTGGGGAAGAAAAAGTGAACGTATAGGAAATCACTAGAGAACAATCTTAAGTATTTATATATAAAAATACCCAAACATGATTCCAAAGTGAGAAGGGAAACTGCATTTATTGAGTATCTACAATTTGACAGCCACCATGCCAGATGTCGTGCATATACTATCTCATGTAATGTTCATAATGATCCTGTTTTCTACAATGTTTATAATTGTGGGAGCTAAGGCTCAGGGAAGTTAAATGTCTTGCTCAATTTCACACAGCTAAAAATGAAGAGTCAGAATTCGCTCTCAGTTCATTCTTAATCTAAAACTCAGGTTTGTTGTAGTACACAATATTGTCATACCAACAGATATAAACCTAGTGGAGTGAGGCGTATGTGAGCGTATACTGACAGAACATCTGTTTTGTAAAAAGGGGTAAATACAGGTTCATAAAATGGTGGTTCCTGTGTGTGTGTGTGTGTGTGTGTGTGCAATATTTGTGCCTTCATGTATATTGACCCCACTTCACTTACCTTCAAATAAGTAAACATTAGCACTTCAAATAACACCTAGACACTTTCAAGAGTCCTTCCATTTACCTTTCTATTATAAAACATTTGTGTATTTATTTATTCAATCAGAAAACATTTAGAAAGAACTAGCTATGTCCCCAAGTACCTACTCTTGTAAGTCTTTATATAAGATAAATATAATTTGAATTTTATCAAGAAATTGCTACATTAAAGATCACATAAGATGAATAAAGGAAGATAGTGATATTGAAGCTAAATAATTAGAAATGGTCTGTACTTAGGGGCAGATCAAGGAATGCTTCATGAAAAAATAATGCGAGAAGTGGAACCTGAAAAGTAAGTGGAAGTTTGGAAAGAGAAGGGGATAGAAAGTGCAGTTTGTATAGCAAACAATGGCATGGTCAAAGTAGTAGAATCAGGAAAGCAAAGATAGCATTTGGGAAAATATAAGCCATCACAGCTTTTGGAACACAGGGAATATAAACCAGAGTGGCGGAAGATCACTAGAAGGCTTTAAATGGAATGTTAAATAAAATTACTTTTGACAAGGGGTTTATAACTTTCTATTGATGGCAGGACCCTTTTAATAACCTCTGAGAAGGAAAGAAGGGATACATAAATTAGGGAAGAGAATTGGACTCAGCGTCCTTCAAGATGAAGTTAATGGAATATGGCTTTGTAATGTAACCCTGAGTCATGAAGAAGGAAGGCATTCCTCGAGCATTACAGGGTTGATGCTGTATCTACCAGATCATGTGCCTCCGATATAGAGCTGTTGAGGGATTTTGGTAAGAAACTAATACTCTTAATGTGAAATGTATCTAAATTTTTAGATACTTGGGGAGATGCAAATTGCAATTTGAAATGTAAGAGCTGCTCTTACGCCCAAGGCTCACCCCTTTATCTAGCTAGTAGTGGAAACCTTGTTAAGAACACACACTTCTGACTCACAGTCAATATCTGAAGGTGAGCATTTTATAAAGCATATAAAGAAACTTGGGGTTGTTTCTTGAGGAAGAAGTAGCAAATCTGGGGATGATAAAAGCAGGAGAAGGGACTTTTTCAAAGAAGACCTTAATCAAGGCAGGAACTACAGGAAGAAGGAAGAGGAGCTAACGTGAGGAAGGAGACAGTGGTCTTACGGGATACCTCAAATATCCAGGCAGTAAGGTCTCAAGCATTTTGGCATGATACAAAGGTAGGAGGTGACTACAACAGATGTGCAATACTGACATTTTCCAACCCTTTTTCCCTGTGTAGTTTGTATATAATCTTTCTCTTTACCAAGGTCATGTGTATTTGGAAGAGGAAGCAAAGTAGCCTGCTCCTCTCCCTGCCACAGTCTCTCATAGTTATCAGAAACAGCATCATCATGTACTGGAAGGTGATACATGTATCCATCTTCAAACAACATCCTTGTTAGGGAACAGCTCCTCCCAATCCTGCCTTAGAGGCTAGAGAGAGCTGGGTTAGACACCGAATGTGACCAAAGAGAAGAGCTTATCAGACTGTGAACTTTGGCACCTTTCCTGGCTAAATATAAACCAAACCACACCCTATAATTCAGTCAGAACTGTGTCCCCACCTGGTCACCAAATTCTTATCAGAATGGTGCCAGAAGACAAAATGGACCCAGCAGAAAGAATAACCTCTCATAGTAAGAGGGATGTAGTAAAAGGGAACCATCATGTTGGCAATAGAACTGGGTCTCTGAGTTGTACCATTTGAGAGTAGATATTCCACACAGAAGTCTTGGGTTTTACATTATCGAATACATCTCCCAGACCAATTCCTTTCTTCAGGAGAGGGTGGACCACAGGCATTTATGACACTTTTGGTCATTCTTATTCTGATAAATCATTTTGGGTTTGTTTGTTTGTTTTAAAAAAATTCAGATGAATCCTTGATAGAAAAGCCAAATCTTTCTCCAATATGTTGAGACTGATTTAGAGACCCATATGAACACAAATAGGCTTATGGCTGCTTCTGTAGCTTGCACTGATAGTCTATGATATATATCAGGGGAAGACAATATGACCTGTGGTTGACACAACTATTAGATATAGAAGATAAAGAGTGTTTCCAGAGTTTATAGCTTGATTACATTAAGCAGGTGTGCCTGGAATGGAATGCTTCACAATTTGAGAAATGAAGAAGGGTCACAGAATATTTGAAACGACATACCCTTTAGGTTGTATTTTCTTTTTCGTCTTTTTTTTTTTTTTTTTTTTTTGCTTTTTACGGCCACACCCATGGCATGTGGAGGCTCGCAGGCTAGGGGTCTTATCAGAGGTACACCTGCCTGCCTACGCCTCAGCCACAGCAACACAAGATCTGAGCTGAGTCTACGACTTACACCACAGCTCATTGCAACTCCAGATCCTTAACCCACTGAGCGAGGCCAGGGATCGAACTCTCAACCTCATGGTTCCTAGACAGATTCGTTTCCGCTACGCCATGAATGAGAACTCCCCTTTAGGTTGTATCAGTGTAAATGTGTATACTCTTTTTTGGTAAGTTGCTTTATTGCCATAGAATAAGTCTTTGGCAGGGTACAGAAATCCAAGAAAGTGTTTATTACTTTTTTGACAACCCAGAAGGTGTGATGGGAAAAGACCTCTTACTGTGCAACAACATGGTAGACATTATTATGGAAGACTGTAGAAAAGAACACGGTAGCCTCAGGCTTTATGGACCTCCTGAGAATCCTTTTAGGAATTTTACTACTTATTCAAATAGATTGAATTAATTCAGGCAGAGGAGAAAAAAGAGTAAGATAAATTTAAGTCCTTAGATATTTGCAGGCAAAATAAATTGGCCTATATGGTATTTTAGATTGAGCTCAATCTTAGTGGCTAAGAGAGAAGAGCCACGGCAAATTTAACAGCGAGTTGTCTCGATCCTCAGTTCCAGAAGAACCCCATGGTAAGCTTGTCTTTTTTTGTTGTTGTTGCTGCTTGCTTTTGTCACCAGCAAATGGGTAAACTGTGTGCTCCTGAAAGATTACTCCCTAATATGAATTGGATTTTGATTTATTAATTATTGCACATTGGGAAGATTTTGAATATATGGTATTGCTCTCTAACATAGCTAATGAGTTCATTTGCCTGATAATCTTTCAAGTAGTATGCCCTTGTTGCATTGTTCTTTTGTTCTATTTTGTTTAGTTTTAACATGAGAAATTGTGGCTAAAGGTCCTGGAAGTTACCCAAAAATCCATTACCAGGTGAATTAGACCAGCTACTGAAATCCCTGAGGTTTGTTTAAGCCTTTACTAAGTGCAGTGGGTGAAACAGGGGGTAAGAGAACAGTGACTTAGCCAATAAAAACTCCATCCCTTCTCGTCCTTTTCTGAACTAAATAATCACTTTGAATCCAAACCAATTTAGGAGTCACATTTTCTGTGGCATATCTGCATATCTATATATCATCTATATCTATCTCTGTCTCTATCTCTTTCTATATATATCTGCTTATATTCTAAGTGAGGATATAAGAAATAATTAATCCCGAAGTTAGTAAATAATTAATATCTGCTTCAGAAATAAAGTGATTTAATTGCCTCAAAAAGATAAATGTTATTCATATCCTTTTTTTTTAACCTTTGTGTGTTATGCTCTACTCCTCTCTTATTAACTCTAATTCTCCCTGTTTTACAAATGGGAGAAACTGACTTCGACAGAGATTGAAAATGTGCTAGCAGCCAGCTGGTGACCAAGAAAAAAAGTGAAATGATTTCCTGAACAAAATTTCACTTATTAGCTAGTTCCAAAAGTGAAAGAATAAATGTGCTTTCAAAGAGAATCAAAAGAATTAAAACCTATCTTTGTGCCTAACATGAAGAGGAAATCTGCATCTGCCTATGCCAATGCTATCAAAGTGAAACCTTTGATTGTTCAAACACATCACGCAGATCTGTATTTACACATATAATAAAGGTCAAAGCAGTAATTTATTATCAGATGCCATTTTATTTGAACAGCCAGAGGAGAGACTGTTTATCTTTTTGAGCCTTTCTACTAATTTGCTTTCCTGAGTGTGGAATATGTGATGTGCTGTGTAATTTCATTTGAGCAGTTGCAGGGGAAAACCAAACAAATAAACTTGGCCCATATAGTAGAAACTGAATATGTAACTTCCTTGGAGGGGCATTAAGGTTTTTAAGCCAGAGGAGTAACTAAGTGAACTTTCAGTAATATGCTGATCTCTTGGAAAGAGAATGGTCTTTGGAGTTAGAAAAATATGGATTCAGATCTTGACTTTGTCATTTACATAGTGAATGATCTTAAGAAAGTTAATTAATCCTTTGATTCTAAAACTTTTAGATTTTAAGAAACAGTGAAAAACAGTGTTACAGACTAACACGTGGCCCCAATTTTTATTGTACCATGTAAAGTTACAATAAAGCTCCACAAATAAATGCATGAAGAACTATCATTTATCATTACCATCTATGGCAAATGCTTACCCAGTGTGACTCTCCCTTTCTTCCTCATCTATAGAATCTCAATTTTTCTCACGGAAGCAACACACCCAATTAAAATACTACATTTACCAGGCTCCTTTGTACCTAGGGGTGTCTTAGACACAGTTCTGGGCAGTGAGACATTACAGGAAGTCTCTTGGGATTTCTGAAATACTTCTGCATTCCTGTTACAGGGAGCACCTATTCTTCCTTGTTGCTTTCCTCCTTTTTTTTTTTTTTCTTACTTAGACATGAGACTGGGAGTAGAGCAGCCATCTTGTGACCATGCAATAGACACAAAAATAACAGTTATGCTAAAGAAGTCCAAGAATGAGAAGAAAATGTAAAGGAGCCTGGGTTATTAATGGCATTGTGGAGCCACCTTGTCAGCTTTGGATTACCCACCATAGTATTTCTAATGAGAGAAAAATGCTTCTTACATTTTAAACCATTATTTTTGAGGATTTTATTACTAATGAAATGTAATCCTAAGGGACATATTTGCATTTTGTAAAATAAAGGATGTTTTAATGCTCGAAAGTTTCTTGCCTCCTTTCTCTGTAAATGATCTCTTCCTTTCTCTACATTTTTCCAGATCCAGCATCCTATCAGGACGTTTTTAGTCACGTGCCACCTTGCTTTATGTATTCTATCTCCAAGATGAGTCTTCCCCTACTTCAAGATATTTCTCTCAGCTGGACAATCCCCCTCAGGACTTTTCTAAATAGATGTTCCTGTTGATACTTCCAAACCTGTATTCTCATGGGTTAAGAAATAATGAACAGGTCCTCTGTCATTTCCTAGAAACTCTGCTTTTCCTCTGCTTGAGAATTTTCTAGGTTTTGTGTAACTTGTGAAACAGAATGGAAAGAAGGCTTCTTTTTATACTTCTTTCCCAGAAGCATTAGAATATGCCTTGAGAGTCCAATACTGCTCTCTTATTTCACTGCTCCTTTGGAGCAGTCCCAGCTGAGTTGTATTTCAAAGAGCATTTTATTTTTATATTTTGATGGTATGCTATTTAGAGAATAAAAATTTATGACTATTATAGTTTCATTGTGGATTGTATCCTTTGTCCAAGTGTTTAAAATAAATTCACTGTATGAGTTTATCTTTTTACTTTGAATTCTATTTTTAAAATACTAATAGTGTGAATCTCTTTTCTTATGATTATACATGGCTGATATATCTGTGTCTAACATCTAATTTTTGCTTTCTTATACCACTTACTTTAGAAATCTATCTTGTAAATACCAAATAGATGAATTTATCTCTAAATCCAATCTGGAAGTCTTTTTAATAAGGTGGTTTATTGAAAATTTATTTTTGGAATTAAAAACTTATTTTATCATTTTATGTTTTCTCTCATGTCTATTTTCTTTTCTAGTAGAAAATATATGCTTTATATTCTATTCTTTTATCATCTGAAAAGTATGAATTTTGTTTTTTATTTATATTCATGGTAAACAGCAGTCATTTTAAAACATACTTAGACCTATAATTATTTAATTATCAATACCACAAGTGATATATTATTTATTGAGGTCACCCACATGCTGGTTATTTTCATATGTATTTTTTTTTTCTCCCTTCTGGAATAACATTTTTCTTCTCCATTTTTCTGATTATTTACTTAGCTCATCCAGCATTTAAAATTTTTTTCTACCTCTTAGGCAGCCCCGGTTTCATCTCAAAGTAACCCAGTTTCATCTCTTCATACATAATGTCCATGTCTTAGAGAATATTACAAATCAGAAATAACCATACAAAATTACAGAGTTCCCATTGTGGCTCAGCAGTAAGGAAACTGACTAGTATCCATGAGGATTCGGGTTCAATCCCTGGCCTCGTTCAATTGGTTAAGTATCCAGTGTTGCCATGCGCTGTGGTGTAGGTCATAGATATGGCTCAGATCCGGCATTGCTGTGGCGTAGGCTGGCAGCTGCAGCTCCAATTTACCCCTAGTTTGGGAACCTCCATATGTTGCAGGTGCAGCCCTAAAAAGCAAAAAAAAATAAATCAGAAATGTAAACCAGAAGATTTACAGAGGAGGAATCCCTTAAATCCATTGCCCGTTATTCTTAATATTCAGTGTGGAATAATTCATTTCACTGTCCCAACTCACTGTAGGGACAGCTTAGTGCTGTCTGCTAAGCTCCTTCTAAAGGTTATTGGGTGAAATCCTGGCTGATGTTGAATTAGAAAAGAAACACTCTTGGGTGAATATCAGCTGAGTTCTTAAACCAAACGTATTAAGATCATAGTAATCAGGGCTTTTAAGCTTGCTCTTCCTTCCTTCTAAAATGCTCATTCCCCAGATATTTGTAAGTTCATTCCCTCAATTCATATGTCCACGTAAATGTCACTTCCTTAGAAAGATATATATTGAGTTTAAAGTGCATTTGAAATTCAATTGGATACAGTTAATACATAATTGGACTATAAGGGTCTGAAGATCATGGAAGAGGTTAGGTGTAGAGATAAAGACTTAGGTGTCATCATCTTTTAAGTGACAACTAAAATCATGTAAGTTGGTGAGATCACATAGTGAGACTTTGTAAAAATGACAAATGGGCTTGGAGAAATCGCTATAAAATACCCTCATTTAAATGGACAGATGGAGGTGATAAGAAATAATAGAAGGAGTGTAGAAAATAGGCCAAGATGCTTAGAAGAGAAGAGTGTATGACATTATGGGAAGAGTAAGGGGCAGGGAAGGTGTAGTCAACAGTATAAAATGCCAGATATCCAGAATCTTAAGAATTAAAAGATGTCAATGAAATTTAACAAATGAGAAATAATTTATGATATTGTTGAGAGTAAGTTTTAATGGGATGGTGGAGGTAGAACCCAGATTGTAGTGGGAGAGAATTGGTGGAAGGTGACTAATTTATGAAGGACTTATAAGATATTAAAATATCATTGGATGCAAGCAAGAAGAAACATCTAAAAGAGTCTTCAATAATAAAGACAATTTATTGTCTCATATAACAAAATATCTGAAATAGAGCAGTTCCCAAAAAATAAAGACCCAATCATGCACCCTGGTTCTTTCCACATTTGTTTTGCCATCTTCACACTGTTGGGTTTTGTCCTTAGATTTTATACCCTTATAGTTATGTTTTCAGTAGTGCTAAGCATCATATTTTCACACATTTGGACAATGTCCAAAGGTGAGAGAGGAGGAAGAGGACATACTTCTTCCTTGTACTCGGCTTTGCTTTTTTTTTCTTTTTTTGCCTTTATGTAGAGCCGCACCCGTGGCACATGGAGGTTCCCAGGCTAGGGGTCTAACAGGAGCTGTAGCTGCCGGCCTTCGCCACAGCCACAGCATCACGGGGTCCGAGCCGTGTCTGCAACCTTCACCACAGCTCACGGCAACGCCGGATCCTTAACCCACTGAGCAAGGCCAGGGATCGAACCGCAACCTCATGGTTCTTAGATTCGTTAACCACCGAGCCACGAAGGGAACTTCTGTACTCTGCTTTTAAGAGTGAAGAAAACATGTCCAAAACCTCCTAGCTTACTTGGCCCATAGCTCATCGACCATTATTGTGACACTATAAAATTTCTAAATTAATAATTGGCCAAAGTAAAGGAATTGTTTTAAAAAATTAAAATGTTACATTTCCTCCAAACATAGGGTATGGCTAAAAGAGGGCAAGGGAGGTCTTCTTTGGTTCTGCCATATTATATTTCTTGATCCAAATGGTATAATACAAATGAAGTAAGTTTGTGAAAATTCACAGGGCTGAACACTTATGATTTTTCACTCTGCTGTATACATATGATATTTTAATACAAATTTATATTAAAATGGGAGTTCCCATCGTGACTCAATGGTTAACAAACCTGACTAGCATCCATGAGGACACGGGTTCAATCCCTGGTCTCGCTCAGTGCATTAAGGATCTGGTGTTGCCATGAACTATGGTGTAGGTCACAGATGCGGCTTGGATTCTGTGTTGCTGTGGCTGTGGTGTAGGCCAGTGACTACAGTTCCAATTGGACCCGTAGCCTGGGAACCTCCATATGCTGCAGGTGCAGCCCCAGAGAGACAAAAAGACAAAAAAAAATTATATTAAAATGGTTATCATCCCCTGTAGGTCTTGATGTGGGGAAGCAATTAGACTTGTTGAAGCCAACGGTCACTAGAACTAAAATGTGGGCTGTTATTATTAGCAAGGAAGAAAGTAGAGAATGGTTATAGCCTCTGTTATTCATCCAGGTAAATAATAGAATTTGGTTAAAACAGCTTGTTAGACCTAACACAAAAAAATTTAAAATCTGAATTTTAAAAACATTTTTCTTATTTAGTAGCAATACCTTTATATAAACAGTTGAATTAGACTTCTAACCTTTTTACCATATGTAAAGGAAATTAAGATAATTAGGCTACAATAAGAAAGGTATCATTTAATTCACCATATCACTAATTCTCTACCCTATCAGACTCAACAATTCCTATAACCAACATTTTATAATGACCCTTATACTACCCTGAAAAAGAATTAATAACCAAACATATTTTTACACATAACTTTAAAAATGCAATGCCCCAATTATAATACAAAGGAAAAACAAAAGCAAACTAATTTTTGAAAATATACTATGCATTTTTGTATATAAAAGCTGAGGCATGATTAACTAGGTCTAATGAGGAAGTAAAACACTTGCGTGTACTTATAATGAATACATTTGGTTTTAAAAGTCTTAGGAGGAACAGAAGCTAGTTTTTATAAAAACTGCAGGAAACTAATTAAGAAGTGGATTATAGATATGCTAAATTAAAACTAGTGTTAGGAGAAGTAACAGAACACAGTTACTGATATATGATAGAAGAAAGGAAGAAATATCCTTAATTAAAGTAGTGATAACATGTCCCCCAAAATTACATACTATGGAGGTGGAGAAAACTAGGAACTATGTTATTCTTGCAAATAGGCTGAACAGCACAGATGAAGCATAACAATCTTTACAGTGATATGGCCCTCAGTAGGCAAGTAAGCATGAGGTAACAACAAAACAATATCCTTCTTTTTCTTTCTTTTTTTTTTTTTTGGTCTTTTTGCCTTACCTAGGGCCACACCCGTGGCATATGGAGGTTCCCAGGCTAGGGGTCTAACAGGAGCTGTAGCCGCCAGCCTTCCCCACAGCCAAAGCAACGAGGGATCCGAGCCGTGTCTGCAACCTACACCACAGCTCATGGCAACGCCAGATCCTTAACCCACTGAGCAAGGCCACGGATCGAACCCGCAACCTCATGGTTCCTAGTTGGATTTGTTAACCACTGAGCCACGACGGGAACTCCAAAACAATATCCCTTTTTAAAAAATCCTAGCACATATCAAGGCACATGTTCTCTCTCTAGCACTTAAAGAAACTTTGGAGATGTTGACTGGTAGATCTCTCCAGTGTCTTAGTAAAATTCAAGAAAAAAATGCAAAAATAAGTAAATGATTATAATATTTATTTTTCATATTATAGATTTTTATATTCTTGTTTTTATGAAAAACAAAAATATGTATATGTACTTCCAATCTCTGGCCCAGTGAATTCAGGTTTATGCATTGAGAGAGTCAACATCATGTGAAAGGCAATTCTGTTCAAGTTGTTCTATAAACACAACAAAAATTCAAAATCTTAGAAGGCTTCTTTGTAGAAATTGACAAGCTGATCCTAAAATTCAGATGGAAATGCAAGAAACCAGAATAGCCAATACAGCCGTCAAGAAGAGCAAAGTTTGAAGACTCACACTTTTTGTTCAAAACTTCCTTCATAACTGTAATAATTAATACACTATGATAACCTCAAATTTACAGACATGCAACAGAATGGAAAGTCCAGAGAAATTCTTATATTTATAACACCGGATATTGAACAAAAATGTCAAAGCAATAAAATGGGAAAAGGCAAGTCCTTTTCATTTTCCTAATGATTTCTTTTGAAGGACAAACATTTTTAATTTTTGTAAAGACTAACTTATGACTTATAAAAATTATGAACCACGATTTTGGTTTTGTTTCTAAAAAATTTTTAGCTGGATCAGGATTATGAATATTTCGATTTATGTAATATAATTTTGGTGTTAACATTAGATATTTTATTCATGTTAACTTTTGTGTATAGTATGAGGTAAGGGTCTAAGTTCATATTTTTGTATGTGGTTGTCTTTTTCCAAATTTGACCTACTAATATAACACATTAAGGGACTTCTCTACATTAAGTCATCCGTGTATTTGTGAAGGAAAGCATTTCGATAATTTATTTTTTCCAAATATAAGCATGCCTTTAAATGATATTTTCAAATTTAGTGGCCTAAGGTGAAAGTATAACTTTGGATTCAGATGCTTGTATTTTGTAGGGCTTTGTTTTCTTTCAGTTTTGTGTTTTACTTTAGGGAAGTTATTTAACCTAGCTTTGCCTCAGTTGCCTGATATCTAAAATGTTTCCTATTTTATAAAATGTTTATGAAGATTAAATGAGCTATCCGTTAAAGACTTACCACAACACCTGACACATAATAAAAAGTGTGTTTGTCTCTTATCTTCATTGCTCTACATATGCTTAACCTATATATTCCCATTCAATAATTGGATATTTTAAATTCTGCTTCATCTAATATTAATATTTCTTCTATTTTGAGTTTGTAATTTTTTAAAAATAATATTTTCTACTTTTATTTTTAGCTTTTTATGTGTAGTCTTTACAAACAGTCTTCTGTATATTTATACATATTTATAAGCCATACTTTCAGGCTAAAGGCAAATGAAATGATTTATTCGATACATATTTTCTGAATTGTTCCAGACTGCCTCTGCCATCCTAGGCTTTGAGACTAAGGGGTAAGTAATACTATTGAAATATATAAATTCTGTCCTCAAGGAGCTTACGCTTTGAAATATATTGCACTTATATATATCTACTAACATTATTTTTTTAATTTAATCTGTCCAATGTAAGGCAGCTGTCTTATGATACGATTACATATGAAAGTAAGAAAATAAGAATTCTTACCTAGTGTAAATGTTCATAAATGGAAATGCAAGAAACTAGAATAGCCAATACAACCTTGAAGAAGAGCATAAATTGTGTTCATAAATTGTGGGCATTGAGAATAAATACTTTTTGATTAAGGAGTCTTCATTTAGCCATATCTAAAAGTTTTACTGCTCTGCCAACTTTGATGACATATGTGTGGTGGTTGGAAAATATTATATCTTTCTATAACTACTCAAATGTAAGCTTAGTTCGATATTTCTTTCTGTTCGAGTGGATAAAAAAAATCCTAAGTTTAAAAAGAAAGACAATTTTTCTCTCTCAGTGACCCTAGAGATTCTGTAAATCTGTTTGAGCTCAAAAATTTTAAATGTTCTAACAGGTCCTACTGAATTAACAAGCTAGAGTTTCAGTTTTGACTACAACAGCTGTCTTTGCTTAAGCCCCTACATCGTTACTGAGATTAGACATTAGCCACTTCCAGTTTCTTTAGAATAAATACATCTAGTCGTTATTTTTTTCTGAAGAAATATCAGTTTCCCTCTAAAATATGACATTTGCTCTCACTTTTCTGATTTCACACTAAAGAAATATGTGTCCTCTTCAGGAAGGGAAAGACAATCATGACACTAAAAATGTATAGAAAAAGGGAAGAGCAGGATTTCTAACTTGTATTAAGTAGTTTGCTTGTATTACTATTACTTTATGCTTAACCTATCCTGACATTTGGGTAAGATACTGGTATAGGAATTAAATTAGGTAAATAATGATTAACTCTCAAGCACATGGAATTACAGGTTGACATTTCACAATGACAGAATTTCATTTTATAAGCTTTCTATGCAGATGGCTTTTTTGGGGTATTTTCCTCATTGTTTATAAAAATCTAGTTGAGAAAGTAAATTTTTCCACTTCTTATTTTTCAATACTACTTTATCATATTAAGTATAATAGATCCATAACTGCCTAGCAACAAATCCTAATGTAATTTCCCTCTCCTCCCTTCCTTCTTTTCATCTGTCCATCCTCACTTCCTTCCTCTGTTTAATTTTCTTTTTCTTATTCTTTTCTTTGGATGATGTTGTACTAAAGTATACTGTGCTATTTTTATTGCTTTTGTTTCTAAATTATATGTAAGATTTTGATATTCACTTCTTGAAATTTCATGACTGCCCACATTTCTCACCATCGACAGACAAAACATTTTAGAATAAAACACAGCTAAACTGGTATCCAAATAGCTGAGCTCTTTTTTCTAGTACGTCATTATCTTTCAGTTATAGACTGAATATTTGCCTCCTCCCAAAATAAAAGTGTTGAAATTCTACACCCCAGTGTGATCGCATTAGGAGGTGGAACACTTGGGATATGATTAGATCATAAGGTTGGAAAGTTCATAAGTGGTATTTTGTGTCCTTATAAAAAGGACTCCAGAGAGCTCCCTCACCCCTTCTGCCCCCAGGACATAAGGAGAGTATGCTGTCTGTGACCCAGAGAGCAGGCTCTTACCAAACACGGAATCTGCTTCCTCCTTGATCTTGGCTATCCTAGCCTCCAGAACTATGAGAAATAAGTGTTTGTTGCTTAGTCACCCAATCTATGGTAGTTTGTTATAACAGCCAAAACAGACTAAGAATAAAAATTATATATATGTGTGTATACATACATATAATTATATATATATATATATATATATATACACACCTCCACATACACCTATATAATTGTACATATATTCTTTATTTTTATCTTATAATAGTAAAGCTACCTAGTAGTCTTTACTATGGCAGGTATCATTAGAGCCCTCTTTCACATTAAGATTCTCTAAGAGGTTATGTGTCATGTCAGAGTACATGGAGCTGGAACATAGGCCATCTGTTTTCAAATCCAGTGCCTTTTCCCAAGCAATAGTATTTTGTCTTATAGTCTATTGACTCAGTAAGTATGAGACAGCTGTGTGAAAAAACATTAGTGTTTTCTTTCTTGAAGAACTATTCAAAAACTTACCAAATGAAAGGACTTTGTAAATCTGGAACAGGGAAAATGTATAATACAGCATTTATCATGTTTATCCAATGTCAGAAACTATTTTCTGTGGCACATCTGTTAACATGTTGAAAAAATATTTTCTAGAGCATAGTTCAGTAAACACCGCATGAGGCCAACACTCTCTTTGTAAGAATACCTTGCAGGTGTGTGGTGTTTTGCATGTTGCAAAGAACATTCATACCAATTTCTTTTAAAACTATTATACTCAATACAACATTATGATGAATTTTACACTCATTATAACTTTCCGATGAAGAAATAGATGACTTAGATTGGAACATGTTAAGAACAATTAAATTTTTTCCAACATCAGCTGGTCATTTATTATTTTTTTAAACTGAAATCCATGTTGCAATTTATTTATTTACGTTTTTAAAGATTTTTTTATTGCCAAAGCCTGAGATATTTTTTAAATAAAAGTTTTGTTGATGTATAATTCACAACCCAGTGAATTTAA
The DNA here is from genome assembly GCA_004024745.2 of Catagonus wagneri. Taxonomy (NCBI): domain Eukaryota; kingdom Metazoa; phylum Chordata; class Mammalia; order Artiodactyla; family Tayassuidae; genus Catagonus; species Catagonus wagneri. Next base: position 32,115,789 of record PVHT020000015.1, on the reverse strand, counting down.
AGTTTATACTTCAGTGGCTTTTAGGATATTCAGACTTGTGCATTCACTACCACTATCAAGTTTTAGAACATTTTCAAGACATTTTCCTTTTAAATGGAAGTATAGTTTATGTAAAATATATTAGTTTCAGGTGTACAGCACAGTGATTCAATATTTTTATAGATTATACTCCATTTAAAGTTATTATAAAATAATGGCAGTAACTTCTTGTGCTGTACAATATATCTTTGTTGTTTATTTTATACATAGTGGTTTGTATCTCTTAATTCCATTTCCTTGTCTTGCCCCTCTCTCCTCCTGTCTCCACACTAGTAACCACTAATTTGTTTCCTATACATGTGGGTCTGTATCTATTTTGCTATATACATTTTATTGTTTTATTTTTTAGATTTCACATATGAGATAACATGGGGTGCATGTATCTTTTTGAATTAGGTGTTCACAATTTTTTGGATATATATACACAGGAGTGAAGCTGCTGGATCATATGGTAATTGTGTTTTTAGTTTTTTGACAAACCTCTAAATTCTTTACCACAGTGTCTGTGCCAATTTACATTATACAAGGGTTTCCTTTTCTCCACATCCTTGCCAACATTTGCTATTTGTAGATTTTTTGATGATAGCCATTCTGATAGGTGTGAGGTGGTATCTCACTGTTGTTTTGATTTGCATTTCTCTAATAATAAGCAACGTTAAGCATCTTTTCATCTGCCTGTTAGACATCTTTGTGAGTTCTTTGGAGAAATGTCTATTCAAGTCTTCTGCTCATTGTTTAATCAGGTTGTTTTTACTAACTCTACTTAGATAAGCATACTTTGTTCTTAAATGTCTTAATTTACATTGATTTTCAAATGTTAAATTAACCTTTCATTCCTACGATATGCCCCTCTTGGGTTACATTCTCTTTTATATATATTTCTTGATATAATTTGCTAAAATTTTATTAATAAATTTTGAGTCTATGTTCATTAGAAATGTTCTGTGGTTTTATTTTCTTATAATGCATATAGTTTTGCTCTCAAAGTAATACTAACTTCATGAACTGAGAAATGTTTCCTCTTCAATCTTCTAGAAGAATATGTGTAAAATTGGCCCAATGTCTTCCTTAAATGTTTGCAGAGTTACTAACAGTGCCGTTTTGTCCAGGAGGTTTTCAGTTGTTTGGAAATTAAATAATGTCCTTATGAATAACCCATGGGCCAAAGAAGAAATAATGAAACAATTAGAAATAATTTTTATCTGAATGATAATGAAAACACAGCATATCTGGATTTGTAGGCTTCAACTAAAGGAGTAATTAAGGGGAAATGTGCAGCACTAAATATTTCTACTAGAAAGAAAGAAAAAGTTTCAAATTGACAACCTCAAATTTCACCTTAAAAATTAGAAAAGAACAAAATAATTAAATAGCACAAAATACTGCATTATGTCCCTTACTTAGATACCCCAGTGCTAATTCTTTACCATACTTGCTTAGTAATTGGTTCTTTCTCCTCTCCTCTCTGCAACATTTCAGACTAAATTGAATATATTATGCCTCTTTACCTTTAAATATTTCAGTGGTAACTCCCTCCTCCTGAGAGAGAAAGAACTGTCTTCTTATAACCACATAACCACAGTTACGAACATCTGGAAATTATTACTAATCTTGTTCAGTCATTGCCATTGTCCTCCTGATATCCAGGAACCACTGGAAGATTACACATTACATTTAGTTGCATATGTTTTTAGTTTCCTTTAATATGGAAAAGATTATTTCTGATTATTTTCTCATATTTTTGTAAAGGCAGAAACTGAAAGCTCAGCAGAGAGGTTAAGTGATTTGCCAAGGTCACAATAGATAAGTACTATGGCCAGGGTTTAATTATCCTTTGACTCCTTTCTAAAACTATTTTTCCACTGAGATATATTTCCCCAACCTATTGTTTTTTGTGTGCGTGTGTTTGTGTGTGTGTGTGTGTGTGTGTGTGTGATTGTATTCCATAGGTTTCTCACCTGTGTGCTCAATGGCAGCTCTAATGGCAGCTATGCATCTTACTAACCACATCACCTAATGCAGTGCAGTAAAGATAGGAATCACTCGTCCACATTTGACTGTAGGTTTACAAAGTTACCTACATGTTTGCAGTATGACCAAATTTTAGTTAGAATTCTTTTCATGTAGCTGATGAGAGTTAGCCTCTTCTTCTTTGATTGTAATGAATTTTTAACAGAAATCATCCTTGGTAAAATAAGTTTATATATGTATCAAAACAGTTTGCTAACAAAGGGAACCTATGGCTGTGTGTTCAATGCCTTGTTACCTGACTTAAAATAATTATGCTTCATCAAAGAAATATTGTTTGCTTTAAGCAACTTAACCTGAGTGAGAAATTGTCCTTGTGAGTTTTAAGTCATATGATTTCATTGACATTCCAGGTGCTATTTTTTTTTCAAATGAACATGATTTTCCTGTTGAAGATTTTTTACCCCAGCTGAGCAATGGAATGGGCAAAAGATGTTTGAAATTAAGAGGTCATAAGTAATTTATTATTGAGAAAGAAAAATAAGGTCCTTAAAGTACTTCAATTCATTCTTCCACCCAAAATACATAACCCATGCAAATTCAAACTTTCTTGCAACTCAAGTTCTACAATGGAGGAATAAGCCTCTTAACAAGATTGAATTTGCTATTGTGCATGTTACAAGCTGAACAAACAGAGATTGGGGAAGGTTCTGGTCATTGATGTGCCTCCTTTAAAAAACAAATATCAGTTTAATATAAATGGAAATGAGGGCAACCTTAGTGTGAACACAAATCTTGATCCATTGTAACCTAATAATGAAAGCCATACTTTTTTGAGGCTGGATAAATGGATAACGTCATACATTTTAGAATCTGAATGATCACTGCTTTGTTAAGATTTTCTTCTTTTCTGAATTTTACTTTGCATGCTGGGATAATGGTAAATTCAAGCACTGAAAGTCTTGAATGCTGATACGAACAACTAAAATAGGACGATTAGAAATAATGATGCAAAAAAATATACAAAGATTACAAAACAAAACTTGAAGGCCTGCTTTGTAAAATTCAGTCTTTATAATCTTTATATTATGAAAACACCATAGCTGATGGTTGTATTCAAACATTTGTCCTGCTTCAAGGGTCTGATCATAGCAGCATTATTACAGAAGTTTTGTGTTGTGAACAGGCAGACTGAAATGTTTCCCTTAATTTGGGAGATGAGAATTTCTGAAGAGTTCAGGAGACGGTTTGTTTCTAACTCCAAAGGCAGGACTTTATATAACTCTGTGTCTTAACAATTTTTAAAAATTGTAAATCAAAGTGAATTAACTTCTCTGATTTGTAAAAAGTAAAACTTCCATTTCTAAAAGATATTTATCTGTTATAACCTATAAATAACCTAAGATATTATTTAACATATAAATGTGCCTCAACTTTCTGACTTGACTGTATAAGTAGTCTTTGGGAAGGACTGGGGGTGGAACATGGGGATGATCTAAAATGTAAGCGGCGAGGATTTGCTAAATGTGTTTGGTCATCTGTAAATGCGAGCAATACACTTATCTCACTGAATTATTTTGAAGATTAGATTAGATAGTATAGGTAAAACACTCAATATAACGCTTATGAATCCAGAGTATTTGGAAAAAATAGCTGTCCTGGTTACTACTATTTTCTAAATGGGCAGGCAAATTTCTTCCTAATGTTCCTCTTTCCTAGACTTAAGTTCAATAAATAATTTTGCATTTTATTTGAAAACATACCATAATTCCTAGTTTTTAAATCTAGTTTTTATAAATTTGAAACAACTAAAATTATACTTGGGCTTTTTGTTTATTTTTTATTGGTTTTTATAACATTATATTTCATGTATACAGTATTATATTTTGATTTGTTTATACACTACAGAGTGTTCCAAAGCCTAGTTTCCACCTGTCACCATACTGTGGACCCTGTTTACTGATTTTGTTCTCCCCACCCACTTCCCGCTCTGGTAACCACTACTGTCCTCTGTATCTATGTGCTTGTTTTTGTTTGGTTTGATTTGTTTGTTTTTTACATGTGAGTGAAATTATACAGTATTTATCTTTCTTTATCTGACTTATTTCACTGAGCAAGTTCCATCCATGTTGAAGCAAATGGCAAGATTTCATCTTTTTTTAATGACTGAGTATCTACTTGGTTTTATACTCTGTGAGGTTTTTCCCCCTTATCTATATATACATCATTTAGTTTGTAGCACATTATGTATGCTAATACACACTGGAGAAATATTTAACAGTTTGGAGAAGCTATATTAATTAAGGTAGGATTTATAGCTATAAATTAGTACAATAATTTATGAAATGATAATATTTTATGAAAGAACTATATAATGAATGCTGAAGGAATAGCTTTTCCTACGAGAACATATGGACTGATATGAGCAAGGAAAGCAAACTTACATTACTCTAACAGTTCTAATAGGATACTTACTCAAAATGCTTGTCAGATACTGAATTATGTACCATATCTCTAAGTGTTACAATAAGTATATTCTTATTTGTGTGTAATATTTTATTTGATTTTGTATCTTTCTTCAAAGCTTTGAGATAATTTGAAGATACTTAAAAATAATATGGCCAATACTTTTTCTCTTGGATTCAGACAGCCACATCCACAAAAGTGACTCCTGGGGAAATGATCTCAGTAATATTTGTCTAAGGAAAGAACTGGGCAAATTCATTGTCTATCCTTGTATTCACAAATTTGTTAAAATTTTGTCAATGATTTGTTTATACAATAGACAAGATTTTAAGTTTGTAAAACTGAGCTCAGAAAAATTCATGAGCTGACTCCTCCTTCTCCAGAATATTACACTCGAAGTAATGTCTGTTTAACCACAATGCATTTTCTAAATGTAATGATGAAGGTGCTAAAACCATTAATAATCAAATAGTTATGTAATGTTTGCTTTTTTCAAGAGAAAAATTCCAAAGTAATTCAGAAAGTCCATTGTAAAAGCTTACTATTCTTGAAATAATTTTTATTATAATTAAAAAAAGACTTTCCCTCAAACTTTATAATCCAAAGATAGACAGAGCTCCTAAATTTTTTGATTTTCAAATTACTCTTCCTCTTCTTCACCCTTAAATTTTACCACACCATTGATAAATATTATCAAACACTTAAATGCAAAGAAAGACCTTAGCATTTAAAGAACTAACTCATTCATTTAGCAAATAGTATTTGAGAATTTTTACTTCTGACATCAGTGTTAACTTTTTGCAGGTTACAGCTTCTTATATTTATTTGAGTTGAATGTTAGTTTATTCTAAAAATCTCAAGAAAGATCATCAAGGAACTGATTAAGTCAATTAATCTGGGAATTCCTGACTGCTGTGTTGATGCTTGCTAGGAACCATAATAAAACAATTATGATTAATTAGAAAATCTGCCTGATGGATTAGGACATGTGAACTAGTATGTGATTGTCACAGCTAATATTCTGGACCTGCCAGTGCTACCTCTGATCAGCACATGCCCTCATGATACAACTTGATAATTTCAAAGGATTGCTGAACTTATGATAGTACAGCATGCATTTCCTAATGGGCTTTTCTCACGCTCAGTCTCCCGCTTTGCCTCAGGAGCTGAAGGAGCAGTTCATTTCTGTGCTCCTTATTACCTGAGATAAATTTCAATGCTAAAACAAGGCACTTTGGTAACATGTTTTCATTAGGCTGCAGAGAAATATTCATGCACCAATGCATTCGAACTTCATTTAAAATGTAGACTAGCTACCAAAAAGAAATTAAAAGTAAAACTCAAGTCAAACCAAACAAAAGAAAACAAGAAATCACACTAAACAATAAACACTAGCTGCCGGCAATTTGGTAGTGTTTTTCACTCAGATCCTGACATTTTAAAGGATTAATCCATATACATCTAGATCTACAATAAGAAGATATAATTCACTCCATGCGTCTTATTTTTCCAACTTGATTTTCCAGGACCAATAAACATCAATTGTATTCTTAATAATTTCTCCACTCATTCAGAGTTCTTTTCTGAGAAAAAGCCAAGGGCCACTTTTGAAAAAAAAATTACACATAAGTCAAAGTTTGACTTTAGGGGTTAAGCTCTTCTAACCTACTTTCAGCAATTCCTTGCCCCAAGTGTCAACTTTTCTCAGTAAAAGTTGTCCCCTAATGGTACCCTTAGTTGGGTCCCCTACACCTGTAACTGCATTAACTTCTGACCAGAGGTAGGAATAATTAAAAGAACATAACACTTTCGTCCCACAAAACTTGGCATTCAAGATAAATGAAAAATAATAAGAACACATAGTCCTAACATTCTGACCCAGCAACTGTTTCCACTCATGCAGACTGCTTTTTCACAGAGACATTTTTACATCATTTTACTCATAGCTTGCATATCAGTTTCTGTGCTATTATTTTCCCTTAGTGTTAGATCATAATTACTGTCATACTTACACAATCTTGATGTTTAGTATTTTAATGTACCTTCTCTTTTGACATGTGGATCTTCCAAAATGTATTAAATCATTTCAGTAAAGAAAATTAATTGTCTGGTATTTTCTTCTATAGGTAAACATTTCAGTAGATGTTTTAATGCACACATTTTTTTCCTACTGTTTTTCCAAAGAGAATATGTAGCAGTGGAATTACTGAGTCAAAGGGGGTGTATATTTTGTGGCACACAGCTCACACTACCGTTATTTCTTTCTAAAAGGTTTATAGCAATTTGTAATGCCACTCCAATTGAAATACATTAATACCTTACCAATACTGTTCATTATCATTATAAATGTGTTTGTGCTTTCAGAAAATACCAAGATGACTCCAGCTTGATTACCATTAGTGAGGACTTCTGTTTCCAACATGTTCAATCATTAATTTTCCATTATGGGAAATATCCGTTCAAAATCTTGGGTTCATTTCCTATTGAGAACTTGATGTTGTTCCTGTAAATATGAATACATTCTTGATATATCATAAATGCGAACACCGTGATGGAAGCAGCACAAATATTTTCCAATATTTCTAGCTGATTTACACATTATTTATTATTTTAGAGTTTAAAATTTTTATATCCAAAGAATGGCAGTTTTATCCTTTGTAATATCTATCCCTTAAAAAATAAAATACTTTTCCACAAATAGGGTTAATGTTATAATCTTTAACTTGCTGAGTTGTGTCTAATCCATATAGAGTATACGTTGTATTTACAAAGCATATTTACAATATTTACTTGCCTACTACTAATTTTTAAAATCCTCAAAGATCACAAGTTTTAGAATTGTATAGACCAGTTTCAAATTCATTATTTGTTACTTATAAGCTGTGTCATGTTGGCCTGGTTATTTAACTTCACTGAACCACAACCTCCTTGTCTGTAAATTGTGGCCATGTAATACTCGACTTGCAGGGTCATGCTGAGGACTGAGCGTTACATAAATAAAATGCCTGACCTATGAAAGACACCCATAAATGGTCATTTTTATTATGAGATCCATCACTATTATTTGGAATTGGGTCTATTTCTAGACTTTATATTTTATGTATCTGTATTTCTATGCCTATGATAGTAAAAAAAATTATTTTACTTTAGATTTTTCCAGACCCTCTCCCATTGTACTAATCTTTTTAAAAAAATTATTTGTCAACATTTTTTATTTTAATTTATTTTTTAATGATTTTTATTTTTTTATTATAGCTGATTTACAGTGTTCTGTCAATTTTCTACTGCACAGCAAGGTGACCCAGTCACACATACATGAATATATTCTTTTTTCTCATATTATCATGCTCCATCACAAGTGACCAGACATAGTTCCCAGTGCTATACAGCAGGATCCCATTCCTTATCCATTCCAAAGGCAATAGTTTACATCTATTAACCCCAAATTCCCAGTCCCTGCCACTCGCTACCCCTCCCTCTTGGCAACCACAATTTTAGATTTATAGAAAAATTGCAAAAGTAGTTCAGACAGTTCCCATATATACTTTTTCCAGTTTCCCTTATTATTATAATCTAACATTAGCATGGTTCATTTGTAACAATTAATGAACAAATATTGTTACAGTAAAATTAGCTGGAGTCTGCATTTTCCTCAGATTTCCTTAATTTTTAACAAATGCCCTTTCTTCTATAACTCTAATTAAATTTTTATGGAATATACATAATATATATATATAATCCATAAAAATACATATCATAAAATTTGCCATTTTAGCCATTTTTTTTTGCCTTTTGTCATTTTTGGGCCGCACCCGCTGCATGTGGAGGTTCCCAGGCTAGGGGTCTAATCGGAGCTGTAGCCACCGGCCTACGCCGCAGCCACAGCAACGCAGGATCCGAGCCGCGGCTGCGACCTACACCACAGCTCACGGCAACGCCGGATCGTTAATCCACTGAGCAAGGCCAGGGATCGAACCCGCAACCTCATGGTTCCTAGTCGGATTCGTTAACCACTGCGCCACGACGGGAACTCCATTTTAGCCACTTTTAATGTATGGTTCAGTGTTATTAATGACATTTAATGTTGTGTCACCAACACCACTATCTATTTCCAAATATTTCAGTCGGCCCAAACAAACTCTGTAACAATTAAGCAATCACTTCCCATTCTTCCCTCTCGTGTCATCTGGTAACCACTAATCTATTTCCTGTCTCTGTAAATTTGCGCATCATAGGTACTTCATATAAGTAGAATCATAAAATATCTGTCCTCTTTGTGTCTGGTTTATTTCACTTAGCATATATTTTCAAGGTCCACCCACGCTGTTGCATGTATCAGAACAATAATAAACAGAAGGATTTCAAAGGTCAGGCTGTAGGACTTGCACCAGAGTAGAGTTTGGATTTTATTCTAAACCTAATGGAAGTCACTTTAAGTCTTTCAGTGTAATAAATATTCTAATAGAGATATTTGGAAGGTGATTTGAAATCAAAGCTTAGGGTGGGAATGTAAGGGAAAGCCAAGCTGAAAAAGTGATGTGTTAAACATGTCACTCAGAAAGCCAAAGTGTTACCAAGGTTAGCAAGGCTGGGCAACCTTGCCTCCATTTGGGATACTTGTTAGGACCATGACAGCTCCAGAGCTCCCTGTCAGGTCAGTTAAGACCTCTGGGGCAATTGCATGACAGCCCAACACTCCCTCTGCCCAGACTCCTTCCTTCATTCACTTACAGATGACATTTCTGTTGTGAGTACTTCCCAATAATCATCTGCATGCAAACATCTATCACAGAGTCTGTTTCCCAGACTATGGTAATCCATGACTTTTCTAATCTGAAAAACAATTCAACAAAAATTAATCCATTTTTTATTTTGGAAAATGAAGATGCTTAACATTGGGGAAAGATATTTTGATTTTCTCAGTCACTATAAATAACAGCTACTTCTTATAAGTGCCCCTTAAAAAAAAACGGTGGACATTTTGAAGAGTCACTCTATCAATGACAGAACATGCTTAGGATTGTTTGTAAAAGAAGTGAGGCTCTGTACTGTTGTACACGTCTAAATGCCTGTTGAAATCTATGGATAAATTTGCATGTATGTAAGAGTAAGGTCAGATTTCTTCTAATAGGCTAAAAATAATCATTTTCATTGGTTACATATTCTCTATGGTAATTAACTACAGTTAAGTGTATGATTTGTTAAAAATAATCATTATCCATAATACTATGTAATATCTCTTCTTCTATTCACAATTATTTATGCCTATTATTCATTACCCTTAAGCACACTGGAGTAAAGGAGTTTGGAATAAACTTCCTTGTATTGTAATAAAAGGCTCTTGAGGATCCACATTGCACATTTCCACTAATAAGGATTTAATCAACCTTTAAACTTTTTTCCTGCTTATTATAACATCAAGCAACCAGTGAGAATGCCAAAAAGAATAGGAGATGTTGGCTGAATTTTCATCAGCTAGTCTGCCAGTTGGAAAGTTGATAGCTTACCTCAAGTGACATCTGTAAAGTGAAAGCAAAATTAATTAGAAATCTTCACTTCTGGAAGGTAGACAAACATGTCTTTTCTTATCTTGTAGCTTTGACAACCATCTGCTTTTTGTATATGAGCATTGAATATGAGAATACTATTTAAACTAAAATTATACACTGACATATACACACACACCATAAAAAAACAAGTTAATTAGACTATACTTTGTGTATTTTAAGAAGTGTTTATTAACACTAGAAGTGGAAAAAATTGTTACTGATTGAAAATAAATGGTAGAGAATACAGAAATTGTTGTTAATCTTTTTTCTATATTAGTAATTATGTCATAGTGGTATTTAATTACCTGGGAGAAGAAATTGTGTATTTCTTCACATTAACTTCAAAAGAAAGTGTTTTAAAAAGTGACTTTCATTCTGTTTTCCAGAATGAAAATAGCTTTATATTTTTATATAATATATTCTTATTATGAAATGTTTTGATATAGAAAAAGTATAAATATTAAAGTAAAATTTACTTTGAATTCCAACTCCTAGAAATAAACAGTGTTAATTGTTCTGTGTCTATCCTCTCAGGAATATGTTCTATTTATGTATTAAACTATCTATACACAAATAATATTTAGATACACTGTGTAATACTACATTTACTATTTTAAGTTTTTTTTGTACTAAAAAATCATGGATATGTTTTCCAGTCAATAAACAGATCTATAATAAGTTCCTTTGCATCATGTTTTATTAAAATAACATATATAGACTACTGCATAAAATAAATGGTTAACAAGAACCTACTGTGTAGCTCAGGGAAATCTACTCAATAGTTTGTAACAACCTGTACAAGAGAAAAGAATGGCTATCTATATAGATAGGACCCATTCACTTTGTTGTACACCTGAAACTAATACAACATTGTAAGTCAACTACTCTCCAATAAACTTTTTAAAAATTAAGGCGTTCCTGCTGTGGCTCGGCAGGTTAGGAACCCAGCATAGTGTCCATGAGGATGCAGGTTTGATCCCTGGCCTTGCTCAGTGGGTTAAGGATCCAACATTGCCTCAAGCTGTGGTGTAGTATGCAGATGGGGCTCAGATCCGGAGTTGTTGTGGCTATGGCATAGGCCTGCAGCTGCAGATCTGATTTGACCCCTAGCCCTGGAACTTCCATATGCCCCAGGTGCAGTTGTAAAAATAAAAAATAAAAATAAATTAAGATAAACAGATTTACAATCTAATTTGGAATGGCTGCATATTTTTTCATTATATGGCCATATCATATTTTATTCAAATGATCCCCAAACAAAAAAATACTTAAAATACAAAAAATTTCATAAAAGTATAATGTCATAAATATATAGACGATAGGTGGGTAGACAATTAGCTAGATAGATGCAGGTCTGAACATCTATTCACTCATCTCCTTAGAACACTTTACCACATGTAAATTTTAGAGTCAAAGGATACATTATTTTTTTAACTAAAGCAGCTTGCCCTCAACCATCCATCTAGTCATTCATTTAGTTTACAAATCTATTATTTTATGTAAGTACTTACAGTAAAATATACAAATCCAGGAGTTCCCATCATGGCTCAGTGGCTAACAAACCCAACTAGGATCCATGAGGATGCAGGTTTGATCCCTGGCTTCACTTAGTGGGTTAAGGATCCAGCATTGCCGTGAGCTGTGGTGTATGTCGCAGACACAGCTCAGTTCCTGCATTGCTGTGACTGTGGTGCAGGCCGGAAGTTATAGCTCTGATTCGACCACTAGCCTAGGAACCTCCATATGCCACGGATGCGGCCCTAAAAGTACAAAAAAAAAAAAAAAAAACAACAAAAAATATGTAGATATCCAAAGGGCACAATGCAATGAGTTCTGACAAATGCATATATCCACATAGCTCATATCCTTGCAAAGACATAATATTTCCTCACCTCAGCCATTGCCCATGAGTCCATTCCCAGTCAATCTCACTACACACAACACAGGCAATAGTTTTTCTTTTATCACTACAGTTTTGTCTCTTCTAGAACTTTATATAAACAAATCATATTCTATGTTCTTTTTGTTCCTTTCAGCATAATGTCAGCGAGAGTCATCCTTACTGCTTTTCCTTTTCATTGTGTAATAGTATGCCATTGTGTGAATAAGTAAAAAATTGTTTATCCATTCTCTTAGTGATGGACACTTGGAGTGTTTCTCTGAGATTTTTAAATCAATAATCCATTTTTTTTGTTGTTGTTTTTTTGGCCGCATCCACGGCATGTGGAAGTTCCTGGCCCAGGGATAAACCCGAGCTACAGCAAGCGACCCAAGCCACAGCAGCGACAATGCTGGATCCTTAACCCACTGAGCCACAAGCGATCTCTCTAAATGTTTCTTTTAATTGTAGTATGGTGTCTATATAAAGAAAGATTACTGAAATCATCAGGTTTTGAACTTCATGTAAATAGTTTCATGGATGCTCTTTTGCCTCTGCTTTACTTTGCTAAACATAATTATTTGTGAGATTCATCTATGTTTTTGCACAAATTTATAGTTTATTTTTTCTTTAGTGTTGGTCTTCTGATTTTATTTGCCCTTTAATAAAAAAAAATTTCCTTTGTGGATATTCCATCTTAGGGGCTCTTTTTAGTACTTTTTAGCTGGTCATATAAACATTCAGCCAATGTTAATACACATCCTAAATAGCACCACTGGAAAAATTCCTGCCTGCTCTTTCTAAAAGAAATGTTATCATCCTCATATTTTTACACAGAAAACAGTACACTGTTTCACAGAAGCCAAACTCTATGATAATTGTAGTTAAGTATTTTGGTTAAAAGAAAGTTGCCATGTGTTTAGTATGTAAATCATTAATTTTTAATTTGTATTTTTTTTTGTCTTTTTTGTCATTTTTAGGGCTGCACCTGGGCATGTGGAGGTTCCCAGGCTAAGGGGCTAATCGGAGCTAAAGTTGCCTGCCTGTGCTACAGCCACAGCAACATGGATCTGAGCCGCATCTGCAAACTACACTGCAGCTCACAGTAATGTCAGATCCCTGACCCACTGAGCGAGGCCAGGGACTGAACCTACATTCTCACGGATACTAGTCAGATTCATTTTCACTGTCACAATAGGAATTCCCTATTCTGGGAGATTTAAAATCACTGATTCAATCTCTGTACTACTTATAGATAAATTCAGATTTTCTATTTCTTTATGATTTAGGCTTGGTAGGTTATGTGTTTCCAGGAATTTATCAATTTTCCTAGGTTATCTCAATTTGTTGGTATACAATTGTTCATAGTCCTTTCTTATAATCCTTTTTATTCGGCTAAAATTTGTAGTAATGTACCCATTTTCATTTTTTAATTTTAGCACTTTGAACCATCTCTTTTGTATTCATCATGTAGCTAAAGACTTGTCAATTCTGCTGATCTTTTCAATGGACAAACTTTTTGTTTCCTTTTTTTCTCCATTACTTTTCAACTCTCTAGTTTGTCTCTGCTCTAATATTTATTATTTCTTTCCTTCTGCTGGCTTTGAGTTTAGTTTGTTCTTTTCCTAGTTCCTTAAGTAGTGAAGTTAGGGTATTGATTTGAGATTGATCTGAGATCTTTTTTCTCTTTTCCTTTTTTTTTAATATCAGCCTTTACAGCTGTACATTTCTGTCTTACCACTGCTTTCATGTATCCTACAAGCTTTGGTATATCATGTTTGTTTTCATTTCTCTCAAATTATTTTCTAATTTCCCTTGTGCTTTCTTCTTTAATCCATTGGCTGTTTGAGAGTGTGTTTGTGTGCAGGTTTTTTCGATTCTCTGGTACACGGCTGCTTTTGAGTGTGTCTTAATTTTCAGGAGTGTCACCCAGCTCCTCCTTGAGATTTTAGATGGTATATTGTATGTCTCCAACCATAATTTCTTCCTCCGCTCCTGCAGATCTGTAGTCCTGCTTTAGCTCTTATAAGCAGTGCTTGCCATTTTTCCCCAACTTTCTCAGCCTGAGAAACAAGTTAGGCAAAACAGAGAAGGGTCCTTTAAGCAGTCCCCAGATAGGTTAGAATGTTGCTAATAGGTCTGTTTTGCTCTCTCCAGTTTAAAGCAGAGAAATGGGAACTGAGCAGCTGCTTTAGATCCTCAATTGAGTATTTTCACCAGTAATCTCTTGCCTCAGGCACCTGTGAGTCTCAGCTCCCTCACAGTTTTCCTCAATATCACCAATGAGTGTTTTTCCCTGCTTCAGCTCCAAGTTAGGTGAAACAGACCAGTCACTCAGGCAGCTTTCTGCACCCTCTGGTTCAAAAGAGGAACTGGACACTGGGCTGCTGCCTCCTCCAAACGAAGACCTCGCAGCACCAGGGAAGGAGTAATGTAATGGTGAGTAAAAACACTGACATTTCCTACCATTTGAATTTGGCTTTTTCTTGATTGGGTATTTACTTGGTTGCTATAGATCTTTAATTGTTTTTCAGAGTTCCTATAAAGTTACTTTAGCCAGTCTCTAGTTTTGTTTGCTTGTTTCTGTTTTGTTTTTAATGTTTCCAAGGGGAAGTGAGGACCTGGAGCTTCCTAGTCCGCCATTTGGTTGATGTCACCTCTGAATCATTAATTTGTAAACAGATTCAATCTAAACTTGAAGTTGCACTACATTGATTGTGATCTGATTATTCTTTAATTATTCAAAAGATTCTTCTGAATCTTGCTGAACCTGAGAGGCACCATTATCAACATTAGCCCATTATCAATTTCAGCAGGCTCCTCGATAGGTCAGACTCATTTTATCCTAATATATCCTCCTATTACTTTCATCCTTTTAAAAGTAACTCCAATAAGAATTTTAAGAAAGGGTCTAATATCATTCATTTGCATCTCTTTGTTAACTCTTTTCTAATTGTTGAATACAAGGTTTTGTTCCTTGTTAAAAGACCATCAAACATCAATTAGCTGGTTGAGAGAGCCAGATGAAGTCATACTATTTTTATGATTGTCCTCTTTCCTAAATGCAAACTAGAGCTACCAACACAACTTACCAGCACGTGAGGCGGTTCATGAATTCTATGCTTTACTCATGTATAGAAGAAAAGAAAATTATTGATGAAATAAGGGCTCTTTGAAAATCGATATTTCTTTCTCAATCACAGTCAGGTGAATTACTGCTATTGTTCAAATTATTCTACCAAGGTCTTCCATACTTTCCAGGATCTATATTCATATAAGCAAATAGACTAAGTCAATTCGCCTCCTGAACCATACCACGTGTTAACATGCCTACACAGTAAGTCCACCAGCTGTTCCCAGAAACAAGAATGTGCATATTGCCTGTCTCCATATTTCACCTAACTCTATTCTACAAATGACCTCTCCACACTCTATATTTAATCTTCCACCAGGGGGTGATTTTGCCTAGAAATCAAACAGTGCAGTAAGAATAAACATAAAATAAAGTTTTAAATAAATTGAATTAAATTAAATACAGGTGTCATGTTAATAATGTTCCTTTCTCAACCTAAGGAATATGACTAGCTAGCCATTCTACCATCATAGTAATAGAGTTAATGCTGTGGTTTGATTACGAATTTTGGAATACTTCATATGTTCTGAGAGCATTACATTGTATCTTAGTATTCATCTCACATCTAAAATTAAAGATTTTTCTGTGTTTCGTGGCTAATAGCACCATATTATCTAATTGGGATCAAATTTGGGATTCAACTTGTCAAATCTAAGTATTTCAAATCTGCTAGAGTGAGTTTTAGTTTGGGCTAAATTACACTATCGATTTAGTAATTTGGTTTTAATTAGTTATATTCACTTAATTGTTTCTAGGTCTGTCATGACATTTAAAAATGGGGTTGTGGAAATTTATTTCACACTTTGAAGGCTTTAGTATGTCTTTTTTAAAAAAATTCATCACTTCTACTCTGAAACTTTGTTTAGAAGCTTTAGTTAAATGAATCTCTTGGAATTGATTTTTACATGTAGGTTTGTTTTAAAGAGTGAGTTCTCTTAACAAATTTCTTCAGCCACTGACATAAAAACTGTCCTGTGCTGCAGTACAGGAATAGAGTCATGTCAGTTGTGTACAATGATCAGTTTTCTAGATTTTTAAAAGCCACCTATGATGGGTGTGAGGTTAATATTACATGTTTTCTTAACTGGATCCTAGTAAGCTCAGGTGTCTGGTTAGGCATTATTTCTGGGTGTTATCTGTGAGCGTGTTTCCTGAAGAGATCAGTATTTCAATTAGTAGATTGTTTTGCATTGCTATTCCCTATGTGTGTGGTGATTATTCAGTCTCTTGAGGGTCTGAATAGAACAAAAAGGTGAAGGTAGGGGAGAATACTTCCCTTCCTGCCTGTGTGCTTGAGCTAGAACATTAGTCTGGACTGGGATTTACACCATCAATTCCCCTGATTCTCAGGTCTTTGGACTCAGTAATTATACCACTGGCTTTTCTGGGGTTCCAGCTTGCAGGTGGCAGATGGCAGATCATGAGACTTTTCAGCTTCTCTAATAATTTTAGCCAATTACTCGGTAATAAGTCCCCCCTTTTTCTCTAAACACACACACACACACACACACACACGCACACACTTTTTCTGTTTCTCCTGAGAACCCTGATGAATACAATAAGGGAGCAGTATTTCAATTAATTAGCCTTTGCATCATATAATAATAATGTCTTTCATCACTGTTATTATTCATCTCTGCAGGATGTTGAATATTAAGCATATAAAATTTAGCTATGACACATAATACAGTTTCATACAGTCCCTGACACTTGTCTTAACTCTTTCTCATCTACTGGCAGAACCACAAAAGTCATGCAATTAAGCTTTCTGCTTCTTTGTGCTCACTCCTGCTAGCCTTGTAACATGATGTATTTTACTTAAACTCTCAAAACTTGTAGTCATAATCTTACCCAGGATGAATGTTGGAAGACCAGAGCATGACTGACAGAAACTAATATTTCTCAAACTGCGTTCTGCAGAAAAAGTGTTTAATAAAAACCCAAATTTGGAAAACACTGATTAAAGTAAAACAGATTTCTTTTGTGCAAGACTTATCAAGGACTTGACTGCGAAAGGATACATTGTAAATTTCTCCAAAATGAATATAGAGTACATCTATTTGCCAAGTGTGTTCCACTGCAGGACACACATATATTTTTTTTTTCCCCAAGGGGAAGCATCTTACAAATGATTGTTCATAATACATTTTAGAAATTCTTGCACAGCAAAATTTGCATGCTTTTTCAGTGGACTGAATGTGTTCTCCTCAAATTCATATTTTGAAGACCTAACTTCTAAAATGATGGTATTAGGAGGTGGGGCCTTTGGGAGCTAATTAGGTATAGATGAAACCCTGAGGGTGGAGCCCCCATTATGGAATTAGTGCCCTTATAAGAAAAGGAAGACAAGAGAGGTTCCTCTCTCTACCATGTAATAACAGAGAGGAAAGCCACTGTCTGCGAGCTAGGAAGAGAGCCTGCACTAGAACCTGACTGTGCTGGTACCCTAATTTAAATCTTGTAGCCTAGAGAATGTGAGAAATACATTTCTGTTGTTTAAGCCACCCGGTCTATGGTATTTTGTTACAGCAGTCTGAACTGACTGAGATAGTGCAATTGAGCGACTGGGACAAAACTGAATTTTCTGAGTTCCTGTTGTGGCTCAGTGGTAATGAACCCAACTAGGAAGTGGGTTCAATCCCTGGCCTTGCTCAGTAGGTTAAGGATATGGCATTGCCATGAGTTGTGATGTAGGTCACAGACATGGCTTGGATCTGGCATTGCTGTGGCTATGGCTGTGGTGCAGGCCGGCAGCTGCAGCTCTGATTGGACCCCTAATCTAGGAATATGCCCTGGGTGTGGCCCTAAAAAAACCCAAATAAACAAACAAAACCCCTGAATTTTTGGTTGGTCTCTGACACTTACTGGCTGTCTAATGCCATCCCTAAGTCTGTCACCTCATCAATAGGGGTGGGACAAAAATATTCACCCTGCAGGATTATTGTAAGGATGGTACATACATAGCTTCTATCAAGCTATCCATAAATGACAGTGATGGTTATGATTATTGTTATTCCCTACTATTATGAGTTTCTCTTACTCAAAGTTTAAAGAGAATTGAAACCTAAAAATTTATGAATTTGTCTACTCAAACTAGAAAATTCTGGTCAAAATATCATATCCCTGTGGGTCCTTTTGGAGAGGGCAATTACTCAAAATCTGTTGCCGTTATAGCTAGGTCCAGCATAGTTAACTTGGAGCTTCTAGGGTGGGAATAGTTCAGCTGTTTAAGTATGATCAGTACCTAGTGATAAGCCTAGGTGAGAGCTTGCTCTCCTGAGCTTAACTGATTTTTGATTAACATTTGCTGCTCATCAGGTGCAACTGGATCATGTGATATGTTAGATGCATTAGGAAGACAATACACTGAGCTCTGACACCCCAAGAAAGTTTATTATACTGGACTCCAAAGACTATTTCTGAGATACGAATATAATTTTTATATCCATAGTACCTCCAAACAGCCCTCACAATATCTTACTTCTGATCCTACTTGAAAGTAATGATTGTAATCAAACTAACTTTTTTTTTGTTTTTTCTGGAAAACTGGATTCAAGTCTGGTCAGTCATTTTGTTTCATCAGAATTATGGAAAACGTTTTCAGATCTGGATAACTATGCCTCTTTGTATAACTGCTTTGGAAAGTCTACCTGACAATTGAGCTTAGTACCTTAACTCTAAGAAATAAATACATCAATGCTGAATTTTTTGGACATTAAATAGAGTGATAAAAATCATGATTTAAGCACTTATTCTACAACATACTTTCCTTCTAAAACGTCAGTTTTTGAAAACCTGGTTTCACAAGTTTAAACATTTGTGCTTGGCATGGTGAGAAAATTTTTTGAGTAAATTAGGTAAGGATTCTGTCTTGATAACCTGTAAATTACTACTTTTCATGTTTTAATATGTAGGCAACATAGCTATTGAAAGACAAAGAGTATGTTGTACTTGGTTTCTTTATTATATTTTCCAGATTTGCATGTATTCTCTGTCAATATCTTTTTGAATCATTATTTATATATATATATGAGGTAATTATTTATGCATATATATGAAATTATATGTGTGTGAGGGAGTAGAGAGAGAGAGAGCGAGGCAACCAGATAGATTCCTACTCCTTATTTTCAATTCATTTCTCACAGGACAGCATTTTGCTATGAAGGCAATTCGGTTCTCTTAAACTACAAAGTTAATGTGAGAAAAATACTACTGATTAGGTCTCCTTTATTTTTTCCAGTGGAATAACAATACTTGAGGACATTTAGACAATTGGTAATGGGAAAATGTACATGTATTCACAAGAAAGTTGAAGTGACTAAATTGAAACATATACTTAAAGCCGGTCTACTTCTCCAAAATATATTATAATAGGTTAAAGGACTTGGAGATAAATGTATCAAGCTTTCAGAAAAAGTATAGTGACCAGGACTCTCATTGTTCATTTACCAATAAGAAATATTCTGAGTTCCTATGGGTACATTTATTGCAATATCCTGCAGCATTGCATAATTCAACTCCATCTGCCACTTTTCTCCACAAATCAGGGTTTTCAAAACTCCATTCTAGGCTAGCTATAGGAAATGCATATTAAGTTCACGGTAGTTGGGATTTATTACATAAAATTACTGAAACTGAGAATCTCCTTGTTCCAGATCATTTTTTGTTCTATACCGTCTGTTCTATGGATGAACTTATCTTCATCGTCATTGTACCTTCACTTGGTCCTATCAGCTGAGACCAGGAGTGCAAGGTCATGTGACATAAAGCATGACCAACAAAAGGCTTCTTCTAGAACAAGAGCTATGGGTGACACAGGTTGCCATTAAAGGTGCTATGGGAAGGCAAGTGCCATGCACAATTTCCTACTCCTCTCTTCAGGATAATTAAGCGAAGGTTAACCAGGAGTGAAGGGAATGGTCTCTCTGCTGATGTATACGGCCCTCTAATTCTATGAGGTAGGAATTAGGGAAAGTACAGTAGCCCCACTTTATCCCCTGTTTTGCTTTCCAGGGTTTCAGTTACCCATGGTCAACTGCAGTCTGAAAAGTATTAAATGGAAAATTCCATAAATAAATAATTCATAAATGTTAAAGTGCATGCCATTCTGAGTAGTGTGATGAAATCTTGTGCTATGCAGCTCCATCCTGCCTGCCTGGGACATGAGTCATCCCTTTGTCCAGCTTATCCCATCTGTTAGTCGCTTAGTAGCTGTCTAGGTTATCAGATCAACTGTCATGGTATTGCAGTGCTTGTGTTCAAGTAACCCTTATTTTACTTAACAGTGGCCCCAAAGCACAAAGGGAGTGATGCTGGCAATTCAGATATTTTCTTACCATGCCTAATTTATGTTAAACTTTATCACAGGTTTGTATATACAGGAAAAACATAGTATGTATAGAGTTCAGAACAATCTGCAGTTTCAGACATACATACATATATTCAGGGTCTTGGAATGTACCCTCTGTGCATCAGGGAAGACTGCTATATAAGGAAAATAGTGCTGAAAATAGTGAATATTTCCTTTTGCTTCTTACCTAGTTGAAACTGTACTGTGCTGTCTTTTAGATCTTTGAAATGACTGAGACTAATCTGACATATTTAAAAAAAAACTCTCAGCAAAGGTAACTGGACACTTGGGTAAGAATTCGATACATCCTAACTTTATCCTAACTGTTCTCAACAGTTGGTTCAAGTTTTTTAGTTGAGTTATACATTTAGCATTTTATTCCTGTTTATGTTAAAAATAAAAGCAGCATTTGTTAATCTTCAAAGAAATAAAACAAAACCTCACATATCACTTGTTTTTATAAGCAAAATTTCAATATAGAATATATACTATAGCCTGTGCGTGGTCTTGTGAAGCAAACCAAGAGAGATTTCAATGCAGGCTCTTTCACCTACTAGCTATATGAATTTGCTGAGTTGTCTTAAATTTGCTATACCTCTGTTCCTAATATATTCAGTGAGAGAAATAATCCAGGCCTCCAGTTGTTAGGGTAGGTATTAAATGAAACGATTCATATAAGGCACTTAACGTAGTACCTGTCTTATTAATAAACACTCAGTAAATGACACTCCACTAGACCACATCTCCAAAGCAGTGAGTACAAGGCAATCCACTGAGGTACCAAAGAAAATAGTCTTTACCTTCTCTTTTATTTTAAAATTTATGTTTATACATGCATACATATATACATACATAAAATTTTGTTTTATTTTATTTTATTATTTGGTCAAATACTTTTTTATCATTTTTTTTATTTTTCCATTATAGCTGGTTTACAGTTTTCTGGCAATTTTTCAACTATGCAGTGTGGTGACCCAGTTACACATACATATATAGATTCGTCACAAGTGATTAGACATAGGTCCTGGTGCTATACAGCAGGATCTCCTTGCTTTTCCATCCCAAAGGCAACAGTCTACAACTATTAACCCCAGACTACCATACCATCCCAATCTCTCCCCAACCCTCTTGGCAACCACAAGTCTGTTTTCCAATTTCGTTATTTTCTTTTCTGTAGAAAGGATCATTTGTGCAGTATATTAGATCCCAGATATAAGTGATATCATATGGTATTTGTCTTTCTCTTTCTGACTTACTTCACTCAGTATGAGGGTCTCTAATTCCATCCATGTTGCTGCAAATGGCATTATTTTATTCTTTTGTATGGCTGAGTAGTATTCCATTGTGTATATATACCACATCTTCCTAATCCAATCATCTGTCGATGGACATTTGGGTTGTTTCCATGTCTTGGCTATTGTGAATAGTGCTGCAATGAACATGCATGTGCAAGTGTCTTTTTCAAGGAAAGTTTTGTCCAGATATATGCCCAAGAGTGGGATTGCTGGGTCATGTGGTAGTTCTATGCATACTTTTCTAAGGTACCTCCATACTGTTTTCCATACTGGTTGTACCAGCTTATATTCCCACCAACAGTGCAGGAGGGTTCCCTTTTCTCCACACCCCCTCCAGCATTTGTTGTTTGTGGACTTATTATGATGGCCATTCTGACTGGTGTTGAGTTGGTATCTTGTGGTAGTTTTGATTTACATTTCTCTGATAATCAGTGATGCTGAGCATTTTTTCATGTGCTTGTTGGACATCTGCATATCTTCTTTGGAGAAATGTCTATTCAGGTCTTTTGCCCATTTTTCCATTGGGCTGTTGGCTTTTTTGCTGTTGAGTTTTACAAGTTGTTTGTATATTTTAGAGATTAAACCCTTGTCAGTTGCATCATTTGACACTATTTTCTCCCATTCTGTAAGTTGCCTTTTTGTTTTCTTTTTGGTTTCCTTTGCTGTGCCAAAGCTTGTCAGCTTGATTAGGCCCCATTGGTTTATCTTTGCTTTTATTTCTGTTGCTTTGCAGACATAAAATTTTAAATAAATGTAAACATAATCATATCATATATGCTGAGCTTGTGGGGTATTTATATTTCTTTCCTTTTGCTTGCCTCACCCCTGTTTCTCTCTCCTCCCCCATATCATCTCCCTTTCCCCCTTACACACAAATATATTCTAGGTACCTCATTTCAGAATCATAGTATAGACCTGCATTGCATTAATTGATTAAATCTCTTTTTTGTGTTCTCAAGAATTTATAAAGTATATGGGTATAGTATTTTGTGTAGTTCATATTTAAATAAATAGACAAAAATCCAGGGTGCCTTCATGGACTTTTTTTTTTTAACTTTACAAAGTGGGGTCCTGTGCCTTCTCTTGGAAGTTCTGTGAGGATGGGAAGGCACTCTTTTACACAATTCATTTGGACCAATTAAAGAGGTAGCTGGCCGGTATATTAACCTCAGTCATCTAACCTGCACAGTTAGAAAGAAGTTTGACCGCTCTCTGCCTAAAGATCCCTGATTCCAGCACCTCACTGAGTTTGTAGGTTGCAGCCCCCCTGGGTGGCTGCAATGCTAAATCTGCTCTTTCTGCTCAATTGTATTAGGTGCATGAAGCTGTATACAGTGGAGTGAAAGATGCCAAGAAGAGAGAATGGCATCTCACTATGTTTTTCCCTGCTCTAACTCTTAGATGTTCTAATGGCCTCAATTGTATTAGGTGCATGAAGCTGTATACAGTGGAGTGAAAGATGCCAAGAAGAGAGAATGGCATCTCACTATGTTTTTCCCTGCTCTAATCCTTAGATGTTCTAATGGCCTCCATCAAATCAAGAGGCAAGGCTGCACAATTAGAGGCAAAGGGACCAATGTGTTGGTGTTAGACCTATTGACAAAAGGGTGCTTATACTTTCTTTCTTCTTTTTAAAATTTTCTCTTGACAACTTTTCTTTTTTTTTATTTTTTTAACTTAATGGATTTTATTTCAATTATAGGTGTACATAAATCATCACAACTCAATTTGATAGATTTTGTGTCCCAAACCCACAGTACATCCCCCCACCTCCCAGATTGTCTTATTTGAAAAACCAAGGTTTTCCAAATTCTGTGAGTCATTGTCTGTTCTGCAAAGAGGTTCATTGTGTCTTCTTAGTTTCCACATGTAAGCGGTAGCATTGGGTGTTGCTGTCTAATTGTCTGACTGGTTTCACTTCGCATGATAATTTCTAGGTCCATCCATGTTGCTGCAAATGTTGGTAATTCATTCCTTTTATCTTGATAACTTTTCAACGTCTTTATATGTTCCACAATTTCTTTCTTGATGATTTTGAAATTTTTGAGATAATTATAGATTCACATGCAATGGTAAGAAATAATGCAGAGGAATTCCTCTGTGGCACA
Organism: Catagonus wagneri; assembly: GCA_004024745.2. Lineage (NCBI taxonomy): Eukaryota > Metazoa > Chordata > Mammalia > Artiodactyla > Tayassuidae > Catagonus > Catagonus wagneri. Next base: position 32,092,002 of record PVHT020000015.1, on the reverse strand, counting down.
GTGGGTTAAGAATCCAACTGCAGAAGCTCAGGTCACTGCGGAGGTGCGGGTTTGATCCCCAACCCCACACAGTGGGTTAAAGGATCCAGGGTTTCTGCAGCTGTGGGGTAGGCCGCAGCTGTGGCTCAGATTTAGTCTCTGGCCAGGGAACTTCTATATGCTGTGGGTGTGGCCATAAATAAAAAAAAGAAAAGAAAAAGAAATAATTCAGAGACATTAAGTGTACACCTTACCCAGTTTCCTCCAATGAAAAACTGTAGTAAAACCTCAGGTCCAGGATAATGGCATTGATACAGTGATGATTTAGAACATTTCCATCACTACAGTGATAGCTACTGTTGTCCTTTTATCGCCATAGCCACTTCTCTTCCAACTCCCACTTCCCTATTTAACCCCTGCCAATCATTAATTCATCCATTTCTATAAATTACCCATTTTGAAACTATTATAAAAGTGGAAGCATACACTTTGTAACCTTTTGATCTTGTCTTTTTCCATTCAACATAATTCTCTCAAGATTTATCCAAGTCGAAGCATATATCAATAGGGTGTTCCTTTTTATGCTTAGTCATCATCCATGGTATGGACATACTACAGTTTGTTTAACTATTCATCTGATGAAGAACATCTGGGTTGTTTCCATATTGTGGCTATTGCAAACAGAGCTGCTATGAAGATGTTGTGTGAATGCATATACATTTCAATTTCTCTATGATAAATGCCCAGGACTGCAATTTCTTGGTAGTATGGTTAGCACGTGTTTACTTTTGTAAGAGACAAGTTGTATTTCCAAGTGGCAGCACTATTTTACATTCCCACCACTAATGTATAAGTGATTCAATTTCTCCCCATCCTGGCCAGAAATGGATGTTCTCATTATTTTTTGTTTTAGCCATCCTGATAGGTGTGGAGAAATATTTCTTTGTGATTTTAATTTGCACTTTCCTTATAACAATATTATTGAGCATCGTTTCAATTGTTTATGTGCCAACTGTGTATCCTCTTCAATTAAATGTGTAGTCATGTCTTTTGCCCACTTTCTAATTGGATTCTTATTTTACTGTTGTGTTTTGAGAGTTCTTTATATGTTCAAGATACTACTCTTTTGTTGAGTGTACAGTTTTCAAATATTTTCTCCCAGTCTACAGTTTTTTTTTTTATTCCTCTTAACAGGGACTTTCACAGGCTTATAATTTTGATGAAGTTGAATTTATCAATTTTCTTCTCCTCTGAATTGTGTTTTTTTTTTTTTTGTCTTTTTGCCTTTTCTATCTAGAGCCGCACCCGCGGCATATGGAGGTTCCCAGGCTAGGGGTCTAACAGGAGCTGTAGCTGCCGGCCTGCGCCACAGCCATAGCAACACGGGATCCGAGCCGCGTCTGCAACCTACACTGCAGCTCACGGCAACGCCGGATCCTTAACCCGCTGAACAAGGCCAAGGATCGAACCCGCAACCTCATGGTTCTTAGTCGGATTCGTTAACCAATGAGCCACGAAGGGAACTCCCTGAATTGTGCTTTCGATGTCAACTGTAAGGATTCTTGGCTTAGGCATAGATCTCAAAGATTTTCTTTTATATTTTTTCTAAAAGTTTTACAATTTAAAGTTTTAAATTTAAGTATATGGCCCATTTTAGTATAATTGTTGTATAAAGAGTGAGGTTTAAGTAAAGGTTCAGTTCTTACCTAGAGATATCCAATTTCTCCTGGATCAGATGTTGAAAAAGTAATCCTTCTATTTAATCACCTTTGTACCTGTTTCAACAATCAGCTAGGCAAATTTGGTGGGTTCTTTATTCTGTTCTATTTGTTGATGTACTTGCTGTTCTGATAATAGCTATGTAGTGAAACTTAATATGGGGTAGAATGATTCCTCCCAGTTCGCTCTTTATTCAATATTGTTTTAGCTATTCTGGGGCCTGTGACTTTCCATATAAATTTTATAACAAGTTTTCTTATGTTTCTGAAAGTACTTCACTGAGATTTTGATAGAAATTACATTAAAAGTAGAGATCAATTTCATAAGCATTGACATTTTTACTAGGTTGTGTCTTCAAATATATGAACGTATCATATACCTAGATCTTAACTGATTTCACACATTAGTATTTTGTCATTTCCACCATACAGATCCTGTGCATATTTTGTAAGTTTATATGTAAATATTTCATTCTATTTGTATGATTTTTTTTTGTTTTGTTTTTTAAGGCCACACTGTGTCATATGGAGGTTCCCAGCCCGGGGGTCAAAATGTAGCTGCAGCTGCCAGCCTACACCACAGCCACAACCACAGCAATGTAGGATCCGAGCTGCATCTGCAACCTACACCACAGCTCATGGCAACACCGGGTCCTTAACCCACTGAGCAAGGCCAGTGATCAAACCCACATCTTCATGGATACTAGTTGGGTTCATTAACCTCGGATCCACAAAGGGAACTCCTATTTGTATGATTTTAAATAGTAGTTTCAAATTTTGGTTTCTATATGATCTTTGTTGGTATATAAATGTAACTGATTTCTGAGCATCCTATGGTTTTGCAAAATTAAATTATTAGTTCTAGGAATTTCTTCTCAGAGATTCCTTGGGATTTTCTACGGAAACAATCATTTAATCTGCAAATAGAACACTTTTATTTCTTTCCAATTTTTAGGCCTTTTATTTCTTTATCTTGCCGTATTATAAGACTGGGTAGAAATTCCAGTACTACATTGGGTCAAAATGATGAAAGCAGAAAGCCTGGCCTTGTTTCTTTTCTTACAGGTAAAGCATCTAGTTTCTCATCTTTAAATAGAATGTTTGCTGTAGGTTGTTATAAATGTTGTTTACCAAGTTGAGGAAGTTCTCCTCTATATTAAGTCTGCTGAGAGTTTTTATCATGAATGGGGGGTTGGATTATGTCAATTGTTTTTCTGTTTCAGTGGATAAAATTATATAATTTTTCTTCTTTATACCTTTGACATATTGGTTTACACTGATTTTCAAATGTTGAAATTGCATACTTGGAAGAAGTCCAACGTGGTCATGGAGTCTCTCTTGTTTGGCACATACACATTTAGGATTGTAATGCTTTCTTTGTGAATTGATTCTTCTAGAATTCTGTAATGACTCTCTTTGTCTTTAGTAATTTTCTTCACTCTGAAATTCATTTTTTCTGATGTTAATATAGCTTTTCCTATTTTTTATGATTAATGTTTACAACTTTTTCTATCCTTTTACTTTCAATCTATGTCATTTTTAAATTTTTTTTATTTTTTATTGTTTTTTTGTCTTTTTGCCTTTATCTAGAGCCGCACCTGCGGCATACGGAGGTTCCCAGGCTAGGGGTCTAACAGGAGCTGTAGCTGCCGGCCTTCGCCACAGCCACAGCAATGCGGGATCTGAGCCACATCTGCAACCTACACCACAGCTCACGGCAATGCCGGATCCTTAACCCACTGAGCAAGGCCAGGGATCGAACCCACAACCTCATGGTTCTTAGATTCGTTAACCACTGAGCCACGACGGGAACTCCTCAATCTATGTCATTTTTGAAGGGTGTTACTTGTAAAAAAATATATTTTTAGATCATGATTTCTTTTTAAACCACTCTGCCAATCTTTGTTTTTTGACTAACGTATTTAGAACATTTATATTTAAAGTAATTATTAATATGTTTGGGCTGAAGTCTGCCACTTAATTTGTTTTCCATTGTTTCTTCTTTTTCTTATTCCTCTGTTTCTCCTTTTTCACCCTCCTGTGCATTATTTGAACATTTTTCTTGTCTTCTTTTTGTAGGATTCCATCTTCATTTTTGTTTTCAAGTATATCGGTTTGTAAAGTTTCTTAAAGGTTACTCTAGGTATTACAAAATGCATATATAATTTATCATAGTACTCTGTTATTAATGTTTTACTACCTTGAGTGAAGTATAAAACACCTAAATTCCTTTTACCTTTCGTATTTTTAAAATATCATTGTCTCTGTAGACATTGAGTTCCACGTCAGACAGTATAATAATTTTTTGCTTCAAACGCTAAATTTTATTGAAGAAACTCTTGAGAATTAGTTATCTTATTTATCATATTTTATCCATTTTGATATTCTTTCCTTTCTAAATTCCAAGTCTTCTTTTATGATTACCTTTTTGCTTAGAGAACTTTCTCTAGCCATCCTTCAAAGTTAGATTTTCTACCAACAAATTTTTAGTTTTCTTTCATCTGAATATCTCTATTTCCCCATCATTCCTGAGGGTTTTTTTTTTTTTTTACTGGATATAGAATTTTTGGTCAACACATTTTTTCTTTCATCACTGCCTTCTAGCCTTATTTCAGATAAGAAATCTGCTGTCATTCAAACTAGTTTTCCTCTTGAAGTAATGAGTCATTTCTCTCTGCTTGCTTTTAAGATCTGTTTCTTAGGTTTTCATTATGATAAGTTTAACTGTAATGTGGCTTGGCATGGCTTTATTTGGGCTTATGCTATTTGGTTCACTTAGCTTCCTGAATCTGTAGGTGTACATATTTCACTGTTTCTTGGGAGACAGAACTAGCCCTGCTTCCCAGCTCAGTCTCTGCTGCTGGGTGAGTATGGAGGTTCAGCTCCTTGAAGACACCAGGGGTGAGGTGAGTCCTCAGTCTCATTGGTGCTGGGAGGGGATGGGAGCTTAGCTCCTCACTGAGCCCTTCTGACACTGATGAAGTGGAGTGGAGTGGGTGAAACAGAGTGGTGATCAGCTTCTCATGGAAACCTCTCATTAAGTCTCCTAGTTGCTGGATGTGGATAGAGGCTCAGCTTACCCTGTGACCTCACTGACAATACCCCTGCAAGGGAATTAGGGTATAATGTCTGCTTCTGCCATACTGAGGATGGAAGATCGGCTCCCCACTGCGCTCCACTGAACCAGTTGGGGTGGGGAGAGGTAGGGTGATTTTTATGTTAGTGTTTAGCTGGAGTAGAATGGGTATTGCCAAAAAAGGTTTTCTGTTGTTTGGCCTCCCTTCTACAGATCCTTTGCCTAGAGGGGGACAGGCTCTTCTTGAAGCTTTTATTTTCTGAGTCTATTGAAGATTCCTGGCTGGAGCTTCTGCAACCTCTTCTCTGGAATATATGGGGCACAATAAGGAAATTCAGGGAACTCACCACTCTTTTTTTTTCCCTCGAATTCTGAGATCTTTAGTCCTTCCAATTTCTTTCCATCTTTCAGAGAGTTCCTTTACTTGTTTCTTCTGCGATGTCCAGGGGCTTTTTAGTTCTAAGAGGGACGATCTGGAAGCAATAGGGGTATTCTAGCTTTGCCAGAGCTGTCTTCCTTCTTGAATCTCCATGATGTTTTGCATAGTTATAATACTTATCCTCCACTACTGCAGACATAAGGGCATTGTGTTACGACCTGGAGTGATATTAAGCGTATAAGGTATCACCACTCTACTGTCTGTGGTACCACTTTCCCCAGAGCATATAAAACCTTGTTTTCGTGAGGCCTGGGAATGAGTATTATCTTCTCACATGAAACGTGTGTTTTCTTTTTTCTTTTCCTTTTTTTTCCCTTTTATGACCACACCTGCGGGATATGGAAGTTCCCAGGCTAGGGGTCCAATTGGAGCTGCAGCTGCTGTCCTATGTCACTGCCACAACAATGCCGGATCCTAGCCGCATCTGTGACCTATGCTGCACCTCGCATCAACACCAGATCCTTAACCTGCTGAGCGAGGCTCGGAATCAAACCCACATCCTCACAGACACTATGTCGAGTTCTTAACCCACTGAGCCACAATGGGAACTCCTGTTTTCTTTTTTTCTAAACCTAATTGCATTTGAATCCAAAGGGCATACACTTGACTGGTAGAATGTCCAACATCAGTAATTTCAAGAGCTCCTTTCCCTTTCCATGAGATGTTATAGATTTTGAGGCTTACTTGGTCCTAGAAACAATGGAGATGTATGTAGTCCTTAGTTCTTGTTTGTTATGGAAACCTCCACTGTTCATTCTATGACAGGATGACATCAGATGACCTATGTTAGTCCTTGTTAATCTGTCTGGCTCTTGTGCCAGAAGAGCTATAGAACTGCCCCTTTCAGCAAGCCTTGCTACTGATCATAGTGAATCCCAGAATCTTTTACAGCTGCTCTTAGCATCTTTACCCATGGTATACAACTTCACAGATGTCCACAGCCATATCTCACCACTTTTGGTGGAGCAAAGAAATGAGGCTTAAGTTCATTTCACTAGCAGAAACTTTTACTCAATCCTTGAGTATCTTCAATCTCTGAGAAGTAGATTAAACATAAAATATGGATTCAAGCTACTTGAGTTCAAATCCTGAATCCATCACTTACTACTTCATTGACTTAAGACAAAATTATAAATCTCCAAGACTCATTTTCCCTCATCTACAAAACAGTAGCTACCTTATTATAATAGTGGATTAAACAAGGTAGTATTTGTAGAACTGCTGCAACAATGCTGGTTAGTATAATAATAATATAGTAAAGGTGTAAGCTTATATAATAAAATATACTAGGTTCTATATACTTAATAGGTGCAATTTCTCTGCCTAGGCATGCTCTGCTTTGGCATCAAGCTGATCATAGCCTCTTTAACTGCTAAGGCTTTCACAGTATTCACTTGGATAGGGGTCCATTTTCAGGGTAACTCTGAATATACCAAAGACATTACTCTCCTATCTGCAACACACCCTGACATGACCCAGTGACAAGAGCCTAGACCAGTGCTTCTCAAAGAGTGGTCCACAGACCATCTGCATCAAATCTTTACAAATACAGTCAAGGTACATGCATATTTATTAAGCTGCCCGTGCGATTTTAATGTACACTAAAGTTTGTGAGCCACTTTTCTACATTGTCTGTGCCATTTCACATATGGTGACCTCTTCCTGAAATGTCCATGACCCCCCCCACCCCCACCCGTGGAAACAAAATGCAGCTGTCCCCATCCCTAATTTCATTTTTACCTACCACCAGCCTATGCAACTCTCTACTGTTGCTATGAGATGATTGATATGGAGAAGAATCAGAACTGGGGTGCTGGGGAGTGTTGGAAAATACTGGAATTTAGGACCTGGACTAGAGTGGTGGAAAGGACCTGTGCTTTGTACTTGGAATCTGTGTATTTGATATGACATTGCAAAAAGTGTGAGGGAAGAAGGGAGAGAAATCAGCAAACAGCACAGGAAGGGAGGAAGAAGCAACAACAAAGTAGCGCCCATGGGCTCTCCTGATTGGTCAGAAAAATAAACGCATCTCCCCATGCATCCACCCACCAAGCATCATGTACATTTTTGTTAGAAGGAGGGTGTGTGTGCGCAGAGTGGGTATCAACCACCAGCCTCACAGTGCCATGTTATCACTGTAAGTCAGCATGCCCGGTTATGAGTCTGCCACTGGACTCGCTGCTCTGAAGCAGCAGAGGAAAGAATGAAACACCCACCCCCTGAGACTAAGCCCTTGACCTGAACACTTACACTCTCATAATTTGTCCTTGTTGTTGCATCCTTCTGGAAAGTTCTTTATCTTCCTGTCTGCTTGTGAAAATCTTGCCCATCCTTCAGGAACTCTCCCCAACGCTCTGGCGAACCATGCCCAAGGACCTTAGCCTCTGGGACTGAAAGCTGAAGACAGAACCCAGAAGCAGGGAGGGAACTGCCCCTCCCCTTGACTCTTCCTCTCTGCCTTCTTAGTTCTCTAAGTTACAATGGAAGGCAACACCTCCAGGGAACACCCCTTCTCCCACGTCAGCACAGCCTGCCTTGTTCTCAAGGCTGTGTCTGACCAAAGTGTTCCAGATATCTCCCTGGCCAGATTGTGGGGCGTCAGGGAATGAGCATTCGGAACGCATCCTTCAGGCCCAGTGCTGGAGCTCAGAGACTTCAATTTGTAGAGAAAAAAATAACTATCTGGTTGAAACTGTTTAAGATACCAGCAGAAGGGCTGGTTGGCTGCTGTCCTAAGAGTGACGAACTATCCCTGGACACTTAGTGGGGATCCAGGACAAGCGCACATGGCCAGCTCGGGGCCCTGGATCTGGTACCTCAACATATCCCTCGCCCAACGAATCCATCCCCGCGGCGGGCTTGCGCTCCCTCTTGCCTAGGCCGCCGGCTCCTCCCGTCGCCTCCACCTCTCACACTCTGCCCCCGGCGTCGTCCTGGTCCCACACTGACTTCGCTCCTGCCGCCTCCTGCCTCACTTCACGCGCTCGCCTCGATCCCCGCCGCAGCCTTCGCTGCCGCGCGCCGCCCGCGCTCCGCTGCCTCCGGTCGCCGCTAGTCTCCCGGCCCCGCCGCCCTCGCCTCCGTCGCCGCGGCCGTGCCCCAGACTCAATTGGCTCTGAGCTCCGCGGCGGCTCTGGCCCCTGGCCAACGCCGCCGTCTCCGCCACCACTACGGCCAACAACGGGGCCACGCGCCGCCGCTGCCGCCGTGCCGCCAGCCTGCCTCCCACCATGGCCCCGCAGCAAACAGGTAGCGGAAAGCGCCTGCGTTCTAGACGGTGGCCTCGGGCTCGTCGTCGCAGGGCTCGGCGGCGGACGGAGACGGGCCGCTGCTGCCCAAGAAGCCGAAGCGGCCGGCAGCCGCGACCTGAAGGGCCGCGAGGTGGGCGCGCGGGGCCGCGCCGGGCTCCCAGGCTTCGAGGGCGAGCTGCGCGGCTACGCGGTGCAGAAGCTGCCAGAGCTGCTGAGGGAGCGCGAGCTGGCATTGGGCACCCTCAACAAGGTGTTCGCGTCGCAGTGGCTGAACGCCAGGCAGGTGGTGTGCGGCACCAAGTGTAACACGCTCTTCGTGGTGGACGTGCAGTCGGGGCAGATCACGCGCATCCCCCTGATGCGGGATCGGGGGCCCGGACCGGCCCGGGCGCAGCCGAGCTGCGGCATCCACGCCATCCAGTTGAACCCCTCCAAGACCCTTCTGGCCACCGGGGGCGAGAACCCCAACAGCCTGGCCGTCTACCAGCTGCCTACGCTGGATCCCGTGTGCCTAGGCGACCGCCACGGCCACAAGGACTGGATTTTCGCCATCGCTTGGATGAGCGACACGGTGGCTGTGAGCGGCTCCCGCGACGGCACCGTGGCGCTTTGGAGGACGGACCCCGACGTGTTCCAGGGCAGCATCGCCTGGCACAACGGTGCCGGGCTCCCCGTGTACGCCCACATCCGTCCGCGGGACGTGGAGACCATCCCCAGGGCCAGCACCAACCCCAGTAACCGCAAAGTGCGGGCCCTGGCCTTCAGCGGCAAGAACCAGGAGCTGGGAGCCGTGTCCCTGGACGGCTACTTCCACCTGTGGAAAGCGCGGAGCACCCTCTCCAGGCTGCTGTCCATCAGGCTGCCCTACTGCCGAGAGAACGTGTGCCTGACCTACTGCGACGAGTTGTCCCTGTACGCGGTGGGCTCCCAGTCCCACGTGTCCTTCCTGGATCCGCGGCAACGCCAGCAGAACATCCGGCCCCTGTGCTCCCGAGAGGGCGGCACGGGTGTGCGCTCCCTGAGCTTCTACCAGCACATCGTCACGGTGGGCACGGGCCACGGCTCCCTGCTCTTCTATGACATCCGCGCACAGAAGTTCCTGGAGGAGAAGGCCTGGCCCACTCCGCACTCCTCCGCGGGGCCCACAGGGAGGAAGCTCAAGCTCACCTGTGGCAGAGGCTGGCTCAACCACGACGACCTGTGGGTGAACTACTTCGGTGGCATTGGCGAGTTCCCCAACGCGCTCTACACCCACTGCTACAACTGGCCTGAGATGAAGCTCTTCGTCGCTGGGGAGCCTCTCCCTTCAGGGCTCCATGGGAACTACGCTGGTCTCTGGAGCTAAGGATGGCTGTCCTGTCCTCAAAGTGCCCAGATTTACCTTCCAGTCCCCTATCATGTTCCTTCTTCAGGCTGTGTTTGTGCCTTTGACTGTGTGGCTTTTATCTTCCAGGTGGAAAGTGCCCATCTTACCTTGGCTTAGTGTATTAGGCAGAGAGATGAGCAGGAGAGAGCGCGGGCTAGAGAGTGAGGTGACCTTCAGGCAGTTAAAACTTTTCTACACCTGTCCAACACTATCGTTTTGAATTCTCATACAAAGTTTTTGACTAATTCTTAGTTGTCTTCACTCTTTGAATCATTTACATATTCTCTCTAGTGCCAGGCAGTCATGATTTTACAATTATATGCATTTTTTATAATTATTTTTTGTTACCAGTATTACAGTGATACTGTTTTGGTTGTTTTTCATTGCAGATAGTTGGTATATTAAGTACATTTTTTAAAACATGGTTTGTACGTCTGTTGTGGAAAGCTAGCTGTAGTTTTATAGCATTGTTCCAATGGGAAAATACATTACAAGTTCTAGATTACTGGTTTTTGGAAGCATTCCATTCGCAAATTGTAATCTTCATGTTTGTATTTTATATGTTGTTGGTGCTAACCATGCTTTTTAAAAACTTTATCCACTTTGAAAAAAAGCGTTGTCGTACAATCTTATTTTTAATACCAAAATCTCAGTGAGTCAGAACACTTTAGGAGTGCAAGGGTTCTGCTAACTGAGTGTTCAGAATTAATCTCCTTTAACTTTTATTTTTTTCCTGACCTTTTTTCTTTTTTGGCCACACCCATGGTAAGTTCCTGGGCCAGGGATCAAACTGGTGCCATAGCAGCGACCTAAGCTGCTGCAGTGATGATGCCGGATCCTTAACCCACTGAGCAACAAGAGAACCTCTTGATAAATAGATAAATGAATATGTTTTTTTTTCACTTTTTGCCTTAGTACTATTAAGACTTCTGAATATATTTAAATGTGTGTTGTTTAAGGAACTTGCAGAGTTTCAGTGCTATCATTCAAAACAGGGATTACAAGTATAAAAATGTAGAATGTATGGCAGGCTGGCCAGAATGAATACTAATCCAGAATATAGACTGGATATTTTTGCTGTTGCTCTTTTCAATACCAACTATTATATTTGAACACATTTTAAATTTTCAAATTCTTTTTAACGGTCACAAGAAAAAACTACAAGGAAGGAAAGCGAGCCCAGTCCCTACTCCTTCTGAAAAAGATTCTTAATTTATAATAAGTTCAATTTATTAAGATTTTATTTTGTCAATTTCAAAGATTCTTACCTAAAGTAAAATAAATATATTGTTAAAAAGTAGTGATATTGAAGTTCCCGTCGTGGCTCAGCAGAAACAAACCTGGTTAGCATCCATGAGGATGCAGGTTCGATCCCTGGCCTCGCTCGGCAGGTTAAGGATCCAGTGTTGCTGTGAGCTGTGGCGTAGGTCGCAGATGTGGCTTGGATCTGGCATTGCTGTGGCTGTGGTGTAGGCCACTGGCTACAGCTCCGATTAGACCCCTAGCCGGGGAACCTCCATATGCCTCAGGTGCGGCCCTAAAAAGACAAAAAAAATAAATAAATAAAGGTAGTGATGTTATGACCCTCAATATAATAATATATGTAATTATCATGATACAGGAAGTTTATTTCAGGATGGTTCAGAGAGTAAAATGAAATAGGATGAGGTTGAATAAAAGTACTTAGGACTGTATACTAATACAAAGCGTAGATTGTTAGGAAAATAGTTTGTACTTCTCCATATATGAGAATATTGGGAGTGAAAAGAGAGACTGGCCCTTCCTCACAACTGGCCAGGTTGGCTGACCTTCTCTTAGTATTGTGGTATGTCTGTTTTTCCTTAAATGTTTTAGCACTCAGACGCTGCCTTGGTGTTCACTACATGCTGTTCAGTTGCAAATCTGAACCAAGTGAGTAATGCATGAGTGGTACTAAAAGTTAAAAAATACAGAAAAAAAGCAGCTTTTTAAAGAAATTGTTTTAACAAGTTTCTATAGTTGTTATATAGTAGTAAAATATATTTGTTTGTATGTACGTCTCCAACCCTGTTGTCCTAACAGCAGAGAATATAATTGTCATCTTTTTATTCTCTCATTTCTCCACTAACGCCTAGCAAATCATAGGCAATCAGTGAATAATTACTGAATGAATGTATTTCCCTCTGGAGACCTAAAGTTCAAGGCTATAAAAAAATAAGTAAATGTGTAAATACATACATTAAAAACAATTTACTCTTAAATAGTACGGAATCCTGTTGTGTTTTCCTGCCCTTTTACCTTAATATTTGCCCTAACTCATTTTCAGGTCAGGCCATGGTACTTATCCATTCATAAACTTTACCAAATGTGATATCAGAAGATAAAGGAAAATGTATACATTTTAGGTGACTGGAATTTAGTATTTTTTACCGGCAAATACTTAGATTTGAAGATTTCTTTAAAATATTTTTTCAAGTTGTTTTGAAATATCTTTTTATAATCTCTTTGTCTTGCTAAAAACTTAACTTTAAGTGTTACCCAAGAACTTCACCAAAGTATTCACTGCCTGTCCGATGTAGGTTATAGGGTATTTTTATGGTGTTTTGTCACTGTTTTGGGACTTTGGGAGAACATTTTAGGAGAAAATGACACTTTCTATGTGAGGTGATATTCTAAAGAAGTAGAAAGAACATCTGATTTGTTTTCTGGCTTAACCCTTAACTTCATCACTGACTCACTCTTAACTTTCTTATAATTTAGGGTATATCACCTCGAGGCTAAATCACATGGCTAGCCTTTTAAAAAGCTAGATAGCCTAACTCTGTGTGTATTCATATTATGTAGAATGTTAATTATTTTGAAATATTTTCTAGTTCTGGGTCAGAGTAATCTACAGAAGAACAATTAGTTGTGTTACCTACGAGTGTGAAATAATTGAAAAAGTAATTGTAACTGAAAAAGTAGGAGTTCTCTAGTGGCCTAGCAGTTAAGGATACAGTGTTGTCACTGCTGTGGCTCGAGTTTGATCTCTGGCTCAGGAATTTCCACATGCCCCAGGTGTGGCAAAATAAATAAATAAAAATTAAAAGTAATCATACCAGCATTTCAAGAAACCCATACATATAGTTCATTTAAAATATACAAGGGAATACATATCTTTAAGTGCTAATTACCTGTCATCATCGCCGGAAACACATTACTTATAACTATGCATAAAAATGTTAATTCTATTTATCCCTAGCTACATATTCACACATTCCTCCTCAAGCATATTGCTGACTTGAAAGTTTATGTTCCTCCCCTTTACTCTCTTGATGAGCTAATTTCTAAATTTTCTTTAAAGGGGGCAGAAAATTTACTAATGAAGGATATCCACTGAAATAAATTGAGGTGACTACTCTGGAAAAAATTCATCTGTTAAATAATACTCTAACATTAATAAGAAAATTGAATTCTCCAGAAGTTGATTTTTATCCAGCTCTACTCAGTGTTGAACAAGTTGTAGAAATTTTCCACTAGTTGCTAATTCAGAGTGATTTAAGAAAGCAATTCACAAAGCCCTCCCAGATGTTTACTGAAATCTTCCTAATCTCTGCAAGTCTTGAATAACCCAGCTACATTAAACATGTCACTATATGAGCTGCTCAAGGGTGCAGTTCAGTGAGAATAGCATGTACTGAAGTGAAAGGCTGCATAGGCCATAGGTGTTTGCTTAAAAGGGCTGCTCAAAGGGCTGCTTAAAAGTATTTCCCACTACTGTCTAGCTGCAAACCCAGAAATATCTAGCATTGGAGCATGGCATCATCAAAGGGGCAGCGTGGTTACAGGGGGTTGCTATGAAACAGGCTGATCTTTAAGAAGGAGGGTTCTTTAACTTCTAGATGGGCTTTTTTGGCACTGGCAATGGTCTTTGCTTCATATGCTCCTCTCCCACCATTTTTTCTTTTAAATTCTCAGTGACATCCCAGATGAACAGTTAACATCATATTCCATAGTGAATGTTTTGTTATTATCTTAGATTATTTCATTGTATTGAAGCTAACTCTGTGAGTATTTAACTCTCCTTTTCCCTCATTTAAATCTAAACTCTGTCACCCCAACACCTAGCACAACAAACTGTGTATATATGGCACTGGGATGTGCCACAATGACTAAAGTGCTAATTCCTTGGCATTGATTATTATATCAGATTAGTTGACCAGAACATCCTCAAATGTAATAAGAATTAGGTTGATGGATGAAGAATACCCTAAAACAGGTACCATGGTAGTGATCCTGGAAATTCACAGCATGGAATAATGCTGGTAGGAGAGTAGAAACTTTAATTACTTAAGAGCTTTGTAGAGAGTTTATGTTGGATCTGGGACATCAAGATGAGGTGGAATAAATATTATTTGGAATCAGAAAAACCTGGGTTTGAACCTCAGCTCTATTATTTGCTTACTGAATAAAGATGGCTGTGTTACTTAACTTTTTTAAACCTAACCTCATATTACTAACCTTTCTATTCTCAGCATTTAGTACACTGCCTGATTCATATAGGCACTCCGCTGATACTAGTTCTCTTTCTTTCTCGATCCCTACCATTTCTGTTAGGGGGCATGTGTATTTTTTTTACTTGATTATTACAGTTTTATAGGGAAATTTTTGTTTTACTTTTTAGGGCCACACCTGAAGCACATGGAAGTTCCCAAACTAGGGGTCAAATCAGAGCTGCAGCTACCGGCATATGCCACAGCCACAGCAAAACCCAGCCGCGTCTTCAACCTACACCTAACCTATACCGCAGCTCATGGCAACGTTGAATTTACAAGGAAATTTTTATGTGCATTGTGGAAGCTGGACATACAGAAAAGCAAAATGAAAGAAAATAATACTACCTCATTTCCATCAGCCAGATATTACTACTATTAAAAACTCAGTGAATATCTTTCCAGACATTTTTTTTTTCTGTACATACACATACCTATCTATGCAGTCACCACTAAAACGAGAATACCTTGCACAGGTTAGTTCATAATTTGCTTTTTGTAGTTAATGATTCCATCTTTCCCTGGGAATAAATATTCATTTTAACTGTTATTCAGGATGTTCTTAATGTGTAGAGATTGAAACTCAAAGTGAATGATTTAATGCACCACTCAGGAAATTCTTCCCATCATGAGAAATCATTAGAATGATCTAGTAGACATTTAACCCAATATAAGTGTGTATACTTACTTAAAACTTTCACAAGTTAACTATAAATGTTTATTGCATAGATGCTTGCTAATTCAGTGATTTTCAGATTTTGGAGTACATCAGAGAGACTTGCACATCTTTTTTTTTTCTCTTTCCATATGCACCTGCAGCATATGGAAGTTCCCAGGCTAGGAACTTAGCTCAGTTCTTAGCTCAGTGTTATTTCTTCATTTTACCTAAATATGATTATGCCTATTAACAAAGTCATTTTAAAACTATTCCAAAATAAGAAATTTCTGGTAATTTATGCACAGCCACAGCAATGTCAGACCTGAGCCGTGTCTGTGACCTACACCACAGCTTGTGGCAACTCCGGATAATTAACCCACTGAGCAAGGCCAGGGATCGAAACCTTATCCTCATGGATACTAGTCTGGTTCTTAACACACTGAGCCATGAAAGGAACTCCAACTTACACATCTTTTAAAAGTGAGAGATCCCCAAGTCTCAACCCAGACCTACTGAAACAGAATTCCCTTGTAAAAACACCATTTTATTTGAGTGTTTTCAAATTAACCCATTCAAACACAAAATGAGACAGCCACAACAAAACATCTGCCATAAAGAGTTATGATGTATCAGAGGAGAAAGATACCAAATTCATTAATTATAAAAATTCACTGATGACAACAAAAGGTACATAGAGTATTAAGGGTATATACTAAGTACAATGAAAAAATGGTTAGAATAACAATTATTTCTGCTAAAAAGTTCGTGGAGAGCTCCCACAAGAGGCAATATATGAGCTGCATCTGGAAAGTAAAATAGTGGAGAAAGCGTTAATATTTGTTTGAAAGTACATTGTGAGTGTCTGCAATGTAGGAGCACGTACAATACTTACATACATACAAGACTGCTTCATTTTGACCTTGTGAAATTTGAAGTGTACATGGGATTTGTAGACAGAAATGTCTGGTAGGTAGTTAGAAATATGGATCTGGAGCTCATAAGAGAAGTTAGGGCTAGAGATACAGATGTGGGGTCATCACTATAGCAATGGTACTTGAGAGAGGCTGGGAGGGGTGTAGTATCTCAGAAGCTAAGTCTTCTGGTTCTCATTCCAAAACTTACCTGTATTTACTAGGTCTACATATCGATATCTATCTATCTATCTATCTATCTATCTATCTATCTATCTAAATGCATTATTATATGTCTGGTACATAGTATGTAATATATTAAATACTACCTAGTGCTCCCCCAAAAAGAAATATTTCATCTTTTCATTTGGTAATGATCAACTCTTAAATTTTCCCTAATACAATTATATTAACCAAAAAAAGATCAGGATAATCTACCAAATGTTGCTATTTTAAAAAAGGAAAAAAAATCTTTATTTTGGTTAGATGTTTTCGCATCCTTTGTAGAATGTAGGTCATTCTACAGCTGGGCAAAAAGAAAGCTAAATATTGATGATACCTTCCTTACAAATGACTTTTTTGTCTTTCCATTTTGGAGGTACAGTTCACTGAAGCAAACACATTGATGATGTCAATGAGAGTAATGGTGCTATTTTCACTCTTTCTAATGCCATTATTGTGCCATTCTCTGTTTCAACCTAAGGCATTAATGTTTCATGTTGATTAAATTTTAACATCTAAATTGCCCTTTTATGTTACACACAAATGATAAACTTGACTGTTCCAGTCAGAGGGCAGCAACTTTAATTTCCTCTAGGCTCCTAGTAAATTCATCAAATAACTTCTCCCAGCACCTCAGATATGGCTTATTTTTGTTCCTCCTTCCTTACTAACCCAGAGATATAGGGTTGAGTGTGTTTTTTGTTTTTGAATTATGCCACACATGACTAAAGCTAGACCCCATTTTACACAAGATATGCATTCCTTGGCATCTGTGCATGAAGCACATTTTTGAAAATGGAATCATATATTCCCCCATTGATTTACATTATAATTTTAGAAGTGTCATCTTTATAATGGATTGATTTCCAATTGACAGTGGTTTCTTACATGCTGCCACTGCCTCCACCTCTGAGACAAGTACTTTAGTTTTCAAATAAAAGCTAAGTGATGTAATAGAATCCCCTATTTCAAATAATATTAAAGGATACATTCAGAATGTGATAACTTAAGCCCTATTTCATTTGTGTAGAAGATAGGATTTCTTAAAATAGGACATCATGTGATTTGATTTGTTTTGTATGTATTTATCATAAGCCAGAGCAAATTCTAGGATACCCTCATATGCCATGCCTAAAGGAGCTCTCTTCTTTCTTTTTCTCTGGTCTTTCTGTATGAATACTGCCCTAAGCAAAGTGTTTGGCTTATGGGTACTTCCTGGGGATGATATATAATACTTTGGTTTTCCTCATTACTTTAACCTTTTAAAAAGTTAGGGTATTTAAACCAGTTTTTAAAAGGGCAGTTTCAGCATCGTCATGCTAGACTGATTGTGGCATCAGAAATCATAAGAATGTAAAATGATTCCTTAGTTGCCTTCTTAAAGATCAGGGGCTTTTTTTAAATTATTTTTTTTCCATTGTGGTAAAACACGCACAACATAAAATTTACCATCTTAATGCATTTTTAAGAGTGCCGTCCAGTAGTATTAAGTGCATTCACATTGTGAAACTAATCTCTAGGACTTTGTCATCTTGCAAAACTTGAGCTCTGAATCCATTGAACAAGTATTTTCCATTCCTCCCACTTCACCTGCCCCTGGTAACCATCATTTCGCTTTCTCGCTCTGAATTTGACTACTCTAGGTACCTCATATAAGTGGAATCATACAATATTCATATTTTTTGTAATTAGCTTATTTCACTTAGTATAATTTCCTCAAGGTCGTCTGGGTTGTATCATGTGTCAAAACTTCCTTCAGTTTTAAGACTAAGGCTCCATTGTATATATACCATGTTTTATTGATCCATCCATCTGCTGATGAGTACTTCGGCTGCTTTCATCTCTTGGGTGTTATGAATAATGCTGCTATGAACATGGGTTTGCAAATACCTCTTCCAGACTCTGTTTTCAATTATTTTGGAAATATACCCAGAAATGCAAATGCTAAATCTTATGGTAATTCTTGTTTTGTTTTCTGTAGTGGCTATATCATTTTATATTCCCACCAACGATGCACGAGAGTTCCCATTTCTCCATATCTTGAACAACATTTATTGTTCCTGTTTTTTTCTGACAGTCACCATCCTCATGGGGTGTGAGGTGTCCAGGGCTGTTTTTCATCTTGTTTCAATTTATAATTGATTTATGCAAACATTCTAGTCCAATTCTTAAGTATTAACAGTGCATTATATGTGGAACAAAACATGATTATTGTGGGAAGCAACCATGATGATTTAAATGTGGTGAAAGAGTCTTGAAATATATCAAACATATAGGAAATCTGTTTTCTTTATATATTTTCTCAAAAAGGTACCAAGTTGGATAATTTGAAAATTAGAGTTTACCTATTTTTAAAAGTTCTCAAAATATTTAATCTCTAATGTATTTATTTGAACACATCTAGTTCCTAACTAGATTTAAGGAAAAAGTTATATCTTAAATCCTTAGTGTATTTTGAGAGGCAATACCCACAGTGAGAAAATTAATTTTAGAAGTAACTAGTAATTACATTCCACACATGAATATAAGTTTCTTACAATTGACCTTAGCCTGAAGTTTCTTAGAAGTGTCTTGGGAAATAAAGTGAATTATAAATAGAGGATATGTCACTTTCAGTGGCAGTTGATGTAGCAAAACATCATAGAAAGTTTCAACACCTGAAACTAATTTTAAACTCAGTGTTGGAGTGTGCTGCTAGAAAATCTGTTTTAAATAATGGATGAAACAAACTACCTATTTCTATCCAGTCTGTTTTACAGGTCAAATTACATAACCAACAAAAAGCTGTTTAACTTCTCAGTAAATAACTGAATATTTAAGAAAATAAACTATACTGAATAGCCATCTTAAAATTCTGTGTATCTGGAAAGATCTAGTCTCATTCTAGACCCTTAAAAGTTGAGATGTGTTTATAATAAAGTATATATATACATATATATATGAATTATATAAAAGTGGATTGTTAAGGAATTTTTAAAATCTCTGATTTACCATCTATAATTACAAATGTTGCAATGTTTTAAAATGGCTTGCATTTTTTCCTTGTTTTAAAGATCTCTTTAAAGCCAATTAGGAATGAAGTGCAAAATCCCAAACTTTTATATTTTTATCACGCTTTACTCTCATTAGCAATTTACTTATATATCACAATAATGTAAGCATCTTGCAAGGTCATGTTTTTTGAATTTTTGCTCCTTAAAGTGCATGGAACAATAAATGCCTAATATGTTTTAAACAAATTAATTTTCTAATTTTTTAAAGTAAAAATGAGATTTATTTGGCTTTCTTGATGGTTACAAGCATCTCACTTCATTATAAATGAGAACTGGAACATCTGTGTGTATATATATATATATAATGGAATTGGATATTGTTTATGTATACATTTCTAGATATTCTTGTTAACATTCTTTTTATCTTCAAGAGTTGGTATATTGGATTAAGAGAGGGGCTTCTCCTTAGTATATTCTAATGTATGGGTGCTAGTAACATGTTTGCTCCAAAAATGCCAGGAAGGTCACATACATCTTCACTTATCTCTAGTAATATTAATAGAGTCAAATTAGTCATCATATTAATTTCCCTATTTGTTTTTCAGCATCATATTGTGTATAGTATTGAGAATAGCAATTATACCCTGGCATAAAAAGATGTTTTTATCTTTTCCACCTTTACTGGCCTGTTCTTGAGAAAATTTTAATTAGAAGGTACCCAGAGAACTAACACACCACTGAATTTAACCTTTTATAAATACAGGCTCCAATTTGCAGACAGTAGTTGCTATTTTTTTCTTTTTGGTTCATATATGACACAAACATGAAATGACTGGATCCCTAGAAGAAAAATCTATTTTAAACCCAAACTAGTATGGCAATTGGAAAAGCTGTATTTTCACTAGCATCACTTGGTTTTGCTATTTCTAGGAATTTAAAAACATTGTAAGTCATTGTACCAGATCCTAGAAGGTAGTCTGTTAATTCCTTGAATACTGGTTGTAATTGCTTTGAAATTAATTAGATCTTGTATTTATTAAAGGCATGAAATAGTATCTCAATGGCAATTTTGGGAAATGTTGGCTTAGATTATCTTCATGATGCTTCTATATAATGCAGCGACTACTAATACATTTACAAATGCCCATACACTCATATATCATCACATCTCACAAATTTCTCTCATTACTCACTGTGACATCACTCAGGCTTTGAAATATGGCTTTACATAGGAATTTCCTAGGTATTTCTGTCCACCATGCTAAAACACATCACCAAATATCTGACATATAGGAGTAACTTACTCCCCCGGGTGAACTTCAAACATTGTTCCTATCCCACAACTCAGCTTAATAGCCCCTATTGTGTAACTCTTATCTATTAGGTTTGTTTTATATCAGCTCTTAAATAATGCTGTTATTCACCGTTCTATGTTAGTTGTACTTTCAACGTCTTCCTGAAATCCTACTTTCCAGAAAACAAGTTGATATTGTTAATGAGTTGTAGAGTCATTAAAATCATAAAGCCTATTTGTGAATGAGAGCCAGAAGTTAATGTAAAATAGGAATGCCAATGTATGTAGCTGTTCTTAGACTTGAGATGATTATGTAAAATGTTTTTATTGGCCTTTATGTTGATCTTTATTTAACCTCCTCAGAGTGGACATATTTTATAAATTAATAAATGTATAAAAGTTGAATCCATGTAGAAAATATTTATGTACTCGGCAGGGCAACAAAAAATGATAAGCACTTTACTCAGTTAAACTAGTTTTAACTGAGTAAATATTTTGATCTCATCTAAGCATAAAATTATTAAAATAATTTATGGAAGTATACTGTTGAAACGTAAAATACCAGTCATGGTCCTATGGATTTAGAGATAGAGAAAACTTGCTAAAACATGGTAGTAATTAAAAGTGTTTATCATTTTCCAACAGGTCATTGCTAGTCATGGCTTTTTTCCCAGACATTCCTTCTTTGTATGTCTTTAGTTTCTCTTAAGAGGGTAAATGAGGATGATTTTTTTAAGTATCACCAAAAAAAAACATGCCTCAGGCAAATAGAAAAACTACATTTTATTTCTCTCTGGTTTATTTTTTGCAACTATCTTTAAAATATTGTCTGTGATCCTACCAGATGAGAAAATTATTTGTTCTCTCTGTGTTTTTAACTACAAATGTAGCAAAAGATACAATAAATTTTGAATCATTGATACTTTCCTACAAATTAGGAGTAAAAATGGGTGAAGGAGGAAATGGAGTTTAACTTTTGGTCAGTCCTCAGACACTTGCTTCCTTTGTGGAGGTTAGTATTTCTTCAAACATGACTCTGGAACTAGCTGTACTAAAGTTATCCAGGATCTTACCAAAGCAAACCAAACTAAATAAAATGCAGATTCCTGGCTGGCCTCAGAAGTACTCATTTAAACAATGGTCCTCAGAGATTTTGGATGCCCTTTAAATTTTGGGAACAACTGCTTTTAGTGGTTGAGATTTCAAATAACTGGTCTCTCTTAGAGCCTATTTTGTTCATTGCTTATTAACCTGAGGAATCTGCATGAAAGAAAGACAGATATGATTTAAATGCTTAACTTTATTTTAGACTCAGGCTTTGGTTGTAACGTTCTCACTCCTACTTGCTAGTGGACAGCCTGGGGAATTTATCTCAGCTAAATTTGCTTACACATCCTTAGAATTTAGAAAAGTACATGGAACATAGTATATGTTCAATATAAGACATGTCTGATCATTCTATTCAGTTTTTAAATTTACTCACATTTTTATACTTTCATGTGTTCATTCTATTCTGTATTTTTTTGTTTCCACCTAAAATAATTTTATTTCTACCTCAAGTACTTCACTGAGTTTTTTTTTTTTTCTTTTAGGATAAGTGTACTGGTGGCAACATTTCTTATTTATCATTCATCTGAAAATGACTTTACTTCACTTACATTTTTAAAAGTATTTTCACGGAGTATAGAATTCAAAGTTCTCAAATATTTTATTTCAGTTTGAATATGTCATCCATTTAGTTTTCATTTCCACTGAGAAATCAGTTGCATAATTCTTCCTTTGACTGTAACACACTTTTTGCCCCCTCAACCTGATTTTAAGATTTTATTTTTTTGTCTTTGGTTTTTGTCAGTATAGTCTTGATATGCCCAGGTGTGATTTTCATTGAATGCCTCTTCATTGGGGTTTTCAGAAATTCCTGAACCTGTGAGTTTCATCATTTTTGGAATATTCCAGACATCTCTTCAGATATTGTTTCTGTATCATTTTCTCTTTATGAATCACAAATTACTGGTGTGTTAGAACTTTCTAATATGTCCAAGATATCCCTTATGCCTTTTTCTATATTGTACATCATTTTATTCTCCCTTTAAACTGTCTAATTTACTGTTAAAGCCATCTATTCGAGATTTTACATTATTTTATTTTTATATTCTATATTTTCTATTTTATATACTTTCCTTATATTCTATTTTTATGGTAAAATTCTTGAACTATTATTTTATTGAACATATTACGATCTCCCTCAGTATCCGAAGAGGACTGGTTCAAGGACCTGCCAAGGATACCAAAATACCTGGATGCTCAAGTCCTGTAGTCGACGTTCCACATCCTATGCTCCTCATCCATGGATTCAATTGCAAATCATGTAGTACTGTATTTATTCAAAAAAATCCCAGTTCAAACCCATGTTATTTATGGGTCAACTGTAATTATATTTAAAAAAAACATTGTCTACTATGTATGGCAGTTTCTAATGTTTGATTTTTCCCCCCTTGTTTTGGGGCATCTGGTCCTAACTCTTAGGATGTTTAATAATTATCATCAAATTTTGGAACTTTTGTTTAAAATCCTAGAAGCTCCAGATGACATTATCTTCAATTATAAACAGTTTAAACTTTCCTGTTTTGGACAGTATAAGGTGAGCTACTCAGCTTAATCCACTGAGAGACCAAGGTGGCACAAATCTGGATTGTGGTTTTAGTAGGCTAAAATTCTACTTCTGAGTCCTTCCTGTTCCTAGGGCATAACCCTCTGGAGATTTCAAGTGACAGCTTGCTGTTTTACTGGGGTCTCATTCCTTGGCAGGTTCTAACCTCTTATCTTTTTCTCCTAAGCACAGCAAGACTGCTAAAAACTGCTTTTATTAGATGATTTCGGCCTCACACCTTTACCTCCTGACCTGTGCAGCTTCACAATTCAGTAAATCTTTTGAGGAGAAAACTGATCATGTGTTTGGCCCTTCATGCCTCTAATTTTGTCACTCCAATTTATGAGACAATCAAACACTATGCTAGATTCTTTCCTTCCCTTCCTCCCTCTGCTAACAGACTGTTTATCCAGGATAAACTGAGATTATCAGCCTCTGGCCTACACTCAGAATTAACAAATTGGGAAAAGCAACTACATAAGATCTGCTTACCTCTACAAGATTCTACTATCTAAAATATTTTCCCTTCTTTACCTTGTAACTTCTACAGAGCTCTGTAGAAGTTGAACTGATGATGAATTATGTTGTTTCTTATTTTAATCCTGCTTTTCTAGGTGTTCTTGGTAGTACCACTGGTCTCTTAAAACATATTCCATCTCTCCTGGGAAGTGGGAATCTTTGCATCTTACTTTTTTGAAGTATTACATGCTTATGCCTGTAATCCTCAGAACAATCCTGTGACTTAGGTACTATCATTACTCCCCTTTTCAGATGAGAAAAATGATGCAAAGAGAGATGAAATAAATTCCCAAAGTCACACAGCTAGTAAGTAGCATGGCCAGAATGTGAACTCAGGTTGCAAGATCTGGAGTCCATACTCAATTAAGAATATACCATTAAGAATATACCTTTAAAGAATATACCTTTAAGAAGTTACTTCATAGCTCAGTGGATTAACAATCTGGCAGTTGTCACTGTTATGGCTCTGGTTATAACTATGGTATAGGTTCGATCCCTGGTCTGGGAACTTCCACATGCCATGGGCACAGCCAAATAAATAAATAAATAAATAAATAGAAAAGAATATACCTTTGAGATCTCTTCAGGTAATGATGATGACCTAAGATGCAAGAGTAAGAATTTATTATAATTCATACATCAGTTCTTTCATGAATAGATATTTACATTGCCTTTGGTTTCTGAAAAATAACTCGTTTTAAACTGACTTAATCTTTCTTAAGTTTTCCATGACAATGAGATTAAATCTTAATGTGTTTAGGAGCTTAGAGTATTAAAGTGAAGAACACTTCCACTATAATTATAATCATTTTCTTTTCTCACAATTTCCCCCCAGTTTGCAAATAAGGTATGATTTATCAAGAGTAAAATCACCATTGTGTTGTAACAGAGATGTATACAAGCAATGTTGTAACAAAGATATATATGTGTGTGTGTGTGTGTGTGTGTGTGTGTATGAATGATTGGGTCACTTTGCATACAGCAGAGATCGAAGGAACATTGCAAGTCAACTATACTTTCATAAAAATTTAAACAACTACAAACAAAGACAGATATACTTTTGTTTTCATAGATTGTTTATGCATAGCATAAATTCCTGGCAGTGGACTTTTGGGTCGATCAATATACACATTTTTAATTTCAGTAATGCATAGCTAAATTTTACTCTAAAAATATCACACTACTTTATACTTTCACCTAATTGTATGAGAATTCTTATTTCCCACAATCTCACCAATACCTAAATTAAAAATGTTTAATATGTGGAGTTTAATTTTAAATGGGACTAAAAATTTAATGATGATATTATTTCTTATCTTTCCACCATAAAGATATTTGTTGAATCTTATTAATTTGACTTTTTCAGTCTTATTGTGAATTAACTTGAGAAAAATCATTAGATCATATTTCAAAATGTTTACACATAGATTTCAATCATTCTTCTACAATTATTTTTTATCTTTAAGTACCTAATAGAGTCTTTATTATGTTATTGAGTTTCCTGATACATTTTTTTACCATGGTGTATATTTCAGTACTGATCAGATTTAATCAATATTTAATGTTTTCTTCTGAGAATTTCTCAGACCAATACTTCTTAATTTTTATCATGTTCCCTTGAGGTATAAATATGTATTCCATAAGAAATTGTTTTCTGTGGACAAATTTATTTGATAAAGGGGTTAAACAATATCAAACTACCCCTTTATTTTCAGAGCTTTTCAAGTGGTCATGTGCATTGTAAAACTCCAAAAGGTGGGTATGTTTTGTAGCATTTCTAAAACATATTTTACCAGAGAGAACTTTGTTTTTCTTTTTATAGAGAAACTCATTGAAATAATTTTCTAAAGAACACAGTTGAGGAAATATTGTCTAACAATTGTCCTGTTTGTGGAAGAATTCTGTACACACTGGAAATGCTAAGAGTGGCCCAAGAAACCTAAGTGGATGTAATGCTCATTTACTTTTAGAAGAAATGTCTCCAAATGAAAAATTTTTGGATAGACTGATGGTAATTGGCCATGTATTAATATGAACTGATATCAACCAGTCATGTGACTAGAAATCATTTGAAACTACTTACCACATTTCAAAAGAATTGTCTAAAATTTGTATGAGAATAAAAAATCATTTCTATTGAATGATATCTCTACGTGACGCTTTTCAAATCTTCGTCCAGTGTATGATTAATGTTTCAACTGATCTCAGAACCCAATGAAAGAAAATCAGTACTGAATTGCTATCTGTTATCATTTAGCTAAGAATATTTTCAGTGTAATCGATAGGAAGACAGTGATTTTACTCTAAGTAAATCATACCTTATTTGCAAACTGTAGGAAAATTGTGAGAATAGGAAATGGTTATAATTATAATGAAAGTGTTCAAGAGAACATCAGTAGTTCTTCTCTTTTATGCTTTAAGCTTCTAAGCACATTAAGATTGAGTCTCATCATAATGGAAGACTTAAGAAAGATTAAGCCAGTTTAAAACCAAATGGTTATCTTTCAAACGTATTTGATAGATCTTATAAAATATTAACAAAATCAAACATATGTTCACTTACCTGCAGTAATATTTGATAATATGACATTTTAGTTTCAGTGAAAGAATGTGGATGATCCTCCAGTGGTGTGAAATCTGAAAATCTGGAATAGCTTACTATTTTTTTTTTTTTTTGCTTTCTCCTAAGTAAACTTCTTTCATTCTCCTGCCAACCCATTTATGCTAAATATATTTGGTTTTGTCAAAAAAGAATGTTTTTTTCCCTTCAATTGTCCCAATTCATATGTTGAAATCCTACCCCCCCCCATGGTGTTATTAGGAGGTGATTTCATCCTGAGGCTGTAGCTCTCATAAATGAGATTAGTACCCTTATAAAAGATGCTCCAGAGAGATTCCCAGCCTCTTCATGTGTGGACACAGCCTAAACATTGCACCATCTATGAACTAGTTCAGTACTCTCGCCAGACATTGAATCTACCAGTTCTCTGATCTCGGACTTCCAACCTCTAGAACTGTGAGAAATACACATTTATGGCTTACAAGTCATCCAGTCATCCAGTTTATGGCATTTTGTTAAGCAAAACAAACAGACTAAAATTGAAAATTGGTACCAAGAGTGATGTAGTTCTTCAATAAATACCTAAAAATATGAAAGTAGCTTTGGAAATGGGTAATGGGTAGAGGCTGGAAGAGTGTTGAAGTGTATGGTAGAAAAGGCCTACATTGCATGAAGGGGCTGTTAAAGGGAATTCTGATGAAGGCTCAAGGAGAAGAAGGGAGCTGTATAGACAGCCCCAGTCTTCTCGGAGGATACCTAAATGGTCACAAACAGAATGTTAGTAGAAATATGTAAAGTAAAGGCCATTCTGATGAGGTCTCAGAGGGACATGAGGATCATATTAGAAACTGGAAGAAAGGTGATCCTTGTTATAAACTGGTAGAGATAGAACTTGGCTGAATTGTGTTTGTGTCCTAGTGTTTTGTGGAAGGTAGGACTTGAGAGTGATGAAATTGAATATTTGGTAAAGAAATACCCAAGCACATTGTTGAGGTATGGCTTAACTTCTCTTGATTGCCTATAATAAAATATGAGCAGAGAGAAATGATTTACAGATGGAATTGTTAATCAAAAAAAAGCAGAGGAGTTCCCTGGTGGCCTCTTGGGTTAAGAGCCTGGTGTTTTCACTGCTGTGGCTCGGGTCACTGCTGTGGTGCAGGTTTGATCCAAGGACCGGGGACTTCTGCATGCCGCAAGTGTGGTAAAAAATAAGTTAATAAAGGAAGCAGAACTTAAAATTTTGGAAAATCCTCAGCCTGCCCATATTGAAAGAAATGAAAAAGCTTGTTTAGGAGAGAACACAAAAGCAAATTTTATGAGAAAATTGGTATGGACTGACCATTTCAACAGAAGCAAGGACCTGCTGTCTGGTGGGGAGGAAGAAAAATATTCCTCTATCCCTCTAGGTTTTCCTGGCTGGACTAAGAGTTAAACTGACATGAAACAGATTACCAGGAAAAAGTCAAATTTTAATTTGTTCATACAGGAACCACACATACTCCCACGTATATGAGAGTTCAGAGACAGAAAGGCAAAATGAGATACAAATGCCATACTGAACTAAGGAGTGGGATAAGGGCCCAAGGCTTCCAAGGATAGGAGAGTCATTCACAGGATGATAAGAAGACGAGCAGATGTTTAGTATTTATATGTTTTCCCAGCCACATAGATGTAGCCACTTAGATAAAATTTATCTCAAGTCATAACCCTTTATCTGGGAAAAATCCTCAATTTAATTTCTTCTGGGTAGTTAAGGCAGGGGTAGTAGTTTCTCTTGGGCCCACAGAGTCTCAATTGCCTTTAGTTCCAAATAATTCATATTCATATCTTGAGGAGGCCTGTTCTGAACATTTCCATGTCCATGACAATGGAAGAATAACCCTGGAAGCAATTTGGAGATCACTGGAGTTTCCCCTTCCATCTCAGGCCCGGGGGCACAGAATGATTTCAAGGCTCAGCTCCCAGCATTCTGCCCTGAGCTCTTCAGCACCCAGAGGTGGCGCTCTGGTGGGCTCAGGTGCAGTATGGGCTGAGGTAGCTGCCCCTCTGGGGGGCACAGGTGGTAAACTCAGGCAGCATCAGCTAGGGGCTGTCCCTGCCTGCTAGCAGAGTGCACAAGCCATGGGGGCATGTTGCCTCCACATTTCAAAAAATGCCCCAGAGATCTTCAGGGCTCAGGTGGAGAATGGCCAAGGGGGTGGAGTGACTTGAGAAAGTACCAACTAAGGCAACACCCCAGCTGAGTCATAGGCACAGGGCTACTCTCCTGACCCCAGACCAGAACCACAAGCACACCACTGCAACCCACTAGATGTTGGTTGACCTGTCATCCAAAGCCATCTCAGTGAAACCAGGCTCCAGTGTGTCCAGAAAGTGATAAATCAAGCCTAATGGTTTTTTGCCCCATTAGGTTTTGAACTTATTTTGGAACTGTTACTCCTATTATCTTTTTTTATTTCTCCCTTTTAGAATGTCTACCATTTTCCTGTCAC
Source organism: Catagonus wagneri (assembly GCA_004024745.2). NCBI lineage: Eukaryota > Metazoa > Chordata > Mammalia > Artiodactyla > Tayassuidae > Catagonus > Catagonus wagneri. Next base: position 32,063,363 of record PVHT020000015.1, on the reverse strand, counting down.
ACCACTGTATTTTGTAAGCCACTAACATCTTTGTTTTCACAGATTTATAGCAGGGAAAGCAATCTGTCTCAGGATGAGTCATATCTTAAATCTTACCCATATCTAATTTAGATGAAACTTAGATCAGATTTTGAACTTAGACTTCAGAGTTGATGACATGCATGGACATGAATTTTGGGGACCCAGAGGCAGAATGCTATGTTGAAACCTAAAGTCCAAAGTGATGGTACTAAAAGATGGGGCCTTTGAAAGGTGCTTAGGTCATGAAAGTAGAGCCTTCATGAATTATTAGGGATTAATGCCCTTATAAAGGAGGCCTAATAAAGCTCCCTTGACCCTTCTGCCATGTGAGATTACAGTGAAAAGAGAAGTATCTAATAGGAAACTGGCTCTCATCAGGCACTGAATCTGCTGGTGCCATGATCTTGGACTTCTCAGCCTGCAGAACTATGAGGAATAAGTGTTTATTGTTTATAAGTTACACAGTTTACAGTATTTTTGTTATAGGAGCTAAAATGGACAGAGACAATTACTATAGAAATAACTGTGATATCTGTAATAGCATGCATAGCTCAGAATTACAAGAACAAGCAAGAACAGGAGACACCAATGAGAAAGAACTAGCTATGCACCATTTGTTAAGATACTGTTTACAGTTCCATCAAAATGGTTTCTCACTTCTTAGCTTAAGTATTTGTACCTTGTAAGTATATTCATTCTATGAGTAAAAATGTTATTAAGGGAGAGTTCAAGATAGGAAAGTAAGCCTGCATAGTTAATATAAACTAGTGAAATGCATATATACATTACCCACCAGCAGATAGTACTGGCTATAATAATATAAGAGAACTTGAGTTTAAACAAATCTTTATTATTGTTTATGATACACTCAGACACACATCTAATTAATTTACCCATAGTCAAATAGCTGTTCACTGTACATTTATATCAATTCATATTTAGGACTAAATCCTGCCTAATTCAGAATAACAATTTACTTGAATTCCTCTGCCTGCTCAGAGCCACCAATACAGCAGGTAATATAAAAATAGGGCAGAGAGAAAATAAGTACTTCTCTTCTAAAGTCAGGCATTATAACCTTGTTTCCTAAAGTAAAAACTTATAAATTTCTACTCTTTGTTTTTTCTAATTCGTCGGACCACTTATATTTCTTTGTTTTAAACTACTTTCATGAGGCTGTACAAAACCAATGTACATAAACCGCAATTAAATAGAGAGCTCCCAGAAAGGGGGGTGGGCTCTCCCACCCTGTGAAGATAGCAGAGCCCAACAGGAAGAAGAAAGGTTCTTCTTCTTTCCTGGCAAGGACTCCACCAATGAAAAGTCATGGGTTCTTTGTTTACTGTAGCCCTCCCAATTTCTCTTTCCTCTCTATAGAAGCCTTCTCTTTCCCTTCCCCTTGGGAACTTGATGTGGCTTGCTGGTGGTTTCAGGCCCTGAATTTCAATTTTCTGTTGATCTGAATAAGCCTATCTTTGCTGGGGAAATGACTGGCAGTCTATTTGTTTCTGGTCAATAAGACACACCTTAACTCTGATTCTAACCTCTTCCCTGCTTAGATATTTATTTGCCAGCAGACCCTATCTTTCATTTAGTAGGATTTTTAATCAGATATTTGCTTGGCCCGTGTACATGCATCTCGCTAAGTAACAGAGGTGGACTTGAAGGCTTCCCTTCATTGTATGTGTGTATATGATAATCTGGACACAAATTTCATAGAGTATCTCATGATTTCATGGATAAAATAAAGATCAGGAACTTTGGAACTTAGTGGAGCTACTTTATTTTCTTGAGCCCATATGCTCTCATTTATAAAATGGAGTCAGTATTAGCTCCTTTTAAAATGTTCAAGAATTATATATATGCAGAGTACGTTAAGATAATATTTTAAGGTTTAAAAGATTTTTACTTACAATTGCATAAAGCCAAACTGAGAATTGTTTTTCTCTCTCAAGTAAAACTTGCACCTAAATATGTATACCATATAATTTGCCTTACCCTTTAAAAACCTGTAACATTGGAAAACCATTCAGAACTAGGGAACAAAGAGAAACAAAGGGAACAAAAATCACTTTTCTTAAGAAGCCTTGCTGAGAGGAAGTGTTCTATCATTGTCTCTTGATCATCATTTTCATCCAATTTTAGCTAAAACGGATAGGATTGTTCAATAATTGCCTATGTCAGGACATAACAACTTGGCCTAAGACTTAAGAAAAGGGTAAGCTAAATAAAGGCAAAGTGTCACTTAAAATAGCACTAAATTTTAATGGCAAGGAAAACAATTTGTTAGACACTAAGATGAACATAAAGCATATTTTTTATGGAATCTGTAGTATAAGTAGCAATTTATAATGTTTACTTGTCATCAGAGTAGTGCTTAATAAATCTAAGAAATGAGGCTATATTTGAATTCAGGTTAAATAAGAGTTCTTCAATAAACCGGCCTTCTTTTAAATGAATGCAGTGTGTTTGTATTGAAAAGCAATTATTAGAATTTAATTTTATCAGCAAGGAGGATTAATCACCTACTTGAAATGATAATATAGGGTAATGAAGTTTCTAAGAAAAGTATTTCTTTTATAAAGTGCATTTACTGATTTTATTATGATTTTAGTTAAGAGCTGTTGTTCTAACTTTACCAGGGTTATTAATCATTATTCGTAACTTTACTGTTGTTATTATTATTTATTTATTGACTGTTAGGAGAAAACACAATTTTACAAACCCTGTAGTTCAAACTCATATACGTATATTTACCATTTTATTACACATAATTCAGTTAAAGTGCATAACATAAAGTGAAATGAAGTGAAATTTTTCTTTTAACATTAACTACATTTAGAATGCACCATTCAATGTTGAAAATAGATTTACCACTGAAAATGCAAGTTTTTCATTACTAGAGGTTCATTCAAAATGTCTATTACACATCTATTTGCGATCTAATTAAAATATGAAAGAGACATTTACCGCCAAGTACCTATAGGGGACATGAAAATTAAATTATAAAAGAATACCCACAGGTGTTAACCTCTTATTTTTGATCATGTCAAGTTTTGTGAAAAAACGTATTTAATAGCTGGATTTCTAAATAAGAATATAACCTTATTTTTTGAATCTAACTTTCCCTAATAAATTTAAAGAATGTGCCATGGAGATGCATATTGTAATATTGCCATATAAAATCAAGTCTTTGTAGAAGTTCACTTTTATTCAACTAATGTGTACTTCATTACTGTTAAATGATGATTCATTTCTTCTTTATATTTTGGTAATGCTCTTTAAAATTATCTTGCCACCTGATATAACAAAGGTGAAGAATATGTTAAATTTAAGAGGAAGACATCTTTAAAACAATCTCACACAATTTTGTATGACTGCCATGGTATCAGATTGATATATAAACTTCATAATAAATCTGCACAAGAAATAGTAGAACTTTGACAACAAAGAAGCCATTATTAGTAGTAATTATACTTTAGTGTTTTATGCATATTACCAGATACATAAAAGCAATAGGATTTCTGAGTGTTTAAAGAAAAATTCAGAACTGTCTATAGACTTTAAATTACCTTTGTGTGATGTTTGTGGTATATTGTAGAAATGGAGGAACTCAATTAATTTTTAATAGATATAAGAAAATCCTCTCAACATATTTAGCTCTGGAGTGACAATCTTATCAAAACGTATAGTCTAATTGCCAAAATAATTTTACAGAGTTTGTCTATTTACAAACAAGTTTATCTCATTTTTGGTGAGAGGAGATAAAGAGAAATTAAACTGTATCACAAGCTGAAGCAAAAACTTGGAAAGGTGAAGCCATTATTTTTTTTTTTTTCCATTATACCCAGCTGCACAGCATGGTGACAGGGTTACACATACATATATGGATTCATCACAAGTGACTAGACATAGTTCCCAGTGCTATACAGTAGGATCTCCTTGCCTTTCCAGCCCAGAGGCAACAGTCTACAACTATTAACCCCAGACCCCCCTACCATCCCATTCCCTCCCTCACCCATTTGGTAACCACAAGTCTGTTCTCCAAGTCCTTGATTTTCTTTTCTGCATAAAGGTTCATTTGTGCAGTATATTAGATTCCAGATATAAGTGATATCATATGGTATCTGTCTCTCTCCTTCTGACTTACTTCACTCAGTATGAGGGTCTCTAATTCCATCCATTTTGCTGCAAATGGCATTGTTTTATTCTTTTTTATGGCTGAGTAGTATTCCATTGTGTATATATACCACATCTTCCTAATCCAATCATCTGTCGATGGACATTTGGGTTGTTTCCATGTCTTGGCTATTGTGAATAGTGCTGCAGTGAACATGTGTGTGCAGGTGTCTTTTTCAAGGAAAGTTTTGTCCGTTTATATGCCCAAGAGTGGGATTGCTGGGTCATATGGTAGTTCTATGGTACCTCCAACTGTTTACCATATTGGTTGTTCCAGCTTACATTCCCAACAACAGTGCAGGAGGGTTCCCTTTTTTTCCACACCCTCTCCAGCAATTGTTGTTTGTGGACTTGTTAATGATGGCCATTCTGACTGGTGTGAGGTGGTATCTCGTAGTAGTTTTGATTTGCATTTCTCTAATCATCAGTGATGTTGAGCATTTATTCATGTGCTTGTTGGCCATCCATTATTGTTTACAATCTGAGAAGCATCCTACTATTGAACGTTCATTCTCACCCATTAATTCTCACTCAGCATGCATGGAGCTATATGTCAGATACAGTCTCTGCCTTCCTGCTTCCCAGAGATTCATAATCTTGCAGAGAAACCCACCTGTAGACAAATACTTGCATCATAGATTTATAAGTGCTATCATAGATGTATATAAAAGGTATGGTGGTAGTGCAAAGAACAGAATAATCACTTCTATTTGAGGAGTGCAGTAAGAAAAAATAATTAATTCTTCCAAGTCTTAGGGGATCACAGATTTTAGAGAAGACTCTGATGAGGAGGAGTTATTGAAATGGTTCTTGAACAATGAATGAGAATATCGTAGGGGAAGGACATTCTAGGCCTAAAAACAAAGTATATATACAAAGGCATAGAAGTGAGAAAAAAAATAACATATGGCTTTCAGATAAGCTGTAATGAGGAATTAGCAGAGAGAGATGGAAATTGGGAAGCTTATAGGGTGCTCACTGTGGAAGGATTGTACACCATCAAATGAGTCCCATACTATAGTAATGCAGAGCTAAGAAGTATTAATATAACTTCCAGCCATATTCCTAAAAAAAAAAAGTTAAAATTCTAAATTAGCAAATACTTTGTACGTAGACTTCTGAAATTTTTAGTGGAAACCAAGTAGCAAACCCTTATACATGTTTTATTACATATGAAAATTCAGCATTTTAATCAACAAGGATTGATCTAAAGATTTTAAAAAGAGCAACTTAAAAAAATTTTTTTTGGAGTTGTAGGGTGGCTCAACCTGTTGTGGGATAGGTTCCATTCCTGGACCCAGAACTTCTGAATGTCACTGGTGCAGCCAAAATTACTTTTTTTTTTTTTTGGCTAGCATGGAAGGGGGACATTATAATTTCTAGAGCGTTAAGATTTTCTAAACAAACATTTTAAAAATGACATCTGACCACCCTAGCTAAGATGAATAATCCAGTCTAACTAGCAATTCTCAGAGTCTTCCCATCCTTAGTGATTTTTGTATAATATTCTCCATCATATCAACTTCTTACAGTCACAAAGTGAATTAAATATTGAGTAGGAGACAAGATTGAAATATTCCCAACATTCAAAAGCTTGGAAAGTTGAGAATGAGGATGGAGGATGAAGAAACCATGGTGTCTTCTCTTCGGACTCTAATATAATTCTCTTTTTTCCCCAGATTTACTGAGGTAAAATTGTCAAATAAAAATTGTACATAGTTAAGATGTATAACTTGATGTTTGATATGCGTTGTGAAATAATTATCACAAATAATTATCATCCATCACCGCATACAGTGTGTGTATGTGTGTGAACACTTAGCAGATTTCAAGTATACAGTACACTATTACTAGCTATAGTCACATTGCTGTACATTAGATTCCCAGAACTTATTTCATCTTGCATTTGCATAATTGAAACTCTAATTGTTAACAGGATTCAAGTCTAGAGGACTGTCAATCTGTGTTCTAATATTCTATGTTATTATGACATTTTCATCCATGTGCTCTTTAAATTCATTCCCCAATTAACAACCTACATATTGAAGCAATGTTACACATTGCAGGATTGAGAAAAAGAGCCTTACTTGAAGGCTATTATTTTCATCTATGATAGAAATGAAGGGTGATTTGTGGCAGTGAAGTTCTGGGCCTACCCTACTTTCATGTCCATAATGTAGGAGACATAACGCAGTCACCATTTCCAAATAGACATTCATTAGTAGACATTTGTTACCTAACTGTCGTATGCTCAGCTCTATATACTAGGATTAGTAAAGAACTAAAAGCAAGAGGAAGACACAGCATATGTCTTAATGAACAGGAGGAGCTCAGGCACTTGCAGTGAAGACAATATGTATATTCATGAAAAAACTGGACAAGAACACAAAATATGTATGGGAAGTGATGTACTACAGATGATCTTATGGAAATTTATATAGCTTAATAATTCCATCTATGAACCATCACTATTTCTCTATTGTTCATCTTTTCATGGAGATAGTGATAATAACCTCCTGCCTTCCTTAAGGTGACATTATAAAGATAAATGAACTAACCTTTGTAAAGGGGTTTGAACTTCGAGAGAAGAAGATATTAGAAAACTACAATGAAAAGGAACTTATCATAAATCAGGGCTGATTTGGTTATAACAGAAAGAGTAATAAATCATTCCTTTGTTTACTTTCATCTTCTAAAAATTAAGCCTTTTAAAATACCTGGTGTTTAAGCTGGCAAAAATAACAGTAAATTGCCTGAAACATCCTAATGCATAAGATTTTTAAACAAACAGTGACTATTTTTAACTATGCCTTTATATTAAAAGGGTCCTTTAAAAAATAGCTTTTAGCACTGGTTTGAAATAACAGAGGAAAGCACTGAATGTATCTATTTGTCGGTAATTGCAAGACATTATACTGTGGGGAGGGGAGAGGAAGAAAATGGCTTGGTTTTAAATTTTTTGAAATTTCTAAAATAGCCTTTTCCATCAAGAGTTAATAGAAGAGAATTATCTCTACCTATTTTAAATTAATTTTACCCCCCTAGTGATATTCAAGGACCTATGCCTAATATCTCCAACAGTTCTTCTGAGTACTGAGGAAGAATGATTCATTGGAACAGGTATGGTGCTCTCAACTTGATTTTTTTTTTTTTTTTGGTAGTATATGTTGTGTGTTCTGCAGACATCAATGTCAGGACTCTAAATGATGTCTTTGTATATTTTTAAACCCAAGGCTTCAATTTATGTATGCTAGGACTGAGCATTTCTTACTTTAATCTTTCCCTCCCTTCCTTCCTGCCTTCCTTTTCCTTTTGCAACTCAGCTGAAGAATGGTGATTTATTCATACTCCCTTGTTCACAGCATATAATCAGTCACCAATTTGTGTAAAGCCTCTTTCCTGTCTGTCTGTACATTGATTCACTTATTCACTTCATTCCTTCATTCCCTTTTAACTTCATTTTCTATTTCCCTTCATCCTTATTTATAGATAAGCATTATAATGTGTTCAGTGTGTATTTTTTGTTTAAAGATATGCTTTGAATAAGTGTGATGTTATTTTGTATGCATGTATTTATAATTTATGTAGATGGCATTATATTTAAATAATTGTTGTTAACACTAACATAACACTTTTCCGTGTGCCAGACACTGTTCTAAGCACCTTTATATGTACTAAGTCATTTAATCGTCACAACATTATGTGTAAGTACTATTATTAGCCTCATGAGCAGAGGAGGAAAATAAGGCACAGAAAATTTAAGTAACTTGGCCAAGGTCATACATACAACTAGAAAGTAGAAGAGCTTGGATTAAAAAACCCCACATATTTGGCTATTGGATCCATATTCTTTTTTAAAAAAAATTAAAATGTTTGGCTATTCCTGAGGCATGTAGAAGCCCCCAGGCCAGGGATCAAACCCTTGCCACAACAGTGACCTGAGACACATCAGTGACAACATTAGATCCTTAACCTGCTAGGCTACCTGGGAACCCTTCCATATTCTAAACAATTGTGTTAAACTGTGTCCTGTCATGTTATATTATAATATTTGTACACCGTTTTTAGAATTCATATATGCTGCTGTGTTTACTTCTAATCTAAGTGGCATTGGTCAAATGGCCACTTTTAATAGATTAAGGCAAATTTTGTCTTAACTCTCATCAATAGTCTCAAGTTAATCTTGAGCACACTGTGTTTATGGACAAGGTCAGAGATGGAGGTCAGGATGGGTATAGTAAAAGGGGCCCTGAGAAATATTTCAGGAATGTCTCAGTTCTTAGCTCAGTGCTATTTCTTCATTTTATCTAAATATGATTATGCCTATTGACAAAATCATTTATTCATTTATTTATTTTTGCTTTATAGGGCCGCACCCACTGCATATGGAGGTTCCCAGGCTAGGAGTCTAATCAGAACTGCAGCTGCCGTACTACACCACAGCCACAGCAACTGTGGGATCTGAGCCGTATCTGTGACCTACACAACAGCTCATGGCAATTCTGGATCCCTTACCCACTGAATGAGGCCAGGGATTGAACCCACATCCTCATGCATTCTAGTCAGATTCTTTTCCACTGTGCCACGAAGGGAAGTCCAACAAAGTCATTTTGAAACTATTCTAAAATAAGAAATTTCTGGTAATTTCTGCACAACTGAAAAAAAAATCTGTATTAACTTGCTCGGGCTGCTATAACAAAGTACCATAGAAGAGGTAGCTTAACAATAGAAATTTATTTTCTCATAACTCTGGAGGCCAGAAGTCAAAGATCATAGCGCCAGCAGGAGTTGATATCTTCTGAGCGTCTCAAGGGAAGGATTTGTTCCAAGCCTGTCTTCTCCCTATGTCTTCACGTGGTCTTCCCTCCATGCATGTGTGTCCAAATTTCATCTTATAAGGGCTCTGGTCATGTTGGATCATGGCCCAGCCTAATGATCTCATTTTAACTTAGTTACCTCTTTAAAGATTCTGTTTTCAAATATGGCCACATTGTTAAGGTACTTACAGTTAGGACTTTCAACACATGAGTTTGCGGCAGGGGGTACACAATCCAGCTCATAACAATATCTAAGGGACATAGCTAGACCATGGGTTGACTCTGTATTAAGGCTAATGTTGCTTTTATGAAAACATTATAAGGTTATTATTTCAACAAATGTTTACTGGAAATCTGTTGTGTGCCAAGAACTCGGGTAAGAAACCACAGAACAAGAATTTGGTGATAAGTAATTTTCAGACAACGAGGGTGCCATTATTACCATTATTTCCTAGAAAGATTTTAGAATCACATCGGATAGCATTTTAAAGCAGAATGGATTTTTGTTTGTCTGGACGTACTTATTGTAGACATTCTAAAAGCCAGGTAGTTTGTTTATTTTGTTTTGTTTTTCCATAATGCTATATTTCCTTTCAGTAATGTTTTCTCCATCCTTTTTAAAGTTAAATTTCTCATACATTCTGTTCACCACAATAATCCTGATCCTCAGTCAAATGTCACTCCTTTTAAAACTTACTCCCACACTCTTAACAGTTGACCTGTTGGTGGTTGATTAATTCATAAGCACCCAGATTACACTTAAGACTTGTACAAACAAAAGCATATTGTCTCCATCCTTGTAAGGTGTAGATGCAAACATGAACCTTAGATCCAAAAGAGGAAAGAGTGAGAATAAAATGTTGAACTTGTTCAGTACTCCAAGGCAAAGAATTGTCACAGAATTTAAATTCTGTTTCATGATTCAGTATTTCTGAGGTTAACCAGAGTCATAATCAAGAAAGAAGAGGGGGGAGTTTCCTTCCTGGCGCAGTGGAAACAAATCACACTAGAAACCATGAGGTTGCGGGTTTAATCCCTGGTCTCGCTCAGTGGGTTAAGGATCCAGCGTTGCATGAGCTGTGGTGTAGGTTGCAGATGCAGCTCGGATCTAGCATTGCTGTGGCTGTGGTGTAGGCCGACAGCTGAAGCTCTGATTCGACCCCTAGCCTGGGAAACTCCATATGTTCTGGCTATGGCCCTAAAAAAAAGGACAAAAGACAAAAAAAAAAGGAAGAGGGGGTTTGTGTGAGCTGAAAGATGATTTAAAAATAATGTAAACAAAGCATAGTATCTCATAATTATATACCCCATAATAATAGCCAATCTGCTATTGGCTTAGCCGATCAACTGAGTGGCAAGGTGGTTCCAAAATTGCAGTAACAAATGCTTGGATTTAGAGACACATTCCTCCATTTATCATAGAATGGAGTCCTCATGTGTTTTACCTGACACAAATGGAATGATTGATGAAAAAAGTCCATGGAGTCCAGATTTTTTTAATTGAAAAAATATATGTACCCATACATAACAATACCAATGTCAAGTTAAATCCTTGAGATCAAACCTATAAAACTGGTTATTCTCAGAAAAGTAGTGTATTATTTTTTGGCTTTGATATTTCCTGTCAACTTATAAAGAATCCTTTGCTTCTAACTCCTCTCAGAGAGGATTTGCTGCTTGAGCTCCTTTTGCTGACACTTAATGTAGCTATATTCCATTTGAAGAAAGGAGAAGGGAGTAAAAGTTTTCTAGCTAAGGAATTTTTATAATATGATAAAATTTCATATACAAACTATACATTGTTTTATTAACCCCTTAAGTGAATCTATTAATGTGTTGTATATCTCAGAATTGGCTTGTTATTAAAGCCAACTATTTGCATATTGCCTTTCATGCCACAAAAAATGTTGACTATGTAATAGGTATAACTTTTATGTATCCTTTGATTTTAAATAACCATACTTAAAAAATTTGAACTATATATAAGGGTATTTTCAACCTCTAATAAGAAAAATTATATGGGACCAGAGAGGGGGACATTCTAATTAAAGCATTTGAATTCAAATTAATTTTCTAGTTAGACTTGTTATACTTTTTATTGTACTTCTTATCAGCAGTACCTTATGGGTATGAGATAACAATGATTTTTACTAGAAATATTAAACACAGTATCAAAAATTATTTTCAATAGAGCTGAATTTAGTAAAAAAAATTAAACTACATGAAAAATATGTAAGCAATGAAGTTGGTAAATATTCTCTTTCTAGCCTTTAACACTTTAATGTCTAACATACCCACTCTCAAGAGTTGGTAATACTGGCTAGAATGGATTAACTGTTATGATTGTTTAAATTGATTTTGCTGTTTATCAGCTCTTATTCAGCAAAAGGCAAGTTTGCTGACATAGCAGTGTACCATAGATTCACCCTCCCAGATCTTATCAGTCCTTTAATTCAGTGCAGGTCTATCACTGGTGTTTCAATCTGAAGACCTTTAATGCAGTACTGGAAAACTTCTAGAAATTACATTAGGGACTTTCTGTTGTTTGGGGGGCCTTGAAAGAAACAACCAGATAAGAATAAAATCCAAATAGCCTCAGTCTTTGAGGAAATTTTTATGTGCGTTTTACCAGTGCATACAATGTATTAGGAGTTGGAATATGAAGGCACACTTATATAACTTTAATACTTCTTCAGGATTTCTTTTACAAAGATTGACTTCTACATATAGTTTGTTATTCTAAGTTTCTTAATTCGAAGCAATCAATTTCTTGTCATCTCTTTTAAAAGCCTGCTCTCATTTATAAAGGCTACCCGTTTTTCCTACTCTATTGATTATCTTTACCACTCTTTCACCATAGCCATCTTCTCAGCCTTACAGTTTGATTAAGTGGAACAGGGATCACTGGTTTATATTCAAATTTGGATTATCCCTATTTCTGTCCTCTCTATGTTATAACACAGAATTGAAAATTGGCGGTTAATAACATGATAATGGACTAACTGTAACAAAGGCTTTAAATAACTATATTTTCATCTAGAGTATAAGAGGTGCTTTCTTTTCTACAGCTAAGTGTTAATGTGTTCTTTTCCAAGTCCCTCAAGCTTATTACAGAAACTTTACTGAGTTGTTATGCCTCTTGATTTGCTATTTCCTCCTTTCCACAGAATTCTTCTCTTTGGCATGTAGAAATACATAGGATTATCTTTTTTTTTTTTTTTTTCAGCCACTCCCACATAATGCGGAAGTTCCTAGGCCAGGGATCAAACCTGAGTCACAGCAGTGATAACTCCAAATCCTTAACCATGAGACCTCTATGAAACTTCAGGGTTGTCCTTTTTTTTTCTTTTAAGTTAAAAACACCTTCCCCAACCTAGTAATTCCTTAAGCTAGTGCCCTGTTTCCTCTTTTCTTTTAAACTTTTTGGAAGAATATTCAGTTCTGGAAGATTCTCCACTTGCTTTCACTTTCCAATCCACCTCAACAGTTTTTGTCCCAACTACTTTACTGAAACTATTGAAGTTTTCATTGACCCCCTTTTTAGTTTTAAACTGAAGTCCCCTTGATTCCTAAATCCAATGACCCCTTGAGTAACTCCTGTATTTGATTCTATCTTCAGCAGTTGATAAGAAAGTCCTTCTATATATTTTTTTCAGAAATTTCTTCTTATATATATTTTTTCCAGGTTACTACTTTCAAACTCACTCACCTCAGCTTTCCATCTTATCTATTTTCTTTGCTGATTTCTTTTCCTTCAACTTCTAAATATTATTGTTTGTCAAAAGTCTTATCTTTGGCCATCTCTTCTCAGTCTATATATTTTTCCAAATAAATTATGCAACCAAATGATATTATATGCAATTTATGTATAGATAATTTCAAAATCTATCTCCCCAAATCTTATCTTTATTTCAGAAGTATATGAACTTACTAGAAATATCCACTAAGTGCTTCAAATGTTGTATATCCTGAATGAAACCCATATTTATCCTATAATCAAAAACCATTCTTGGAGTTCCCGTCGTGGCTCAGTGGTTAACGAATCCGATTAGAAACCATGAGGTTGCGGGTTCGATCCCTGGCCTTGCTCAGTGGGTTAAGGATCCGGTGTTGCCGTGAGCTGTGGTGTAGGTTGCAGACGCGGCTCGGATCCCGCGTTGCTGTGGCTGTAGCGAAGGCCGGCAGCTACAGCTCCTGTTAGAGCCCTAGCCTGGGAACCTCCATATGCCGCGGGTGTGGCCCAAATAAGGCAAAAAGACAAAAAAAAAATTCTTACTCCTATATTCTACATCTTATTTAATGTCATCTATTTCCTCCTCCTCAAGCTCCTAGACTTATTGACCCTTCACTCCCTTTCAATATCCACATCTAATACTTCACCTAACTCAACCAATTATACCTTCTAAGTAGCTTTCGAATATTTTTATCCTCTCCCTTCCTACTTTTATTACTGAAGGGGTTCAGAACATGCCACCTTGAAATATGTTGCTTTGTTTGCCATATTGATTATTTTGAATTGAAGACACTTAAGAGAGTGTAAATGCAAACAGGGCTCTTTGACTTCCCACTTTTTATATAAAAACAGGTTATAAAATACCTCATGAGAAAAATACCCACCCTATACCAGGAAGAGAAGAACCCTCTTACCACCTGAGATGGGGTGTTGATGCCAAAATGGATCTGTACATACAAACCTACTAAAATAATCCTTATCTTCTGTAAGTTTCCTCATATATTTCCTATTCATTGTCCCCAAATTTACTACCCTTAGCTCAAAGCCTTTTGTCTTTTCTCTTTTTTACAAATGTATCATTTTCTTGTTTAAAAAGTATTTAAGCTCTCAGTCCTAATTGCTTCTTTGGACCTTCATTTTCCTTATGAAAGGGTCCTATGAAGACCCTTATGTGCACATAAAAATATTTTTAAAAATTTATATGCTTTTCCCCTATCGATCTGTCTTATGTTGATCTAATTCTTAGGCTCAACCACAGAAAATGTTTTTCTTCACTTACACTATCTTATCATTTCTCCCACTGAACTATTTATTTAAATAGTCTCATTATTGATTACCTTATTAATATGTTCTTTTATCTCTAGAACATTTTCCCAATTATTGCCATAGTTACATTTTTAAGTGTAATTGATTTGTAGGCGTTGCCTGCTTAAGCTATGAGGCAGGACTCTGCAAGTTTGGGGTGCCATCCTCAAACATGCCTTATATACACTTGTAAATAATACATTATTATACATTGTTTATAACAAGGCTCTTTCTACCATACATGAGTTTGTGATAATGAAATGACTCTTGGCTGTCCATAAATAGCTTCAGGATGGGGGCAGGTTGCCAGAAGAACCAACTATGTGATTAGCAAGTTGGAACTTTCAGCCCTACTCTCAATCTCCAGGGAGGGTAGAGGGCTAGAGAGTGAGTACAATTACTAATGGCAAACGATTTAATCAATCATGCCTATGTAATAAGACTTCATTAAATACCTTTGAATAACAAAATTTGAGTATATTCAGGGTTGGTAAATGTATTAGCATGGTGCCATGCCTGTAGAGGGTATGGAATCTTGCTCACAAGTCCTCCTCCGTACTTCGCCCTATGTATCTCTCCCATTTGGCTGTTTCTGAATAGTATATTTTATAATAAAACTATAATATTTGGTATGGTACTTTCCTGAGTTTTATGCATAATTATAACAAATTATCTAACCTGAGTGTGGCTCACAAGAACCTTCAGATTTATATTTGGTCACAAGTGTAGGTGGCCCCTGGGGCTTGTGACTGGCACGTGAAGTGTAGGCATATCTCAATAGATTGAGCCCTTAACTTGTAAAGTTGCACTAATTTAGCATAGTGTCAGAGTTAAATTACATTCTGGGACACTCGGTACTGAAGAAATGAAAACTGCTACTGAAACAATAACATGTTTAATATCAGAAAAAAAATAAGCATTTCTTGTTAGAAAATGTGGGATTTTCTAGAATGGCCCTGACTTACAGAAGCATGCAGTTTGAGAAGAGAAAGGATGAAGGGGTGAGGGTTGAAGAATTTTCGATTCCTTGGTGGCCACCTGGTCAAACATGGTATGGGACAGCAGCTATGTTCCAGTCAATTGCTAAAGGTAAAAGTTACCAATGGAATTTAGAGATGGACCCAACTTCCAATGTATTTAGTCAGAGTTCTCCAGAGAAATAGAACCAGTAGGATTATATATATATATATATATATATATATACACACACACACACACACACACACACACACACACACACAGAGAGAGAGAAAGAGAGAGAGCGAGAGAGAGAGAGAGAGAGAGAAAGATATTTATTATAGGATATTTATTATAGGAATTGGCTCACATTGCTACGGAATCAGAGAAATCCCACAGTCTATCATTTGCAAACTGGAGAACCAGGAAAGCCAGTAGTATAATTCAGTTGGAGTCCGAAAGCCTGAGAACCAGGGAGCCAATGCTGTCATTCCTAGTTCAAGGCCAAAGGCCTAAGAACCACAGGACTGGTGTTGAGTCCCAGAGTCCAAAGGCCAGAGAACCAGGAGTTCTAATGTCCGAGAGTGAGAAAAGATGGATGACCCAGCTCAAGAACAGAGAAGAGAAAGAGAGAGAGTTTTTCATTCTTCTTTCATCTTTTTGTTACACTCCAGCTTCAAACTAACTGGATGATATCCACTACTCAGTCTGCTGAATCAATGCTAATTTTTTCCAGAAACACCCCCAAAGACTCACCCAGCTATCTGGGTTTTCTTTAACCCAGTAAAGATGAAACATAAAATTAACCATCACACTCAGGGAGCTCATTCACTGATTACATAAGGAAATGCAAACTGATAAGGAAAAATAATAGAATCCACTGTTTTTTTTGTTATCTGTAATAGCTAAAATGAAAATAAAAAGAGTGCTGAATTGATACATCAATGCTAAACCAAGCTTCTTTGGTCACCAACATAGTAGTCCACGTTGGGGGAATGCAAAACCAAGAAACTACTGAAATCAGAGTATTGTGTAAAAGAATTGTCTCATTTTGTGGATCAGTATCATCATCTTTCTGAAGACCTTTGCTAAAATGAACTACAAGAGTGACTAATTTAGAGGTTTTAAATGCTGTAGAGTAGAAAAACATGTTTGGGTTGAAGCAGGACCCACAGCTCACTATGGAACAATTACACATGGCTATACATGATCTAGACATGCAGCAAGTGTTATAGGCTGAATTGGCCTCAGGACATCAGGGGCTGCCACTCAGATCCAAGGGCTTGGGACCACTACCCTAGTGGGCTTAGAGGACAGAGTATTGCGCCAACATGATTATTTTTGAACTTTAAAATCTTGTGGAATTTCCCCCACAACATTTTGGATTTGATTGGGACCAGGAACTCCCCCTTTCCTCCAATTTCTCCATTTTGAAATGGAAATGTCTATACAATTGCTGCCCCACCATTGGATTTTAGAAGCAGATAACTTGTCCAGTTACACAGATTCACAGCAGGAGAGAAATTTTGCCTCAGATGAATCATACCTCCAGCCTCATCCACACTTGGTTGACATGAGATTTGGGACTTTGGGACCATACTGATTGACATGAGAATTAATGATTATGTGTGCACACCCCTGAGTTTAAGACATTAAGGCTCTTGGGATGAGAGTGAATTTATTTTGTGTGTGAGAAATACCTGAATTTTGGAAAGCTCAGAGGGCATAGTGTTACAGATTGAGTTGTGTGCCATTCAAATTCATATGTTGTATCTCTAACTCCCAATTGCTCAGAATGTGACTGTATTTGGAGCTAGGACCATTAAAACGATGATTAAAGTTAAATGAGGTCATACAGGAGGGCCTTAATCAAATTGAACTGGTGTTCTTATCAGGAACTGAAATTTCCACACAAAGAAAGATCTCAGGGATGTGCACATATAAAGGAAAGAACACGTGAGACCGCAGAGAGAAGGCAGCCATCTGCAAGCTAAGGAGAAAGACCTCAGAAGAAAGTGAACCCTGCTGGCACCTTGATCTTGGACTTCTAGCTTTCAGAACTGTGAGATACTAATTTCTGTTGTTTAAACCACCCAGGTTGTAGTATTTTGTGATCTCAGTCCTAGAAACCTAATATAGTAAGTCATTCATGAGGAAACAGCCAGCCTGGTGGCCTGGATACCACTGTAAATTCTGTTTACTCTGAGGAAGGGACTGTTCAGCTCCTTCTATAAATGCCAAATGGAACACCCCAGATAAAGCAGTCAATATGCCACTCAAGAAAGCCATTTGGTACTAGCTTTATGATGACAGGGATATTCATCCACTGAACATGCCCTTTACCTAGGTCATGGTAAACTCTGTGATTAAGAGGACTCCTTTTGCATGGACATTTCAAGTAAACCTACTATGGTGAAATCTAATAAGATTTGGAAAAGTCTTTTGGGATTTGCTGACTTAGCTTTCCCTTCTGGGTCTTACAGGTGCTAATAAAAGCATTGGATTAATAACAAGAGAATAAGGAGAGGCAGAGGGGAGAGACAAGGGGCTCATTCCAGCACACTGGAAATCTTTAGATGGTTATTAAGAAATGGGGAATGAATAAAAAAGACATCGATGGGATTCAAACAAGGTTTTAGCCCTATGGACGATTAAGTGAAACAATGGGACCTCCTGCTAGTCCCCAACATTAAAGGGCTCCAAAGTAAATATGCCTAATTTACTCTAGTTTTGAAGAATTTAAAAGCCTGGAGGCAAAAATTATAATAGGAACCTATCCTGGAACTGCCTGAGGTAATAATCAGGCAGATTAACAAAAGGTCCCCAGGTTTGATTGCTTTCAGGTCCCAAAGTCTTATGCACATGAGCAGGTAAAATGAGGGTGGAGAAAGATATTTCTGGAACTCTGTGGCATGGGAGCCTCATTCATGGTGGTGCCAAAATCTGCTGAATAGTGTTTAAACAGACTTTATTAAAGGGAGTCATGTCTCCTTTACCTGAATATTTTATGGAAATGAATATTATGTCAAAATTGGGAGCACTTACTTACTTTACCTAGTACTGTAAAACCAAAATCTTTTGATGAAGTACAGTCAGAGCCTACAGTTAGGAATGCAAGTGTTGATGGGATTAAAGTGAAAGTTTGGACAAAATTTGGTATGCTTGAACAGACTTCATATGAAGTGGTCGTGTCTCTTTCACCTGAATATAATATGTAATATGTGGATGAATAAGTGACTAGAAAACACTTCCTCTACCTAGCATTGTAAAGTAAGGCAGGCAAATCTGACCTTCAAACAATATTAATTAGACATGCTAAATAAGAATTAAATTACCTGGGCCCACAAAGTATTGAATAGAATCCAAAGTGCTGGGACAGACAAGTTCTCTGTACAAGAACCATGCATGGAGCCTAGACTGGGGCTTATGCATGGCAAAAATAGCATAACAATTGAAACTTTGGACTATAGAATTTCCATTTGAAGGGCAATTACTAGCTTGTAATTGGAAATTAATTGAAACTGTCTTTATGATTGAAGGACATAAATAATTTTGAAACTGGAAACATCTGAAATGTCATGGGTGGTATCAGAGAAATGCTTCTTTCTAATGGGAGGGCAGTGCCTAGAAAAGTTCCATAATACAATGGAAAAGATTTCTATAGGAACATACTACTGAGGAAATGCAGGGAGTTACTCAGCTTATCGAGTAGGTAGATTATTTTCCCCCAGGCTTGACTATGGAACCATGGGAGGATCTGCCAGATTTTATTGTCACTTGGACAGGACCTTTAAACAGCTCTTAACTAAACAACAAAGAGCTATTTGGTTTATGGTTGACAGTTCCAAAGTGAATAAACAAAACCTGCTTGAAATGCCACCACTGAGATCAAAGAAGATGAAACCCAAACAGTTCATTGGGCTGACTTTTATGCTGTTTGTCATGATGTTTTGGATTTTACTGACTCAGAGGCAGTGGCCAATGGCCTGGCTATTTGGTCAAGAAGAGCAAAATGGAAAACTGTCTTATGAAGGGAATGTCTGTATGAGGCATGGTCCTATGGAAATCACTATGAGCATTTGAGGGGTGCATTAAAATAGGATCTATCAATGACCATCTTCTAAGTTTGGAAGGTAACTGGAATCAACCAGTAGATATTTTGGTCTGCTTATCTAAGGTCCTATTTGAGTCCATGAAATGAATGGATATAGAGCACCTGCAGTATTGCAGAGATAGGCTGAATCTAGACATGTTCCTCTTGCAGTCTTTGAGGCATAAAATGCCAGTAAGAACTGTTCTATTTGCCAGAAAGAAAGACAGACTACAAATTCTGGGGCTGGAGGTGGCACTTACGTAGCTTTCAATTCAGACTGATGCCAGTGGCCCCAGGGGGCTATTAAAGTGTCCTGACAGAAACAGACATTGAGTCTGGACTGGGCTTTGTTACTAGTATTAG
Source organism: Catagonus wagneri (assembly GCA_004024745.2). Taxonomy (NCBI): domain Eukaryota; kingdom Metazoa; phylum Chordata; class Mammalia; order Artiodactyla; family Tayassuidae; genus Catagonus; species Catagonus wagneri. The sequence continues at coordinate 32,043,895 of PVHT020000015.1, read as the reverse complement.
ATGTGCATGCTTAGAGTACTATAAAAGAGAGGAAACAGAGGATATTGCAACCACTTGGACCTCTGAGTCACATTTCTAGGAAGAAATGTGACACATTTTATAGCCAATAATGCCCAAAAATGGGCAAAGAGATATTCTTCTGAGACGTAACAGTTTGATAAAGATTTGGGCCATTGAAACATAGCGTTGTCTAAAATGAAAAGAGATAGAAACATGAAGGACTGACTTATGAGTGCATGTCTTATGAGCTTTATGTGTGTGTGTGTGTGCTCACCCTCAACATGAGGGGGGCTAAGGAAGGTTTCCCATTTGATATTCATCTGTTTCTCTAGATCTGGGGAAGAGGGAGGATGCTGGCATGGCTATGTAATTCTTCTTAAGAGGGGAAGAAGCTGTTATGATGATTACACTTTTTCTTCCCCACATCATTCCAGCTTTTTTTTTCCTACCTGATACAGTGGTCACAGGGCCAGGGCTGAAACTGCAAGTGACAGGAACCAGGATGATTTCCTAAGCAAAAAAAAGTATAAATATATGTTTAAACTTCTATGTCAAAATTCCTGAGCAGGTTATTCCTTCACCCCATATAACTAAATTGGATTTTATAATGAATGTAGCTATATGCCTAGTGATGAAAATAACCCAATAGTTTGGTACCTACGTAACCCTCCCCTATAGAAATGGGAATGGACTGAGGGAAAGCACTTGCTGGAATAGTATTGCTTACCTGCAATCTAGACCAGCACAGTGGCTGAACTTAATTCCCTTAGAGAGGTAGATGAGTTTGGGTATGAATAGAGATAAGGAGGAATAGTAGCTAAGGGTAAAGGATTGAATAAATGTGTTAAGTAAGAGAGAAAGCCAGTATTAAATTAATACCTTGAAAGAGACTCAAAGCAAGTGATGATATGTCTTAGCTCAATTATACCAGATGCTTGAAAGTGTAAAAGCATGTATTACTGAGTCTAGGCTTCTTTTGGAACCTGACAAGATCAAATGGAAACTTGCAAATCTGATTGGCCCATCCTGGGAGACATTTTCATGGGGTGTGATGGACTGAACAAATTATTAATGACTGCATGGACTCCAGTGATGTGCCAGCATCTTTTGACTAATGGTACTTTTACCATAAGGGCACTGTGGAAAAAGATCAGAGGGTTGCCTGTGGTATAATATTATACATATATTTAGTCTTTGTTCCTGGCCTTTGCACAGAACTCCTCAAATTCTTGGAATTTCCCGAGTGATCAGATAACTGAGTGCATTTTGTTATTTATAATAAGTTGCTTTCTACCATACATGAATTTAGGTTAATGAAGTGACTCTTGGCAGACCCTAGATAGTTTCAGAATGGGGACTGATTGCCAGAGAAATGAAGCACATGATGAAAGGGTAACTTTCCGCCCCATTCCTCAACCTCCACAGAGGACGAAGGGCTAGGGATTGAGTTTATTACCAATGGCCAATGATTTAATTAAACATGCTTACATAGTGAAACTTCATTAAATACTCTTGAACAATGAAGTTTGGGGAACTTCTTGGTTGGCGAACACACCAGTGTTCTGGGAGGGTGGTGTGCCTGGAGAGGGCAGAGAAGCTGTGTGTCCCTCATCCTCATCCACCCATACCTTGCCTTATGCATCTCTTCCATTTTTTTTTTCAGTTGTATCCTTTATAATAAAACTGTAATCATTAGTACAGTTGACCCTTGAACTACATGGGTTAACTTACACATAGAATTCTTTTCAATAGTAAATACTACAGCATTATATTATCTTCAGTTGGTTGAATACATTTTTGGAGCCATGGATATGGAGAAATCGTGGATACAGAGGACCAACTATAAGTCATACAAGGATTTTTGTGCAAAGAGTTGGTGCCCCCAACCCTTGTGTTGTTCAGGGATAAAATGTATGGTACTTTCTTGCATTCTGTGGGTTGCTGGCCATAATTTAGATGACCCCAGGACTTGCTATGACTGGCAACTGAAGTTAGGCCAGTTTTCTGGAACTGAGCCTTAATATATGAGGTCTGCAATAACACTGGTTAATGTCAGAATTCAACTGACTTTTGGGACACAGAGAATTGAGAATTGTTGGAATGACAAGGTATTTGTTGACATATAAAATAAATAACACTAAACAAGGGACCTCTATGTGGCACTGTGTCCTCAGTAGAAAGAATATGGGTCCAGGAATGAAGGAGTAGAAGAAGGACTGGCCTAGCATATCATTATTCCCAAAGACCTCCTAGAGGACTTTGTGCTTTCTGCCCCTTCAACTCTGGGATCTACAGAGATAGAGGTCCCAAAATGGGTACATATTTTCTCTGTGCGAACAAATTATAATCTACAACAACAATCATGTCACTTTGGACTCTTTGTGTTCAGGGAACAACAAGCCAGAAGAGGAGGTTTTATTTTGGGCAGGAGTAATTGACCCTGGCAACAAGAGAGAGGAAATAGAGCTATTCTTACACGATAGGGACAGGGACAAATATATGTGGGATCCAGATGATCACTGTTGGGAATACAAATTGGTTCAGCCACTAGGGTTGGCATTCCTCAAAAAATTAAAAGCAGAATTACTCTATGATCCAGCAATTACACTCCTGGGTATATACCTAAAGGAAATGAAAGCAAGATATTGAAGAGAAAGATGCGCTCCCATGTTTACTGCAGCCTTATTCACAATGGCCAAGATATAGAAACAACCTGTGTCTATCATTAGATGAATAGATAGGTGTGGTATATATATTCAATGGAGAGTTACTCAGCTATGAGAAAGATAGAAATCCTGCCATTTACAGCAACATGAGTGGACCTTGAAGACATTATGTTAAGGGAGATAAGTCAGACAGAAAGACAAATACTCTATGATATACTTACATATAGAATCTAAAAAAGGTGAATTTGTAAAAATATAGAAGGATAGTTACCAGGGGCTAGTGTGGGGGGAAATTTATGAGATGTAGTTTAAGAGGACAAATCTGAAACCTGTAGATAAATAAGTTCTGGAGAGCTGATGCACAGCATAGTAATTGTAGATGGCAATCTTGCATTATAAACTTCAAAGGTGCTAAGAGATTAGATCTTATTTCTTCCCACCACAAAAAAGAAATGATAATTATGTGACTTGATAAAGGTTTTAATTAGTGCTCTGGTGGTAATCTTATTGCAATATATAAATGTATGAAATCAATGCGATGGACACCTTACTTATCCAATGTTTTAGAGTAATTATATCTCAATAAAAATGTTGAAAAAGAAAAAAGCTAAGAAGCTATAAAAACACAGATGATCTTAATGTATATTGCTAAGTGAAAGAAGCCAGTTATAAAAGTCTACATATTGTATGAATCCAGTTACATGACATTATAGAAAAGGCAAAGTTACAGAGATATTAAAAAATCAGTGGATGCCATGAGTTTGAGAGGGGAGAGGATTTGAATGAGTGAAACACAGGAAAGTGTTTAGGACAGTGAATACATAGTGAATATATATCGTCATGCATTTGTCAAAATATATAGAACATTACAGTACAAAGTGAAAACCTTAATGTATGCACACTTTAAAAAATAATCTAGGAGTTCATGAGGGTGAAATGCATATGTGTGTGTGTATGTGTGTGTACTGGAATCAGACAAGTAAACTCTTGGATATTGAATGGTGGGAGCCATGTATCTCACAATCAAAATGGGAAGTTGGAGTTTGGAGTTCCCTGGTGACCTAGTGGTTAAACATTGGGTGTTGTCAATGCTAAGGCTTGGGTCACTGCTGTGGTTTGGGTTCCTTCCTTGGGCCAAGAATGTACACATGCTGCAGGCATGGCAAAAAAAAAAAAAGGAAAAAAAAGAAAAGGTCAGGAGAGGCGGATCAAGATGGTGGAGGAGTAAGACATCTCACTCTACGTTCTCCCACAAACACATAAAAAAAAAACCCATCTACATGTAAAATGACTCACATAGAACATCTACTGAATGCTGACAGAAGAACTTAAATCTCCAAAAAGGGCAAGAAACCCTTGACATAACTGGGTAGAACAAAAGGAAAAAAAAGAGAGAAAAGGAATCAGGATGGGGACTAGCATTCCTGAGAGGGAGCTGTGAAAGAGAAAAGGAACCCACATCCTGGGAAGCCACCTAACTGATGGGGACATCAGCCTAGACAGAGGAACCTCAAAGTCACTGAGAAAAGCACAGAAGCTGGACTGAGGAGGGCGAAGTAGAGTGTGAGCTGCACAGATCATCTGAACCACTGGCCCAGACACCACAACTTAAGATGCTAGACTGGGGGCTGAGTGCTGAGACTTAGGTTCCAGAGGTCAGTCCCAGGGAGAGGACTGGGGTTGGCTGTGTGGGGACAGCCTGAGGGGCTAGGGAGCAGTGCGCCATGGTCGGGGGAGCAGTGTGCTATGGGCTGGGGAGTGAAACGCCACCACAGAGGGAACCCGGGGGAAGGTCTGGGCCCAAAGGAGAAGCAAGGCGCCATTGTTGGGGAGGGTGAGAGGAGGAAGGGCAGACAGCCATAGGAATCTCCCTACACATGTGCAAGCTCTCAGAGGGCAGGGCGCCTCTGGCACAGGCCATGGTTGGGGGAAGCCACTTGCTTGGGCTATGTGAGATTGAGCGCTTCTTGTGCTGGCTGCAGGTGGCCAGGTGCCTCTTGTGTGGACTGAGGGCAGCGAGGGGCTAAGTGCGAGGTGGTGCCTCTTGCATGACAGACTGCAGAAGTCATCTCAGAGGCCGGAGGGACGTGTGGCCTGACACCACTGGGGGCCTGTGAGTGGGCTCCACCTGCAGCCCCAGTCACTTCAGGGGTTGCAAAAAAAAAAAAAAAAGAGGTCACTGTGACCAAGTACCACATGCTGTTGCTCTCACACCCCTTGAAACACAACCACTGCCACTGCCAAATGCTCTGGGTGGCACCCAGATGCTTGTCTACTGTCCCTTCCCAAGGCCCTACAACTAGGAGCAGTTGGTGCAGCACCTCCTGCATGGGCTAAGTGGGACAGGGTACTTCCTGTGCAGTCTGCAGGTGGCGGGGTCAAACCACTGCAGTTATCACTGACTCCAGAGGTGGGTGTGGCCCACCACCACTGGGGATCCCTGAACAAGAACCACTTGAAGCCCCAAACACCTCAGAGGGCACCACAGAGGAGGACATTGTGACCGAACACCACCTGTTCTTGCTCTTGCTCTCCTGGGAGCACACCTGCCTAGCTGCTGCCACTGCCAAAAGCTCTGGGTAGTGCCTGGACACTTGATCAAAGTCTCTTCCCAGGAACCTACAACTAGGAGCAGTTGGTGCAGCACCTTCTGTGGGGGCTAAGTGGGACGAGGTGCTTCTTGCATGGTCTACCAGTGGTGGTGGCAAATCACCACACTTATCACTGACTCCAGAGGTGGACGTGTCCCGCCACCACTAGGGTTCCGTGAACAGGCACCACCTGCAGACCCCATTACCTCAAGAACATCACAGAGGAGGATATTGTGACCAAACACCACCTATTGTTGCACTTGAACCCCTGGAAGCACACTGGCCCAGTTGCTGCCACTGCTGAATGCTCCGGGCCGTGCCCACATGCTTGATCTACATCACTTCCCAGCATCCTGCAACTAGGAGCAACCTGTGTAGCACCTCCTGAGTGGACTAAGTGAGATAGGATGCTTCTTCTGTGGTCTGCAGGTGGTAGGGACAAACCACAGTAGTTATCAATGACTCCAGAGGTGGGTGTGGCCTGCTACCACTAGGGGTCCCTGAATAGGCACCACTTGCAGCCCCAATCACCTCAGAGTAGGCCACTGCAATCAAACACTACCTGTTGTTGCTCTCACTCCCCTGGGAACTCACACACGCTGCTGCTGCCACTGCCAAATACTCTGGGCATCTTGTCAATCTGCATAAGGCTCATTACCACTTCCCAGGGCCCTGAAACTAGTAGTAGCCAGTGGCACCTTCCTGCAGGTCCTTGTTGCTGTTAAGAGCCCAGCAACCAGGCACTGACTACTAGCCCTACCCATTGCCTCCTTCTCCCTGGAAACACACTCAGCACCCTGGGGATAACAGCCTGCTCACACCAAAGAAAGAGACAGCAAATATTCAAACTCCCACACCAAAAATAAATAGTAACCACCCATCAAAATACAAAGGGGTGCTCTTGCATAGAAGTAGCCCCCCCAATACTACAGTTTGGCTTCCCTAAACTCACAGAAAAAGAAAAACATAAGCAAGATGAAGAAGCTCAGAAACCATTCCCAGTTAAAGGAATAGAAGAATTCACCTGAAGTAGCAAACAATGAAACAGATCTCTGCAGTCTGATAGACACTGAGTTCAAAAGGGAGATAGTGAAAATACTGAAAGAATTAAGGCTGAATATCAATGAATTAAGAGTGGAGATAAAAAGGAATGCAGATTCCTTTAGAAAGGAACTAGAAAATATAAGGAGGAACATAGAAAAATTAGAAAATTCATTTGCAGAGATGCAAACTGAGCTAAAGGTACTAAAGAGCAGAATAAATAATGCAGAGGAATGAATTAATGACTTGGAAGACAGAATAGTGGAAATCACCCAATCAAGACAGCAGACAGAAAACCAAATGAAAAAACACAAAAGCAATATAAAAGATCTATGGGATAATATAAAATGGGCCAATCTACGCATAATAGGAATTCCAGAAGGAGAAGAAAAAGAAAAGGGGATTGAAAATATATTTGAAGAAATCATGGCTGAAAACTTTCCAAATCTAAAGGAAACTGATATCAGGATACAGGAAGCACAGAGGGCTCCAAACAAGTTGAACCCAAATGGGCCCACAGCAAGACATATTATAATGAAAATGGCAAAAATTAAAGACAAAGAGAGGATTCTAAAGGCAGCAAGAGAAAAACTAAGCATTAATTATAAGGGAACCCCCATAAGGATATCAGCTGATTTCTCTACAGAAACACTACAGGCCAGAAGGGAGTGGCAATATATTGTTAAAGTTCTGAAAGGAAAAAATTTGCAGCCTAGAATTCCCTATCCAGCATGAATATCATTTAAAATAGAAGGGGAAATAAAGGATTTCTCCA
>PVHT020000015.1:32002124-32035822 GCA_004024745.2 Catagonus wagneri | reverse complement strand
AAAAAAAAAAAAAACAGGGCAACCACAAATCAAAACCAAATTTTACATTCACAAAAACTAAAAAGATAAGTACTCAAGCATGAAATAAATGGACATAATCCAACCAAAACAAGAAAGGAAGAAAGGAAAAACATAGAATCAACTGGAAAACAAGGTTTAAAATGGCAATAAATACATATCTATCAATGATTAACTTAGATGTCCATGGACTAAAATCTCCAATCAAAAGACACAGAGTGGAAGATTGTATTAAAAAGCAAAAACCTATAATGTGCTGTCTACAAGAGACTCACCTTAGGGCAAAGGACACATAGATTGAAAGTGAGGGGAGAGGAAAAGATATTTCATGCCAATGGACAATACAGGAAAGCAGGAGTTGCAGTATTCATAACAGGCAAAATAGACTTTAAATGAAGGCCATAAAGAAAGACAAAGAAGGACACTATTTAATGGTAAAAGGATCAGTTCAAGAAGAGGATATTACAGTTGTCAGTATATATGCCCTTAATGTAGGGGCACCCAGATACCTACAATAAATACTAACAAACAAGAAAGGAGAAATTGATGGGAATACAATAATAATAGGAGACTTTAACACCCCACTCACATCAATGGACAGATCCTCTAGACAGAAAACCAATACGGCAACAGAGATCCCAAATGACACAATAGAAAAATTAAACTTAATTGACATTTTCAGGACATTACATCCAAAAAACTCAGAATATACATTTTTCTCAAGTGCACATGGAACATTCTCAATGATAGATCACATACTGGGGCAAAAAGCTAACCTCAACCAATTTAAGAGTATAGAAATTATCTCAAGTATCTTCTCTGACCACAATGACATGAAACTAGAAATCAACCACAAGGAAGGAAATGAGAAAAAACATACTACATAGAGACTAAACAACATGCTACTAAAATACCAATGGGTTAATGAGGGAATCAAGAAGGAAATTAAAAAAATACCTTGAGACAAATGATAATGAAGACACAACCACTCAAAATCTATGGGATGCTGCAAAAGCACTGCTCAGAGGGAAATTCATAGCAATATGAATTCTTCCTCAAAAAAAGAAAAATCTCAAATTGACAACTTAACCCACCATCTAAATAAATTAGAACAAGAAGAACAAACGAAACCTAAAGTGAGCAGAAGGAAGGAAATCATTAAGATCAGAGAGGAAATCAATAAAATAGAGATTCAAAAAAAACAACAGAAAAATCAATAAAACCAAGAGCTGGTTCTTTGAAAAGGTTAAAACAAAACAAAACAAAACTGACAAACCTCTGACCAGACTCACCAAGAAGAGGAGAGAAGAAACCCAAATAAACAAAATAAGAAATGAAAAAGGAGAAATCACAATGGATACTGCAGATATTCAAAAACCTATAAGAGAATACTATGAACAATTGTATGCCAACAAATTTGACAACACTAGAAGAAATGGACAACTTTCCAGAGACTTACAGTCTGCCAAAACTGAATCAAGAAGAATTAACTGAACAGACCTATCACTAGAAATGAAATTGAACATGTAATAAAAATACTCCCTACAAACAAAAGTCCAAGACCAGATGGCTTCACAGGTGAATTCTACCAAACATACAAAGAGGGAATTATACCCATCCTCCTTAAACTTTTCCAAAAGGTTGAAGAAGAAGGAACACTCCCAAAGACATTCTATAATGCCAACATCACCCTAATACCAAAACCAGACATAGATACTACCAAAAACGAAAGCTATAGGCCAATATATCTGATGAATATAGATGCAAAAAATCTCAATATTTTAGCCAACTGAATCCAACAACATATAAAAAAGATCATACAACATGATCAAGTGGGAGTCATCCCAGGTTCACAAGGATGGTTTAACGTATGCAAATCAATCAATGTCATACACCACATTAACAAAACAAAAATCAAAAACCACATGATCATCTCAATAGATGCAGAAAAAGCATTTGACAAAGTCCAACATCCATTCATGATCAAAACTCTTACCAAAGTGGGGATAGAGGGAACATACCTTAACATAATAAAAGCCATTTACAACAAACACACAGCAAATATAATACTCAATGGAGAAAAGCTGAAAGCCTTCCCACTAAAATCTGGAACAAGACAAGGATGCTCACTCTCACCACTTTTATTCAACATAGTATTGGAAGTCCTAGCCTCAACAATCAGACAAAAGAAATAAAATGTATCCAAATTGGAAGAGAAGAGGTAAAATTATCACTGTATACTGATGACATGATACAATATATAGAAAACCCTAAGGACTCAACCCAAAAACTATTTGAACTGATTAACAAATTCAGCAATGTAGCAGGATATAAGATTAACATTCAGAAATCAATCACATTTCTGTATACTAACAATGAAATATTAGAAAAGGAAAACAAAAATACAATACCTTTTAAAATCCCACACAAAAAAATTAAATACTTGGGAATAAACCTGACCAAGGAGGTGAAAGATTTATATGATGAGAACTATAAAACATTAATCGAGGAAATTAGAGGATGCAAAGAAATGGAAAGATATTCCATGTTCCTGGGTTGGAAAAATTAATATTGTAAAAATGGCCATACTACCCAAAGCAATCTACAGATTCAATGCAATCCCTATCAAATTACTCATGACATTTTTCACAGAACTAGAACAAACAATCAAAAAATTTATATGGAACCACAAAAGACCCAGAATTGCCAAAGCAATCCTGAGGAACAAAAACTAAGCAGGAGGCATAACTCTCCCAGACTTCAGGCAATATTACAGAGCCACAGTAATCAAGACAGTGTGTTACTGGTACCAAAACAGACATACAGACCAATGGAACAGAATAGAGAACCCAGAAATAAACCCAGACACCTACAGTCAATTAATCTTTGACAAAGGAGGCAAGACTATAAAATGGGAAAAAGACAGTCTTTTCAGCAAGTGGTACTGGAAGAACTGGACAGCTAAATGTAAATCAAGGAAACTGGAACACACTCTCACACCATGACAAAAATAAACTCAAAATGGCTTAAAGACTTAAATGTAAGACAAGACACCATCAAACTCCTAGTAGAGAACATATGCAAAACATTCTTCGATATCAACCTTACAAATGTTTTCTCAGGTCAGTCTCCCCAAGCAACAGAAATAAAAGCAAAAACAAAATAATGGGACCTAATCAAACTGACAAGCTTTTACACAGCAAAGGAAACCATAAAAAAAAAAAAAGGACAACTTACAGAGTTGGAGAAAACAGTTTCAAATGAAGCAAATGACAAGGGCTTAATCTCTAAAATACACAAATAACTTATAAAACTCAACAGCAAAAAAGCCAACAACCCAGTGGAAAAATGGGAAAGACCTGAATAGACATTTTTCGAAAGAAGATATACAGATGGCCAACAAGCACATGAAAAAAAGCTCAACATCACTGATTATTAGAGAAATGCAAATCAAAACTACTATGAGGTACCACCTCACACCAGTCAAAATGGCCATCATTAATAAGTCCACACATAACAAATACTGGAGAGGGTGTGGAGAAAAGGGAACCCTCCTGCACTGGTGGTGGGAATATGAATTGGTACAACCACTATGGAAAATAGTACGGAGTTACCTCAGAAAACCATATATAGAACTACCATATGACCCAGCAATCCCACTCTTGGCATCTATCTGTACAAAACTTTCCTTGAAAAAGACACAAGCACTCTTAAGTTCGTTGAAGCATTATTCACAGTACCAAGACATGGAAACAACCTAAATGTCCATTGACAGATGATTGGATTAAGAAGATGTGGTATAGGAGTTCCCATCGTGGCTCAGTGGTTAAGGAATCCGACTAGGAACCATGAGGTTGCAGGTTAGATCCCTGGCCTTGCTCAGTGGGTTAAGGATCCAGTGTTGCTGTGAGCTGTGGTGTAGGCCGGCGGCTACAGCTCCATTTAGACCCCTAGCCTGGGAACCTCCATATGCCGCATGTGTGGCCCTAGAAAAGGCAAAAAGACAATAAAAAAAAAAAAGAAGATGTGGCATATATACACAATGGAACACTACTCAGTAATAAAGAACAAAATAATGCCATTTGCAGCAACATGGGTGGAAATAGAGACTCTCATACTAAGTGAAGTAATTCAGAAAGAGAAAGACAAATCCATATGATTTCACTTATATCTGGAATCTAATATATGGCACAAATGAACCTTTCCACAGAAAAGAAATCACGGACATGGAGAACAGACTTGTGCTTGCCAAGGGGGAGGCAAAGGGATTGGGAAGCACTGGGAATTTGGGGTTAATAGATGCAAACTATTGCCTTTGGAATGGATAAACAATGGGATCCTGCTGTTTAGCACTGGGAATCATGTCTGGTCACTTGTGATGGAACATGAGAATGTGAGAAAAAAGAATGTATACATGTATGTGTGACTGGGTCACCTTGCTGTGCAGTAGAAAACTGACAGAACACTGTAAATCAGCTATAATGGAAAAAATAAAAATCATTATAAAAAGAGAGAGAGAGAGAAATGAGAGGTTACAGATAAGCAAGGGGAGGAATGATGTATATTGTAATGGTAATGGACTAGAGTTAGAGACATCCATATGAACCCATGTTTAGCATAATATAGGCATTTACACACAGAAATAGTTATATTTATGCATGCATATACAAGATAGTGTACATGCATATATTTCCTTTCTCTTTCAGCTAAGAAGGTCTAGAAGCAATGAGGGCCTAGTAGCAATGAGTATACCTAGTACCTAGATCATGGCTTCTTAGAGAAAGGGCTAAAATTTGGGCAGGAGATACATAACATGAGCTAGAAATGAAGACAGGAAGTTGTTAAAGAAGAAAAACTACATTGATGGGTGTATATTAAATAGACAGAGGAGCCTCCAATAATGGTTCCTGAAATGGTCAAACTGGATGAATTTGAGTAACAAAATAAATTAGCTTTGGGTTATAACCAAAAGTATAAAATTAATAGCCATGAGTTCATACTAATGTAAACAATTGAATAAATAAATGGGGGAAGAAATCAGTCTTCTCTGCAGAAGCATTCCAAATATATTATGTAGATGGTGTCCCCTCAAGGATGTAGACTGCAGATAGTGACTTCCTTCCAAAGAGTACGGTAAGGAAAGAGGTTTTAAAAAGTAACTTTACAGTGGAAAACCCTGATAAACACTACTTCAGATAGATAATCAAGACTAACATCAACAGTGCTAAGTCATGTTGATAATGCATACCTTTAATATGATGGGATAAACATGGCCCTTTATCTCTGTAGTCTTCCTCTAAGAAGAACACATAACCCTCATCTAATTGGATTAGGTTTGTTTTGCTACTATACAATTTACCATAAATTTAGCAGCTTACAATAAGAGAAGTGTATTCTCTTTCAGTTCTTGGAGCCAGGAGTCCAAAATGAATATTATGGGGCTCGAGTCAAGGTGTCCAACAGTGTTGGTGACTTCTGGTGGCTGCAGGGGAGAATTATCTTTTCCAGCTACTTGTGACCATCACCATTGCTTAACTTCTGTTTCTGTTGTCACGTTGCCTTCTCTACTTCTATAGACACCTCCCTCTCTGTCTCCCTCTTATAAGGGCATTTGTGGTTACATTTAGAGTTCACCCAGACAAAGAAGATAATCTCCCCATGTCAAAATTATTAGCTTAGTGATATATGTGAATGTCTTTTTGTAATATAAAGTTAACTTCACAGCTTCCAGGGACTAGGACACAGACATCTTTGGGACCATTATTTAGCTAAGCACACTAACCATGAGAAAAGACATCAGACATGTCCCGGTTGACAGATATTCTATAGAGTATCTGGCGAGTACTACTCAAAACTTTCCAGGTCATGAAAAACAAAATCTGAGGAACAGTCATAGCTAAGAGGAATCTAAGAGAAGATAACTACATGTAGTAAAATATCCTAGATGTAATCTCAAAAGGAAAAAGACCATTGGTTGAAAACTAAAGAAGTATAAATAAAGTTGTATTCTGTTAATAATAAAGTGTTGATACAGGCTTATTAATTATAAAAATATATTAGGCTAAAATAAATATTAATAATAAGGGAAATTGGGTGTATCATACATGAGAACTCTGTACTATCTCAGCCATTTTTAATAAATCTATATATTTTCTAAAAGAAAAAGCTTATTTTAAAAGTTAAAAATATTTTATTTATAGTCTGATTTCAATTATGCTAAAAACAATGTAAGTCTAAACAAAGTCCAAAAGGAAGCACATAAAACATCAACAATCAGGGAGTTCCCACCGTAGCTCAGTGGAAACGAATCTGACTAGTAACCACGAGAATGGTGGTTCGATCCCTAGCCTCGTTCAGTGGGTTAAGGATCCAGCTTTGCCATGAGCTGTGGTGTATGTCATTTGCATTTGCAGCTTGGATCTGGCATTGCTGTAGGCCGGCAGCTACAGCTCCAATTGTACCCCTAGCCTGGGAACCTCCATATGCCACTGGTGTGATCCTAAAAAGACAAAAAAAAAAATTGACAGTGAATTTTAATTGATGGTTACTGCTCTAAGACGTGATTTTCATATTAAAAATAAATGTAATTATTATTAAAATAAATTAAATTTTCCTTGAATTTTCAAGCTAAAAATGAGATTCCAATATTGATGGTCATGGTGAATCTGTTTGTGATCATAAATGATATTGCAACTGGCCACCTTGCGCTTCAATCTTTGTTGCTCTTCAAATTGTTTCTTTAGGACAAATTCCAAGAAGCAGGTAGAATTACTAACAGATATACTTTTAAAATGATTATACAGATTTCTTCTCCTATAAGTCAGTCATTTTCAATTTGATCCACTGCTTTTCTGCCTGGCAAGTGTTTCCGAATCCAGAGATTAAATATATTTTTTTCTGATATTTGTCATATATTAAACTTTCCCATCTTGTACTCATACAGAAGAATTTAAAATTTCTGCTTGTTAAAAAAGGATGGAATTTAAGAGAGTAAAATTATCTTTCCATAAAGTTTTGGTTATTGATTTTTAAGTTTACTTAATTGCATGGAAAATCTGAAATCATGAGTACCTTATTTTTCTTGATCTTTAAACTGAAGAGAGATTCCCAAAAGAGCACTTACAGAGATTAAAGGCATTTTCTGATCTAGGTAACTTCCTCTAGATTCAGGTTGAAGTACTCATCGACTTGGAACTAAGAAAATATGTCCTTGTGGGAGGAGAGTTAGGTTCTTATGATAGCTCTGGCAATATTTTGATTAAATCCCTAGTGGAAATGTACCCAAGACAAAGGAAAATATTCTTTTCAAAAATAATGTTTTATCTACCACAGTTTATAATATAAACATATTATAACCTATTTATTTTCAATTTCTATTTATTTATGAAAAATTTAGATGTTTGAATAGATCTTTGTTGAACTTATTAACAACTCTTGACCATGTGAAATAATTATTTTAGTAAGTGGCCTTGCACAGTTAGAGGATATTGGTGGTTACTTATGCTAATGGAAGGGATTGATCTGAATAACTACAGACAATCTCTAAATCATATTTTTTATTGTTGTTTTCACTTCCTGTTTTTGTGGTAACAGTAAGAGGTGAAGGTCTCAAGAATGTATTAAAGGTGTGAGATTTTTTTAAGATTTAATGGAACACTTTTTTATAATACAAATAAGCAAATTGCAGAATCATAGAGTGAAAATGGGATTCTCCTTTGACAATGCTAATCATACTTGTTTTAAATGACTTTTATGCAGTAGTTTAAAAAATAATTCTATTCTGAAAAATGTATCTTTCATTTTCAAGTGATAAGAGCAAAGATTATCTGCATGTAAATTAAAGGGTAACTTAATGGCAGGTGAGAATTCAACCACTGAACCACCCATGCACCAAAATGGCTTAATGATCTATTATATACTAGTATCAAAATATTATTCCATTACCACCTTGCCTTTATTCTTTTAAGTCATAAAAGACTAGGTTTTCTGTTTTGCCAGGATGGACAGTAGGGAAGGCATTATTTAAGAAGAAAAATTTCAATGTATTTTAAAGTTATATTTAATTTTCAAGCATACTAGTTCTCCTTTGTGTGAATAAGATCAAGCCCACCAACGCTAAACTATTTGATGTTGTTATTTCAAGTAAGGTACCACTGCATTAGTATCAGTGACTTTATTTTTTCACTCAGATTACATGTAAAAAAAAATTTCCTTTTGCTTTAAGTCTAGATCTTTGAATGTATTGAATATTTATAGTAAGAGAATATTTTCTTTTCTGTACATTCTTAAAAGTGACATGCCAAAATATTATTGAACTCGCATTTTCTGTTTACTCACAAAGAAATGGTTGTAATTTGTTAAGGGAACATGAAACCGGGAGACATAATTATTGTTATAAGAGTCAAGAGATCTGGACTTGTCTTAAGTCTGCTACTAACTTTCTGGTTGACATTGGGAAGGTCACTTAATCATCTGGCACTTGTTTCTTCTTTTGGGAAAAAAATTACAAGAATTACTTTTTAAGCTTTGTTATACCTTAAATACTCTATTAACCAGATGTTTAAGTTGTCATGCTCACGTTTCATGGACTACAACAGTGATCTTCTAACTGATCCCAGGTCAACCTCCTTCATTCCTTTATTTCCATTCTGCAGTAGAATGATGTTTCAAATATAAAGCAGATATATTTATATCAGCTTTCCATTGTATTTAGAATAAAATCCTCTATCTTAGTCTATAAAATCCTATAGGAACTGCCCCCCTCGACTTTGACTTGTATCCTTTTTTCCATTTGAGACACATATGCCTCTGCCAGTTCCTCAAACATCATAAGCTAAGTCTTGCTTATGGCCTTGACAAATGCTCTTCCCTCAACCTCAGATATTTTCCTGAAATCTTTACATGGTTGACTATAGTTATTCAGGTCTCAATTCAAATACCGTCTACCTAGAGAGGCTTTCTCTAATATCCCCTTTAGAAAATACCACCAACGGACCCTAAACGTCTTTATCACAGAACCCTGTTCATCTCCTTCTGAGCACTTTGCCACACTCTGCAATTAAGGTATTCATTTAATTACCTGAATTATGCTTTTCTTCCTCACTAAAATGTGTATTTCTGGAAAGCCAACCTGGCTTGTACACTAATGTATCAACAATGCCTAGAAGGATGCTTGGGATAGATTCTTAAGTGCTCAGTAAATGTTTGTTGATTTAATGGATTTAAACTTTTTTAGTAGTGCCTTTTCTATAAAAAAGAATGTAAGTCACATTTTAAATTTTTTTATTAAAATATATTTGATTTACAATATTTCTTCAATTTCTGTTGTATAGCAAAGTGACCAATCACACACAGTTCCCTGTGCTCTACAGTAGGGCCCCATTGCCCATACATTCCAAGTATAACAGCTTGCCTCCACCAACCCCAAATTCTATTCTTAAATTAAAAAAAAAAATACTTTTCTTGGGAGGTCCCATCGTGACTCAGCGGAAACGAATCTGACTAGGAACCATGAGGATGCGGGTTCAATCCCTGGCCTCGCTCAGTGGGTTAAGAATCCGGCGTTGCCATGAGCTGTGGTGAGGTTGCAGACACAGCTGGGGTCCCACATTGCTGTGGCTGTGGCGTAGGCCAGCAGTTATAGCTCGGATTAGACCCCTAGCCTGGGAACCTCCACATGCCGCGGATGTGGCCCTAAAACGACAAAAGACAAAAAAAAAAAAATACTTATCATTAAACAAATAGATGTTTCAAAATTAATATTTGTATTCATAACGTTTAATACTGTTATTTTTAGCTGCAAGTCTTATCACTTGAATGCTGCGTGTTTCCAACTGCCATTTAGAAAATATGAACACTTTGCACTTTAAACTAGTAGAGATTTAAAGCATACACCAAAGTGCTATAAACTTTAGTACAGCAAAATCTGTCATTTATTTATAGTAAGTCACTGATGATATGCCATGTGTCTTTTCCTAACTGTACCTGTAATTCACTGTTTCTAAAATATTTACACTTTGCTAATCTCTCAATAATATTTCATTTTGGCATTATAAGAAAAATGTCATTGAAACTGAATACCTTCCCATAGTCAATGTGCTCTGATGAACTTAACTAAATATTTTAACCCTTCTTTTCAATTCCTTAAAAAATAAACTCTATATATACCTTAATTGCTAAGCATTTCTTATAAAAATATTAAATATAACAGAATTGTATTATAAATACAAAACAGTTTATTTTATTATATGTAACATAGCTATAAATATATATAATAAAACATTGTATGCAATTTTAAAATAACTTTTTTAAAGAATCTAAATTTATATTAAGAAACATGATTTGTTGGGGTTTTATTTTTGCTATCTTTTAGTTACTGATTTCTAATTCATTGAGATGTAGTCAGAGTTGGATTTTTGGTATTTATTAAAAATTGTATTTTGCAAAGTTTATATAAATGTGCACTTGAAAATAATGGATACTATTTGCTGAGGTTTATAAATGCTTATTAGATTAAGCAGATTAAGTTTATTCACTGTATTTGGAATTCTACATCTTTACTGATATTTTAAAATTTTCCGATCTTTTATTATCAAGGTGATACTTGTATTCATGTGTTTTTAAGCCAGTTTCTTCTTAAGGAGACAAAGCATTTTACTTCAGAACAGTCTAAAATAGTGGTTCTCAAATGTTAGCATACACCAGCATTACCTGGGGTTCCTTGGTGTATGACAGACTGGTGGCCCCATGCCCAGAGTTTCTGATTCAGTAGGTCTGGGGTGAGACTCTTAAATTTGCATTTAGTTTGTTTTATTTTTTTGGCTGCACCCAAGGCATGTGGAAGTTCCTGGGCCAGGGATCAAATGCATGCCACAGCAGTGACCCAAGCCACGGCAATGACAAAGTTGAATCCTTAACCCACTGAGCTACGAGGGAACTCCGTAATTTGCATTTCTAACAAATTCCCAGATGATAATGATTCTGCTTGTCCAAGATCACGTTTTGAAAACCACTGCCCTAAAAGTGGATTTTTACCTTGGCTGTTAATTATAATCAACTGAGCAAACTAAATAGTAAAAATAGCAGTGCTCAGGCCCCAAACATGACCAGAAATTTTAAGGGTAGGACCTAGGCTCCAGAAACTTTTAAGATTCCTAAGGTTGATTCATTGTATAGCAGGAATTGAGGAACAATAAATCTAAAACATGTTTGAAACAATCTGACTTCACAATGCATGATTAATATTCATTGAAGAGTAGTTTCTTCACACTTGGTTACCTTTAATTTCACCAGAAATGTCCCCTTATTAGGCCCCTCATGCCCACATTCCAATTTCCTGATTTTTTTCATTTACACAGAATTCACTGAATGATTATTACATCTAAAACATTATACCAGTTTGCTTTGATTATACTTATCTTTGTGGTCCTCTTTCACATTGTTCTTTATCCTTATTTCAATTAATTCATATTGTTTGAATAGAAATAATCACAATAGCAATAATAATGATAGTATTAACTATCAGGCACTGTTCTAAGTGTTTTCCATGTATTAACTCATTTATTCCTCATAACAACCCTATGAGAAAGGAATTGTTATTATTTCTTTTATATGAAATAGGCAAATAGAGTTTGACTAAGTTAACCAAGGCCACCACATTATTTTAATAACTGACTGGAATATGAACTTAGATATGCACTCTGTTTGAGCTACTAAGTCAAAAATTAAGGCATCTGTAAAAATTAGAGTTACTGGAAAAATGCTCTTTATCTAAATATTGATTTGCAGCTTTGGTTAAAAATTGTATCTCCCATTTTTTGTTTTAGTATGAATGCTTAGTGGGGTATGTATACACACACACACACACACACACACATATATATATACATATATACATATACATATCTATATGAGGAGATTTGTTATAGGAATTGTCTCACATTGCTATGGAATCAGAAAAATCCCATATCATATCAGTTTTTCGAATTCCAAAAAGGAGATCATTCTCAATCATAAATTGTATTCTTTCATTCTGTGAATTTGAACTGATGATATAAATTTATTTATATTAATATACATAAATCAATGGAGTACTATCATATATTATTATACTGCAATTTATAAAATGTATTGTATGAAAGACAATTTATTGTACACATAGAACACAAGCTGTGTTGGAAACATTTTAACCTAAGTCTCTGGTTTATAGAAAATGCTCAGAATATTGTTAGTCACTAACTGTATTAGTCAGCTTAGGATGCTATAACAAAGTACCACAGATTGGGTGGCTTAAACAACAGAAATTTATTTTCTCACAGTTCTGGAAGCTAGAAGTCTAAGACCAATGTGTGGCAAATGTGGTTCTGATGACAGCTGTTTTCCAGGCTTTCGGAAGGAAAGTTACCGTGTGCTCACATAATCTTTCCTCTGTGAGTGTGCATGGCAACAGTCCTTATAAGATTAGGGCCCTGTCTATATGATTTTATTTAATCTTAATTAACTCCATAAAGAGTCTATCTCCAAACCAGTCATATTGGGGATTAGGGCTTCAACATGTTAATTTGTGAGGAGAGCCACAATCCAGTTTCTAATAGTACCTAAAACTATTTTGTTGCAAAAGATATAATATTACATGCATAAACAGTTTGCATTCAAAAGACTTGAGAATAAAAAGAAATACATGACCATTATGATATATTGAGTAGCTTCTGATATGCTTGCTTATTTTGAGATCCAGATCCTAATTTTTAAAATAGATCTTATATTACCAACCCCAAATCAGTTTTGTTCCAGACCACAGTTTTATGTATCTATTCAGCTGACTGTTGATTTGTATCTGGTCATCTAGTGAGTAAAAAAGTTTTCCTGAGTTCTGTGAGCAGTTCTAGAAAATTAATCAAACCTAAGGAGGGGGTAATGGGAACATGACTTATAGTCAATAGGTCAGAATTTCAGGTAACAACCTGGACTTGTGACTAGCATTTGAAGTGGAAGGTGGTTTTGTGGGCCTGAGCCTTTTACATGTAGAGTCTGATTCTATCCCTAGGTAGATCGTTTCAGAATTGAGTTGAATTTTCAGACAATTTACTGGAATCTAAGAATTATTTGTTGGTGTGGGGAAGCCTCCATGGTATGTATTGGAATTGAGTCCAGGAACCTTTTCAGGCATTTTTAAATTCCATTCTAATTAAATATAAATAATAGGTTGTAGTCATTAAGGATGTGATATATTTTGATATTTTTAGAAATGATAACTTTAGAAGTCTCATGTATAGATTGATAATATGCAATAAATTGATAGAAATAATTTCAAACCAAGCAGAATGAATATCTGTCAGGGTTGAAATTAGGAAGGTAAATATAGAGGGAGGTGATATACTAGTCATGATAGTATTATAAAATTCAAATGAAAACCTCCATTCAGCTTAGAGATTTGAGCAGAGACATTTTAATTCCTCCTATTCCAATCTCAAAATTTCCATTAAAATTATCAAAATAATATAGAATATATAAAAAGAGTATCTGTACTCTCTTTGGTACCAGTGACACTCATCTGTGTGAAATGTCTGAGTCAGGAGAGATCGAATTGAGAGAAAGGCCCACCAAAATGTAGATCACTTAATGTAAAGAATAAGACTCTTTGCCCCGACACCTCTATACTTTGGAAGTAGTTGGAAGAGGCCTCTTAGCTCAGAGTGAGTGGACTTGGAAGCAATTATAAGATGGCAGGCCAATACTGATCATGTCAGCAATTCTGGGAAACAGGCCAGGTGCACAGGTGATGCAGAGAGAAATCCTGTAGCTCTACACACATGGTGCCAACTCTGTGCTGTGTAAAAGCATGAGCACTGCAGACTGGTAAGATGCCCCTACTCTGGTTGAACTTTTGTTGTCCTAAGATTCACAAACAGCTACAAAGGCTGTAAATTCGTTTTATATCTGGCTGAGGTTTTACCTAATCCCTATTTGCTTCTGACTTCTAATAGTCTAATGAAAACAATGTTTGTAAGTCTCCTTTTTGCATGAAAAGAAAAACAAAGCCAACTGTAATGTGTATGTGTGTGTCTCAAAAGATGAATCCCAAACTGTAAAAGTTCATTTCTAAGCTGTGTTTGTGTGTGTCTCAAAAGATGAATCCCAAACTGTAAAAGTTCATTTCTAAGTTTTGGGGAATGGAGGGCACAGGGGTTGATGGGATATTAAATTTTCATATTTTCATTTTATATTCCTATATTATATATATTTTTAAAATTGTCTCCTAAAGTGAATTAAAGTTTATATAAATTTGGAGTAGAAAAACCTTTTTTAAGCCTAACATCGAGGGTAACTATGGCATTGATATTTAACATTTGAATAACTTGACATCAAAAGACAAAATAATAAGAAAGGAGAGAAAAGAAAGAAAAACAATTTTTAAAAATTGAAAGACCAATAAAAAATTGGGAAAACTTTTCCATGGTATGATGACAGAATATTTTACTTAATACATACAGTATTCTTAAAAATCACTAAAACAACAAATATCTAAAACTAGACTCTAATCTTTGAGGTGTAGGGCTTTGTCTTAGTTAATGCTTTATCTCTAGCTCCTAGCACATAGTACGTACTTAAAAAGTATTTTCTGTAAGTGAATTTTTTCAGATAGCTAGAGAAAATTAACTCATAAGCATATAGAAATACTCAAGCTTAATAAAAATTAATTAAATAAAAATTTTAAAAGCATGATCCTTCTGCCTGAATTATCTATCCATTTTCCTACGTACCTAGAAAATTCCTCAAGCTTCAAGATATAGACCAAGTATCATGTTACCCTGAAATCTTTCCTATTTCTTTATATGCATCATCTTCAGTGTTACCAGGTCACCATATATTTTATCCTGTCATTAAGTTTATTTTATTATAATTTGAATGTACGTTTGTCTTCCCAGATGAACTGAAGGACAAGGACAATTTCTTTATTTTTTTCTTTTTAAAAAATTGAGGTATAATTAATACGTAAACCACATTAGTTTCAGATGTACAATATAGTGATACAATATTTGTATATATTGTGAAATGATCAGAAAATGTCCTATTTATAGAAGTATTTATAATACTTAACAGCTCCTAGATTGCAGTGAGTGCTCAATATTCATTGCACTGTGTGAAATTATACAAATATGAAATGGAAAATTGAATATTCATTTACAAAGAAAAACAGTGAATCAGTTTTCTTTATGTAGTATGCAAGTTTAAAAAGTATATTTTCTTTTTTGTGATTCTACTACATTTTACTTCAGGTTTTAAAATTTATTTTTATTTGGTGTTAAATTTTCCAAACCATTTTCAATAGTATGTTAGATTAATTACATTGAATCTTCTATTCTCACTATAGTCAAGGTAGATTGATCCCATGCTAGAATCTGCTCTCTGTTTTCACTAGCGAGAATGGTAATGGTAGTGGTTCTGGCAAGTTTTATCTTTGTATCGACTCACCATGTATATCTTGGACTATTTATTACAAATTAACATGAGGAAGTACCCAATAAAACCTTTAAAATTCTTTGTAAGGAATGTCAATAGGGTTTTCCCATTAATAATCAGTAATGATATGAGGAATAATTCTGTGAATTATCACACACTTGTGAGGAGGTCAAGGTCCTGAATTACGGTCCTTTTTTAAAAACAGTTAATATTTTTCCCCCCCAGTCTCAGTCTGTACCTCTAACCTTAGTATTTTAAAAATGCCTACAATTTTATTGAAAAAAATCAGTCCTTCTTTGGTAATGAAAAGAAAAAAAAGAAGGTACACATATACTTAATGAAGATCGATTCTATTTCTTTTCTACAGGGAATAGGGCATGCTTATTGTAAAATAAACATTGTTTAATATTTACATAATTTTAAATGTAAAATATCAATTAAAGTAGGTTATAGATAGTAAAGAATAAAGTAGACACATAGCTCTGTGTTACTTTATTCTGGTTACTCATCAGACTTTGGGTTCTTATATGATTTAGTTGTCACCTTTCTTTCACATTTCAGATTAATGTTGATTTTATATTGATGCAACTTTAGCATATTTTCAAATTTTATATTTACTTTTGCTGCTAGTTTTGAATTCTCATCTTTTAAAAACAGAACATGGCTTTCAACTGGTCCATTAGAAGACATTTAAATGTTATTAAGTCATTAATATAAATAGTGTATTTTAGCCACTCTGAATAAGAAATTTTCTGCTCACTGTCCATTAAGTGAATTAATGTATGACCTGATGGGGAACTAAAAATAAGAGATCGAAATCACATTTACCTCAAATTATTTTGGTTTTAACTCAATTTATTAAGTCATAGAAATGTAAATTATAGATATTTATTAAGTACTTAAATCAATAAACCAACTTGATGGGGAAAATGCATATTTGTATTATAGTGCAGCTTTCAAATAATGTTTGGGTAAATTCATGGAAACTTACTAAAATTTACCTGTTAAACTTTCTTTGAAATAAACACAAGTTTAATATTTGAGAGAAAGAGTGCTTGGACAAATGTAAGTTGTTTTGGGCCAGAGCAAAAATTCTCGATTACTTTGTAGAAGCCATTGTTAATGGCAAAACATTCCTAAAAATTTAAGCATCAAAGAAGAATATTTAATCACAATGCCATGTATTTGTCTCTTTTCTCTTGTCACACTGTGGTTCACGTTAAAGTGATTGGAATGATTTTCTTGGGAAATTTTTCATTCTGTAAAATGAGACTAATGGTTATTCCAGCCAAAATCAATTTATGAAAAAACCGTGAAGCAAAGATAACATGTGCATGACTACACCTTGAACATTGTTCCATAATTTAAAGGTATTATTAAAGGCAAAATTAGTATGAATAACAAATTATATTTTGAAATGAGAATGGTTTTATTTTTATGAGTAATACGTAATCAGATACAACCAGTTAATAAAGAAGAAAGGTAATCCAACGATAAAATACCTCCCAGATATAAACAGTTAACATCTTGTCACATTTCCTTCTCTATGTTTGTGTGCATGTGTGTATGTATACACACGTGTTGAAAATGGAGATATACATAAGTATTTTGGATATTTGGACTGTATAATCATTGATTTAGGATTATTTAATACATGCAGAATAATTAGGTTAATATTTATGGAACCAATTACTATCCCTAAAAGTTCTAACTTGCTTTCTTACCAATAATCAATTTCTGTTTCCTGCCATCCCTGCTAATATATTTAAATTATTTTGCTAGTCTAATAGATTCTTTTTTTTTGTCTTTTTAGGGCTGCATCCACAGCATATGGGAGTTTCCGGGCTAGGGGTTGAATCAGAGCTGCAGCTGCTGGCCTACGCCACAGCCATAGAAATGCAGGATCTGAGCCACATCTGCAATCTACACAACAGTTGATGGCAACGCCAGCTCCTTAACCCACTGATCAAGGCCAGGGATGGAACCCATATCGTCATGGATACTCAGCAGTAAGCTGAGCCATGACAGGAACTCCAAAATTTTTAAGGACTCTTATTGTTTTAACTTAGTTTATAGTGATGTGAATTTTTTTCAAATGTTTATTGATCATTTGCATTTTTATTTGCAATAGTTATTAATTTTTGTTAGCTTTCATGTATATTTAAAAGGTTACCATTTTTCAAACTCTTCCAAAAAACTGAAGAGGAAGGAATACTCCTAAACTCACCCTACAAGGCCAGTTTTATCCTAATACCAAAGCTATACAAGCACATTACAGGAAAAAAAATATCCATGATGTAAAAATCCTGAACAACTATTAAAAAACGTAATTCAACAGCATGTTAAAAGGATCATATATCATGATCAAGTGAAATTTATCCCTGATATGCAAGGATGGCTCAACATAAACAAATCAATAAATATGATATACCACATTAACAGAACGAAGGATAAAAAAAATAGGATCATCTCAAAAGATGCAGAAAAATCACTTGACAAAATTCAACACCTGGAGTTCCCTGGTAGCCTAGCATTTAAGGATTCGGTGTTGTCACTGCTGTGGTGTGGGTTGCATCCTTAGCTCAGGAACTTCTGCATGCCATGGATGTGGCCAAAAAAAATTCAATATATTTTTATGATGAAAACTCTCAATAAATGAGATATAGAAGGAATGAATCTCAACATAAAGAAGGCCATATGTGACAATCCATAACTATCATATCAACAGTGAAAATCCAAAAACTTTTCCTTTAAGATCAGGAACAAGACAAGGATGCCTCTTCGAGAAATCTCTAGTTAACCTAATATTGGATGTCTTAACCTAAGGAGCTACACAAGAAAAAGAAAATAAAGCATCTAAATGGGAAAAGACAGAGTTAAATTGTCTTTGTTTGCAGGTCACATTGTATTTTATAAAGGAAACCCTAAAGACTCTACCAAAAAACTGTTTGAACTAATAAATAAATTCAGTAAAGTCACAAGATACCATATCGATATACAAAAGCTATTCGTGTATTTACACACTAACAGCAAATTGAAAAAGAAATAAAACAATCCCATTTACAATGGCATAAAAAAGAAAACAATACTTAATAAATTTAACTGAGGTTAAAGATCTGTAAGTTGAAAGTTATAAGACATTGATGAAAGAAATTGAAGAAGACACAAACAAATGGACAGATGTCTCATGTTCCTAGATTGGAAGAATTAATAGTGTTAAAATGTTCATACTAACTCAATATGACCTACAGATTTAATGTAATCCCTATTAAAATTATTATGGCATTTTTCACAGAAGTAGAAAAAACAATTGTAAAATTTGTATGGAACCACAAAAAAATCCTGAATAATCAAAGCAACCTTGGGGAAAAAAGAAAATAAAGCTGGAGGCATCAAGCTTCCTGATTTCAAACTATATTATAAGGCTATAGTAGTCAAAGTAATATGATAGTGGAATAAAAACAGAAATATATACCAACGGAAAGAATTGAGAGCCCAGAAGTAAACTCATCCATTTACAGTAAACTAATATATGACAAGGGCACCAGGAACACTCAATGGGAAAAAGATAGTTTCTTCAATAAATGGTATTGGAAAAACTTGATATCCACGTACAGAAGAATGATATTGATCCCCTTATATCATACACCAAAAATTAACTCCAAATGGATTAAAGACGTAAATGCAAGACCTGAAACCTAAAATTCCTAGAAAAAAAGGGGAAAAAAACTTGTTTGTATTGATCTTGGCAGTTATTCTTTGGCTATGACACCAAAAACACAGAAAATAAAAGAAAAAAACAAACAAATGGGCTACATCAAACTTAAAACTTCTGCAAAAAAAAAAAAAAAAATTTGGAATTCCCATCGTGGCGCAGTGGTTAACAAATACGACTAGGAACCATGAGGTTTTGGGTTCGATCCCTGGCATCGCTCAGTGGGTTAACGATCCGGCGTTGCCATGAGCCGTGGTGTGGGTCGCAGATGCGGCTCGGATCTAGTGTTGCTGTGGCTCTGGCGTAGGCTGGCAGTTACAGCTCCAATTGGACTCCTAGCCCGGGAACATCATATGATGCTGGTGCGGCCCTAAAAGGACAAAAAAAAAAGAAAAAAAGCTTCTGCACAGTAAAAGAAACAATCAGTAAAATGAAGAGGCAATGTATGGAATCAGATGAAATATGTGCAAAGCATATATCCAGTAAAGGGTTAAAAACCACAATAGAGAATTCATCACTCAATACCAAAGCAAATGAATTAAACAAATAGCCCAATTAAAAGTAGCAAATTTTTTCCCAAGAAAATAAAAATATGTCTACTTGTATTTTCGTAATAGGTATATGAAAATATGTTCAACATCACTAATCATCATGCAAATGCAAATCTAAACCACAATAAGTTACTACCTCACACTTTTCAGGATGGCCACTATCAAAAAGACAAGCAACAAGTGTTGTGGAGGATGTGCAGAAAAGCTAATCCTTGCACACTGTTGTTGGTAATTTAAATTGGTATATAGAACATTGCAAAAAGTATGAAGTTTCCTCAAAACATTAAAAATAGAATTACTAAATGATCCAGCAATTCCATTGGATTTGCTAAAGCCAAGGCATTAAATCAATGTCTCCAAGAGATATCTGCAGTCTCTTGTTCATTGCAGCATTGTCCACAAGAGCTGAGATATGGAAACAGTCAGTGTCTGTGGACAGATGAATGGTTAAAGAAAATGTGATGCATCTATACAATGGAATAATATTCTGCCATACGAAAAGAAGAGCTTGCCATTTGCAACAACATGGATGAACATGGAAGACATTATGCTAAGTGAGATAAGCCAGACACAGAACGATAAATACTTTGTGATTTCACACATATGTGGAATCTAAAATAGTTGAACTCACTGAAGCAAAGACTAGAATGATGGTTGCCATGGGCTGGAGGGAGGGAAAATGGGGAGATGTTGATCAAAGGGTGCAAACTGTCAATTGTAAAATAAAGAAGGTTTGGGGATCTAATAATAGTATGGTGACTATCCTTAACAATACTGTACTGTATACTTGAAATTTGCGGAAAGAGTAGATCTTAAGTTTTCTCACCACACACACAAAAGGTAACTGTGTGATGTGATGGATATATAGATTAACTTGATTGTGCCAGTATCACAATGTGTACATATATTGTCATCACTTTTGCAAACTTTTATAAAAGTTACATTGTACAACTTAAAATATATACAATTTTTGTCAATCATGTTTCAACAAAACTGGGAAAAATGATTTGCCCTTTGTCTGTCATAGATATACACTTTTCTAAGTTGTTTGTTTTTTTGTTTGGGAGTTTTTTGTTTGTTTGTTTTTGGCCACGCCTGCAGCATGCTGTATTTCCCAGGCCAGGGATCAAACCCAGGCCATAGCTACAACCAGAGCTACAGCACTGACAACAGCAGATCCTTAACCTCTTAGCCACCAGGGAATTCCTCATAGTTGTTTGTTTTTAAACATTGTTTGTGGTTATTTTTAGTCATATAGAAGTTTTTTGGAAAGTTTATGTTAATTAATCAGTCTATACTTAATCTATGCTTTGATCATTTCTGGTTTTGCTGTAAGTATAGGAAGGTTTGTCTCATTGCAATTTAATAAAATATTCACATTAAATTCTCTAGTACTTCTTTGGTTTGAATAAAAAAAAAACTTTGAGGAAGGATTTAAGAGGATTTTTTGAGCATATCATTAGGTACCATCACTACTATCATTCATTTAATAGTATTTTCTTTCCTAACTGACTGTGAATGCCAGCTCAAAGTAGATTATATTTGGGTTTCCAGATTTTCAGTTCCATTCTATGAGTGTCTTTTTTCTGGCAATAATACCATATTGCAGTAGCTTTATAAAAATGAAGATAGGAGTTCCCATCATGGTGCAGTAGAAATGACTCTGACTAGGAACCATGAGGTTGCAGGTTTGATCCCTGGCCTTGCTCAGTGGGTTAAGGATCCAGCATTGCCATGAGCTCTGGAGTAGGTTGCAGACGCGGCTTGGATCCTGTGTTGCTGTGGCTGTGGTGTAGGCTAGCAGCTGTAGCTCTGCTTTGACTCCTAGCATGGGAACCTCCATATGCCACACGTGCAGCCCTGAAAAGCAAAAAATAAATAAATAAATAAATAAATAAAAATAAATAATTAAAAATGAAGACAAATTTCTCTTTATTTCCTCTGTGTAGATTTTTTTTTTGGTCTTTTTGTGTTTTTAGGGCTTCACCTGCATATAGGTGGATCCGAGCCGCATCTGCAAACTACTCTAGAGCTCAGGGCAAGGCCGGATCCTTAACCCACTTAGCAAGGCCAGGGATCAAACCCACATCCTCATGGAGGCTAGTCGGGTTCACTAACTGCTAAGCCACGGCAGGAACTCCTGTGTAGATTTTCTTTTTAACCTCTAGAGGTTCATACATTTTTTTTTGGATGAACATAGGTGATTGAAATGATATTACCATATTCCAAAGTTTTCCATTTTTGCTAATTTATCTTTTCCTAGATAATTTCATTAAAATTTTCAACTTTCTTTGCATAATTTTATTCTTAAGTTTTAAGTTCCTCTGTATTTGTGATTATATACTAATCTTGCTCTTACCCTCTGTAGGCTGTTAGTACTGATCTTATAAACACATGACCTGGGTATGATGGGTTCAGGGGATGGAGTTTTTGATATGAGCACTCTCAGTTATGTAATATTTTCTCTTTCTACTATCTTTCCTTCCCCTCTCTCTCATGGTAGGTACTGTGTGGGGGATCATCTTTCATCATCTGATTATCTATTCTACCTGATCTGTATTTTGGTATAGACTGGGTCTGCTTGATCTCCTCCTTTTATTTTTTGCCTTGTGAGTTGAAGGAGAGTGTTTTTGTTTATTTGTTTGTTGTTTTTTGTTTTTGCTTTTTAGAGCCATGCATGTGGCATATGGAAGTTCCCAGGGTAGGGGTCAAATCAGAGCTACAGCTGCCAGCCTACACCACAGCCACACTAACACCAGCTCCATGCTGTGTCTGGACCACAGCTCATGGCAACTCCGGATCCTTAACCCACTGAGTAAGGCCAGGGATTGAACCTGAGTCCTCATGGATACTAGTTGGGTTCGTTACTGCTGAGTCACGACAGGAACTCCGATGGAGTGTATTCTTGTTTCAACATCTATTTCGTTGTGAACGATGCCCCAGAGAATCAAGATTGCACCTTTAGTTTGTGGTGGTCCAGCAATGTAGGTAAAAACAAAGATATAAAAGACAAAGAACAAACACAGCTCACAGTCTTTTCCATTTGTTGATGAAATTGCTGATCCCATCACCCAGCATCACCACCATCAATCTTTCATCTAAGTAATAATTTTGGTCAGCCCCTTGGAGATAGGTAGAAGTCAACTCTTATACTCTCATCTTTGCCTGATCTATTCATAGAGATCAGAAAATATTTATTAAATGAGTTGCATCATTTTCTCTTTAGTCTCTTTTATGCTCACTTAAGTGTGAAAATGTTCAAGTCAACATAAGAATATTTCCTAATCTTTTTGTTTGTATGTCATGTTAATTTCTGGTATCATTTCCTACCTCCTACCACTTGTTTTCTTCTGTCTTCAACTCCATCAAAATCATCAAACACACACACACACGCACACACACACTCCCTGCTGCTTTACATCACTCACTAGTCAATTAAAATGCAAGAACTGTGTTTCAACATCTCTGGATTTTAGAATTGATTTAAAACTGATCACTTGGTCTGAGTCTGGAATGCTTCTTTATTTCCCCAATTTCTCTGTATGTCAATATCCTATACATCATTTAAGACCTAACTCAGACATTAACTCTGATCAAGCTATGTTGTTTCCCACATGCCCCAATAACTGTTTATTTCACAAGTTGAGTTTTTCTCATTATATTATTATTGGTTGCATTTGGAGCATCAGGCTAAGCATTCAGTTGGTTCTTACTCATAACTGTACTCCAGCTGTTAGCATGGAAAAGGTACTCAATTAATACTTTTCAATTGATTTCTTCAAGATTACTATAAATTTCAATTTCAGTGAGAAGATAAACAGTGTTTAAAATGTGTGTATAGATAACAGTGACTCATCAACTGTGACCCATCAAAATAATATTTGTCCTTTAACACTGAAACTATACTTAGAATTTATATCGTTTTAGCACCTATATGCTCCAGAAAAATGAAGTTAATAGTTGTAGCATTTGAAGGCTAATTTCACATGTTTGCTATTATAAAAAAATCCAATGGTGACTATCTTTGGGTATTTATCTATATCGAACTTTTGAATTATTTTCTCAACATAAATTATATCCTTTTATTCTAAAACAGCAATGCTGTCTTTAAGGATGACTTGCTCAGTTTAAAATATTACTATAAGGTTAATATTTTCATAGTTTATTTCCTCAAGAACCACTGAGTTATTGTATCACATCATTTAATATGTTGAGCAGTGAAAACAGATCTCTAAGTTTCCTTCTATATTTACACATCCGTGAATCTACTGAGTTTCACTGATTCTAAGACAAAACCATTTCAAGACTAAAACTGCAAATGAATTCAATATGGAACGTTTTAATTTTGTAATTTCCGTCAATGAGAAAAAGGGAATTCACCTTACATAAATTCACTACCCATGCTAGAAGTCTTTAAAATGTAACACAGCTATATTTTGCAAACTACTTGCGGCAGCATGTCCAAATAATTTCCATTTGAAGGAATAATTATAGTGTTTCTCTAGAGACACTGATAGGAAAACAGAATTTTAAAATTTACTTGATTCAGAGTAGGATTAGTGGCAATAGCTAAAAGTGAGGAATGGGAGAGATAGTCAAGCTATCTGAAATGTTTCAGATAATAATATTGCACCTGCTGTTGCCAGCTTAAATTTGAGACAATTTTAAAATACTTGGAAGTTATAAATATTATAATGCATTTTAGAACTGTGTATTGTAATATTTCTTTCTACCTTCTCTTCTGAAAATTGATGCCAAAAGGTTTATATGCCATGTAAGATAACCTAATGACTTTTTAAATTTAAAACATTGATTTTACCTGAAAAAAAATTCATCAGTATTTATAGAATAAGTAGCTATTGGTTCATCTATTGCTGGAGTTCCCCTGGCTCAGTGGTTAACGAATCTGACTAGGAACCATGAGGTTGTGTGTTCGATCCCTGGCCTTGCTCAGTGGGTTAAAAATCCAGCGTTGCCGTGAGCTGTGGTGTAGGTCGCAGACGCGGCTCAGATCTGGCGTTGCTGTGGCTGTGGCATAGGCCAGCGGCTGTAGCTCCGATTTGACCCCTAGCCTGGGAACCTCCATATGCCGCAGGTGCGGCCCTAAAACAAACAAACAAAAAAGAAGAATAAGTAGCAATTGGTTCATCTAAGTAATTTTTGATGGAACATGTCTAAGTAGTTCCCCTTAAAAAAAAAAAAACATGAATTTCCTTTTGACAATCAGCAATATGACATATGCTTGATTGAAAGGGCTATACGGTTCAGTTGTAGACCTTGTTTTCAAGTCTATGGAGAAGTGCTACTAAAATATTGAATAACATTTCTCTGATAAAATTCAAATTTATGATGCTATTGTATTATTTTGTCGTAGTAAGAGGCTTCTTTTTTATCTAAGAATTGGGGCTGAATAAAGTTGAATTTATTTGCTCTTCCACAACTGGCATTTGACTACACTGTTGTCATGTGTTCAATCATTCATGCAACAACAGCATCCATAAAATGATGTAGTTGGAGAGACAGACAGAGACACAGAGACAAGGAAAGAAATAAAGATTCTGTATACATTCGTGGAAAAATGAGGTATAGCCTCTCCTTATATTGCGATTAAAATCTAGTTAGATGAAACAAGTTAAAAATGAGAAAATTTCTCTTTGCTGTAAGTGCTACAAGGAAGATAAGACAAGGTAACACAACAGTGGTTATCAGGAGGGTTGACACAAGTAACGCAGATAGAATGCTCAGGGATGGCCTGAGATCTTGAAATTTTAGGAGAGACAGAGTGAAGAGAATAATTCCAGATGAGAAGAGGGAAAGTGTTCCATAGGAAATATCAAGTGGAACTATCCTGGGGGCAGGAGTGAGCATAGACTGTTCAAAGAATAGAAAGAAACCTAGTGTCATTAGAGCATAAAGAAGCTGAGGCAGAATGGTAAAAGTAGGAGATCAGATTATGTCAGCCTTTGCATGCTGTAATAAGCATATTGATTGAAGTTCCAAGCATATCAAGGGATATTGTATATCATATTATGTAATTATATATATTATATATGTGGTTTCCTAACAAATGTATAGTACTACCTTGTGGTTATGGAGTGAAGTTTACTATGCTGGCATACTTGTATTATTATAGGTTAATATATTATTATATTAACAAGATTTACTGAATTAAGAATGCACCTATAACTTTTTTTATTCATTGAGGTCTTATGGTGTACAGTTAGAACACTATGCATTACGTTTAATATTTCATTAAATCCTCACAACAGCCTTAACTGTGGAGGAACTTCTTATTACTCCCTCCCGTTTTTCTCCACAGATAAAGACACTGGAAATTGAATGCCTTGCTCAAGGTCATGTTAATAAGAAGTGGAGCCAGGATTCTAAGAGTTATTAACTCCAAGGAACCCATACAATCTGTAGGAGATTTTGCTTCCTGAACATGCCAAAGTCTGGATAGCTTGCAAGTCAGGGTATTCAGCTGATAATGTGGGTAGTGATAACATTAATAACTAAAATTCAGTGAACAAGTCTTGTTCTAAATGCTTTATATGCATTAACTCATTGAATCCTCACAACTTTATGAAGTAGGTGTTATTTTAATTTACATTTTATAGATAAGGATTTTGAAGCACAGAGAGGTTGAGCAACTCACCTTTATGTCACAAAACTAGTAGAGGGACAGTGCCAGAATTTGAAGCCAGGAGTCTGACTCCAGAACTTATGCCCTTAACAATTATTCCTTAAATATCTCTCAGGGTAAAAATTAAGAAAATAAGGAGTTCCCATTGTGGCTCAGCAGGTAAAGAACCTTACATGGTGTCCATTAGAATATGAGTATGATCCCTGGCCTCACTCAGTGAGTTAAGGATGCGGTGTTGCAGTGAGCTGTGGTATAGATAGCAGACTCGGCTCAGATCTGGTGTTGCTGTGTCTATGGCGTAGGCCAGCAGCTGCAGGCCCAATTTGACCCCTAGCCCAGGAATTTCCATATGCCACTGGTGCAGCCATAAAAAGTAAAAAAAAAAAAAAAAAAAAAAAAAAGGAAGAAAATTAAAATTCAAGGCAGCAAGTGAAGACAAGAGGCCAAGTTACTAAGTTATCGCTTTGGTCTTTCAGATCAGAGTTTTCAGGCCAAAGCAAGTAGTGCCTAGAAGCCTCTTATAGGAAATGAGTCCTTCTGAGGGCCACTGCTCTCAAGTCAGAAGAACTAAACAAATGTGCCCTCATGTTTCTCCACAGCTGCACATTTGGCATTTTAAGAGGGTCATTTTCTTTTCCTTTTTTCTATCTTCCTCCCTTCCTTCCTTCCTTCCTTCCTTCCTTTCTTCCTTCCTTCTTCCCTTCTTCCTTCCCTCCCTCTCTTTTTCAGCTCTTTCTGATATGTTGTAGAGTGGCCTCTGGCCACTAAATGACAATAGAACCACCCCACTCTTCCCCCTCCACTCATCAGGACAACTAAAAAGACATCCAGAAAATTCTAGGAAAAATCCTATGTGCTTTTTGCTGTTGCAAACCAAAGTGCTTTTGCATATCTATACCTGATGGCAGGCCTTTTTATCTACCAGGGTAGAAGGGAAGTAACAACCCTTGAATATCAGCTAAGTGCCAGACATACATTGTGCTAGGCTATATTTGTATGCGTGTGTATACACAACTTTTAAAATTTTACAGTAATTTTATAGTCTTGTGAGGTAGGGATATTATCTATAACTTGCATATAAGGAAAGTGAGACTCAGAGATAATTTACCCTGGGTCTTACAGTGGTAGGGGAGGAAAATTTAGTTGAGGTCTGAATAGCAAAGGTACTGTCTCACACTGCTCAAACTTTGGGATTGTTACCACACTGCTGCAGCTGTTTTGGTCACATCAAGAAGCTTTGACATTTACTTTAGGCATGGTTTACCCTTGCAAGTGAGTTCCAAGAATGGAAAATAGGGGGACTAGTTTCTTAACTAATGATTGAGTTTATTTTTTTATAAGTTGTTTTATTTTATTTTTTTATCATCCTGTTAATTCTTTTTTTTAATTTTAATTTTAATTTTTACATCATACCCAGCTGTACAGCATGGTGACAGAGTTACACATACATATATGGATTCACCACAAATGGTTAGACATAGTTCCCAGTGCTATACAGTAGGAGCTCCTTGCTTTTCCAGCCCAGAGGCAACAGTCAACAACTATTAACCCCAGACACCTCTACCATTCCATTCCCTCCCCCACCCTTTTGGCAACCGCAAGTCTGTTCTCCAAGTCCTTGATTTTCTTTTCTGTATAAAGGTTCATTTGTGCAGTATATTAGATTCCAGTTATTAGTGATACAATATGGTATCTGTCTTTCTCCTTCTGACTTACTTCACTCAGTATGAGGGTCTCTAATTCCATCCATGTTGCTGCAAATGACATTATTTTATTCTTTTTTATGTCTGAGTAGTATTCCATTGTGTATATATACCACATCTTCCTAATCCATTCATCTGTCGATGGACATTTGGGTTGTTTCCATGTCTTGGCTATTGTGAATAGTGCTGCAATGAACATGGGTGTGCAGGTGTCTTTTTCAAGGAAAGTTTTGTCTGTTTATATGCCCAAGAGTGGGATTGCTGGGTCGTATGGTAGTTCTATGTATAGTTTTCTAAGGTACCTCCATACTGTTTTCCATAGGAGTTCCCGTCATGGCTCAGTGTTTAACAAACCTGACTAGTATCCATGAGGATATGGGTTTGATCCCTGGCCTTGCTCAGTGGGTTAAGGATCCGGTGTTGCCGTGAGCTGTGGTGTAGGTCACAGATGAGGCTTGGATCGTGTGCTGCTGTGGCTGTGGCCTAGGCTGGCAGCTGCAGCTCTGATTCGACACCTAGCCTGGGGACCTCCATATGCCACAAGTGTGGCCCTAAAAAGACAAAAAAAATTATTATAGTTGATTTACAATGTTCTGTCAATTGCTGCTGTACAGCAAAGTGACCCAGTTATGTGTGTGTGTGTGTGTGTACTTTTTCCACATTTCATTTGAAAGAGTCTTTAAAAGATTCCAGCTGGTTAAAGATATGTCTTTAGAAGATTATCTTTTCTTCTTTAAGTGCCTGATTCTTAGAGTTCCTATCTCTTCCAGAGCAACAATTCAACTTAGCGCTAAGGGTTCTGAGAAGCTAATCTCAAAAAATGCTGTGAAACATTCATCTTTAGAAATTTTTTCTAGATGTTTTTCTAGATGTGGTGACATTCCAAAGTAAGGCATGGAACTAGACTAACTGAAAAGAACTATTTTTTTTGATTATGTGATTTGCTAAAAACTGTATAGAGAAAGTCTGTTAATAAAACTGTCATTATTTTTTATCCTATACATTTCCCTGATAACAACTTTTCTATTAATTTAGATGTCAGTTGAACATATTTTCAATTTCATTAATTAGATACTAGAAATAAACTGTGCTTCAAGAAGAAATTTGTTTACTTTCAAAAGTAGAATGCTGACAAACATGATTTGAGGATTATTGTGGAAATAAAACAATGCCTTTAGGAAGGTCTAAAAGTGGTAAACCAAAAGGCCAGCATTTCAAAAATAATCGGTTACAGAAAACCATCTAATTTTGTTTGCAACTTCCTTCAATACTGACATCATAGCATTAATTTGCAAAAAGAATTTTTCCATATCAATATTGTTTTTATTTTGGTTAAGAACCACCAATTAGTTAGTCCTCTGCTAATTAATAGAAGTGGGTAATATACATAATATATATATATATATAATATATTTTAATATATATTTCACATTGATAAGTTTGTTCATTTAATGTTCTGCCCTTGACAGTCTTATTTAAGCATCAATGATAATGTTGTTAGGATAATTATGTCAATGCCATAGATTGTTATATTGCATAACTCTTTTATAATGTTTATAAAATACATCCAGATTGAATTCCAGAAAGGTACCAATTTATTCTCCATTTCTTCTCACTCCTGCTAACATCACTATTATGTATTAAAAAAAACAACCTCTGTCAATGCAATAGAGAAAAATTATATTTTATATAAATATTTGCATTTCTTTGATTCCTTGTCATCCTTGTAAAGTGAAATAGTTTAAGTATGCTGAATAGTCATTTATTTTAGGAATTGCATTTTCCTCTTTCTCATTTTTGTCTTTCTTATTTGGGATTTTTCTTCTAATTCGGTATAAGACATTTATTTATATTATACATATCAACTTATTGCCCATCATATGCAATGCAAATTATTTCCCCATTTAGTTCTTTGACTTTATTTATGTTAACGGTGTCTGTTAATTTAAAAATAATATGCATGTAGTCAAAGATATCAACATTTCACATGTTGATATCCTTCTATCTTTTAATCATTTCATTTTAGTTATTATAGCTGGATTTTATTAACTGATGGCTAAATCTGATAATATCTCTTTCATGCTAAATTTACGTGTGTTTTCTGGCTTATTGATAATTCTTTCTAAATGATGGCATTGCTCTGCCATTTTTTTTAAGAGAGAAGAGGTTTTGACTAGGATTTTATTAAATGTGTAATTTGAGGAGAACTTGTGTAGCAGCCACATTCATTCTTATCACTTTCCTCTCAATTTATTTACATTTAAAAATCTATTCCATTATTAAAACTATTTTAAAGGTCATGCAAATACAAGTACTCTACATTTTCTGTTAAAATTATTCCAAGGTATTTCACACTTATATTAACATTGCTATTGCCAATAAAATATATATGTGTGGTTGCTTACTTCCCACTTCTTAATACCTTTTAAAAATTTTATTATCACGCAAGTAGGTCTATAGTGTTATGTTGAGGGAAAATGCTGATAGTTGCCTTCCATGTCATTCCCGATTTTAATGAAAACAGTTTTAACATTTCTCTATGTACCATATTATGTTTGTTATAATTTCTTAAAAACTGTTTTGAAGTATGATTTACATGTCATACAAGTTATTTACTTCAATTGTATGTTAGTGCTTTTCAGTGAATTTACTGAGTTGTACAACAATCACCCCATCTGAATTTTAAATGTTTCCATCACCCCACGAAGATCTCTGGTTCCCATTTTCTGTCTTTCACTGACTATTATTCAGCCATGAGAAAAAGGTAATCCTGCCATTTACAAAAATATGGATTAAACTATAAGATATTATGTTAGTGACTCCAGCCAACCAGAGACAAGCACTATGTGATCTTTCATATGTGGAACCTTAAAAAAAAAAAAAGGTTAAACTTGTAAAAACAGAAAGTAGAATGGTAGTTATCAGGTGGTATTTAGTGGGAAAGGGGAAAGATAGGGAGATTCTGGTCAAAGAATACTTGTCTTCAGTTATAAAGTTACTAAACTCTGAGGATCTATTGGCAATTATAGTTAATAATATTGTATTATGTTCCTGAAATTTGCTGAGAGTAGAACTTAAGGATTCTCACCACAAAAATAAAAAAGGTAACTATGTGAGTGATGAACACATTAATTAATAAGATTTTGGTAATCATTTCACTAAGTGTATTTATGTCTAATTGTCACTTTGTATACTTTAAAAATGTACAATTTCATTTGTCAACTATACCTCCATAAAGCTGGGGAAAAAAAGATTGCAACATAGAAACCCTGCCTTGAGTTTCCTGACTGCTGTCCTGTCCTGTGGATTTTGAACTCAAGACTATAACATCAGTTTTTCTGTCTAAATGTTGATTTATTAGTTTTTAAAATACACTTCATTTTTAAAAGACTTTTTAAGTTTAATTTTTATTATAGTTGATTTACAACGTTCTGTCAATTTCTGCTATACAGCAAAGCAACCCAGTTATAAATATATATACATTCATTTTCTCGTATTATCATCCATCATGTTCCATCACAAGTGATTGGATATATTTCCCTGTGATATACAGCAGAACCTCATTGCTTATCCATGCCAAATGCAATAGTTTACATGTACTAACCCCAAACTCCCAGGCCATCTCAGTCCCCTTCCCCCTTGGCAACCACAAGTCTGTCCTCTATGTCCATGAGTTTGTTTATTTTCTGTAGATATGTCCATCTGTGCAATATATTAGATTCCACATATAAGTGATATATGGTACTTGTCCTTCCCTTTCTGACTTACTTCACTTAGTATAAGAGTCTCTAGCTCCATTCATGTTGCTGCAAATGGCATTACTTTGTTCTTTTTTTATGGCTGAGTAGTATTTCAAAGTTTTTATTAAGCTATTTTTCATGCATTCCTGCTATTTTTCTAATTTTTAGTTAACTAATTCATTTACTTGATTTTAAAGTTAATATATGTGTTTAAATATATAGAATCCCATTTCCATCCATGCTGAGTTGGCTGCCACTCTTTCAGGCTTTCATTATACTCTAAATCTTCCACCGCCACCACGAATAAGAAATTACTGGTGAATTTTTACCATGAAGTTGACATGATTTGGTTTGTAATTTCTAACATTTATCTCTGCCTGACATCAGTGTGGGGAATGTACTGGCTGGGAGGAATGCTGGAATCAGGAAAGTCTGTCAGAGACTAACCAGATAACCATCTGTATAGACAGTAGAAAGAAAAGGAGAGTGAGTTCAGGAGGTAGAATCAATAGAATTGAGTAACTGGTTTGTATGGTGAGTGAGAAAACATCATCAGGTACAAGAGAAGAATAGGTTGTAGGTAAGAAAAGAAACTTTGAATTATAGGGTGTGTGTTAGCTATACGGATATTAAGCCATTAGATCAATTTGAAAGAAAGATTTAGGTTAAAATACAGACTTGGGCGATTGGATTAAGATGGTGGAATAGAAGGACTGGAGCTCAATTTCTCTACCAAATAACAGCAAAACTACAACCAAACGAGGAGCAAACTTCAACCAAATGGATTGTAAACTTTCAAAAAGATATTCTATTCCAGAAGACAAAGAGGAGACTGCATCAAGAGGTAGGAGGGGCAATTACGTGATAGAAGCAACCCCATACCTCCCGGGTGGGAAGCCCAACAGACTGGAAAGTAACTGTATCACAGAGACTCAGCTACAGGACTGAGAGTTCTGAGACCCACATCAAATCCCCATGCCTGGGGATCTGGCACAGGGAGAAAGAGCCCCGGAGCATCTGGCATTAAGGCCAGTGGGGCTTGTGTGCAGGAGCTCCACAGCACTGGGGGAAAGAGGAGACCCCATTCTTGAAAGGCACACACAGACTTTCACGTGCACTGGGTCCCAGGGCAAAACAAGTTTCCATAGAAATCCAGTGGAACCTGACTGCAATTCTTTGAGGATCTCCTGCAAAAACGGGGATGACTGCGGCTTGTTGTGGGGGAAGGGCACTGGAGGTGAAGCTCTCAGGAACATTCATCAGCCTGCATTTCTCTGGAGGTAGCCAATTTTGGGAAATCTGGTCCCTCCCATCAGTGCTAAGAAGCCCCAGGCCAAACAACAATTCAGGTGGGATCACAGCCCCACCCATTAGTAAACAGGCTGCTTGAAGACCCCTCAGGCACACAGGCAGCCTCTAATCTCACACAGAGACAAAGCCCCATCCATCAGAGGGAGAGGAATCAACCCCACCTACCAGTGAGCAGGTATCACTCCCTCCCATCAGGAAGCCTACAGCAAACCCCCTCCATACCAAATTTAGCTACAGGGGAGGCAAACACCTGAACTAAGAGAGCCTGCAACTCTGTTGTCGACACAAAGGTCACCACACCAAAAACCTATACAAATGAAAAGACAGAAAACTCTAACTCAGATAAGGGAGAAAGAAAAGCCCAGAAAAACAGCTCAGTGATGAGGAGATTATCAGCCTCCCAGAAAGAGACTTTAGACTGTTGATGCTGAAAATGATACAAAACATTGGAAATAAACTGGAGGCAAAGACTGATAATTTACAGGAAACACTGAGCAAAGAAATACAAGATGTAAAAATTAAACAAGAAGAGATGCAAAATACAATAACTGAAAT
>PVHT020000015.1:31931243-31992477 GCA_004024745.2 Catagonus wagneri | reverse complement strand
ATGTCATTTGCAGCAACATGGATGGAATTAGAGACCCTCATACTGAGTGAAGCAAGTCAGAAGGAGAAAGACAGATGTCATATGAAATCTCTTATAACTGGAGTCTAAAACACTACACAAATGAACATCTCAACAGAAAAGAAAATCACGAATTTGGGGAACAGACTTGTGGTTGCCAAGGGGGCGGGGGAGGGGTGGGAGTGAGTGGGGATAACTACTGCTTTAATGATGGAATAGCAAGGAGCTCCAACTGTAATGCATGGGGAACTATATCTAATTACATGTGACAAATCCATATATGTACATGTAATCGGGTCACCACATGGTGCAGTTGGAAAATCTGAGAGAAATCTGTAAACCAGCTATAATGCAAAAATAAAAAAATAAAAAAATAACAAAAAAAAGGATAATGGGAAAGCATTAAGGAGTTTTAAGGAGAGGAGTCGTATGATCTAATTTATACATAAAAATAGCACTTTGGTTGCTCTCTAAATAGATTGGAAGAAAATAAAAATGAAAGTAATAGTAAGTTCAAGAAGAAGCTATTAAAATAGTCCATCGTGACATGATGGTGTCTCATTTTAAGGTAGTATCAGTGGAAATGAAAGGCAGACAGGTTCGAGACATAATTTGGATATAGATACTATAGAACATGCTAATTGATATAGAAGGTAAAAAAAAAGGGTGAAATAAAGTTATTTGTAGCTTTTGGGTCTGAGCAACTGTGAGGACAGTGATTCCATTTACTGAAGTGGAGAACATTGGGCAAGGAGCATGTTAATGATGGGAAATCAATAATGTTATTTTGGCAATGGCTCAATGAGACTTGTCCATTAGTTGCCAAAGTGGAGAGGTCAAGTAGAAAGTTGTATATATGTCTGTAGCTCTAGGGTAAGTTCTAGATTATTGTTTTGAATTTAGAAATCATCAAAATACAGATAAAGTCATGGCTAAATAAGATCACTTAAGAGGAGAGGTTTAAAATGAGATGAGAGGAGAGAAGAGAAGAGAAGCAAGAGGGAGTTGAAGTTCTTGGGATTCAAGATTAAGGTACGTCATTGTTTGGGGATTGGATACATAGGAAGAGCTAGCAATGAAAATTGTAAAGGAGTAACTAGTGCAATAAAAACACTTGACAATAGGGAGAGTTATAAACTAGGAATTTGGGATTAACAGATATACACTATTATATGTAAAATAGACAAGTACCTAATGTACAGCACAGGGAATTATATTCAATATAGTAATAACATAATGAAAATGAATCTGGAAAAGAATATATATTTACATAACTTAATCACTTTGCTGTACACCTGAAATACTGTAAATCAATTATACTTCAATAGTTTAAAAAATACACCTCTCTATTGCCTTTGGTGATGATACACATTTCCAGTCTTACTTCATGGCACAAAGTAAGTGACTGGCTTTTAACAGGAAAAGATAAACTTCCAAGATTAGAAGAGGAAGACAGAACTATGAATACTGATGCAGGTAAATTTGTAGATTTGATTGTGAGAAGATGATGCAGTTCTCTTCTGATTACTTTTATGATCTCAGTGAAGTATAAGGTGATGCAATAAACTAAGGATAAAAGTGGAACAAGCTGGGGGAGAGAATTACTGAATACAACTGAGCATAAATAATTTGAGAAGGAGGGTAAGAACCAAGACAGAATGATTTTATAGAAAATTGAGGAAAGAAGAGTTTCAGATAGGAACAATTTATATTATCAAGTGTTTTTAGGAAGTTAATTAAGGTAAAGGAAAGATTTTACATGAGAGATTTATTCTAATGAAAGCAGATTTTCAGCAGACTGGTAAAGTAAGAAGCAGACTACAGTAACCTGGTGAAGTGTGCAAGATGGGGGTATAGAAACTATGAGGGAGGACATATTTTTAAAGATTAAAGAAGGGAAGTAAAAATACCAAGAATAAGCAACTTCTTTGGAGGGCCTTATTTCATTGTATTGTTTATATTTAGCTTTTTTCCCAGTTTTATTGAAAAATATTTGACATGTTTGAGCATGTGAGTATAGGCTATAGCAAAGGAGTATAGAGTATAGCAAAGAAGAGATTGAAGAGAGAGAAAGGAGAGCAGATAATTGGTGGAGAGAAGTCCTGGGGAAAACTCCCTGGGATGAGGTCAAGAACACAGGTGGAAGTGACTGTAAATTTGACAATGTGGTTACAAATTATTCTAAGAATATCTATAAAAGAAGGTTGACCTCTTGGCATTTTCTGATGTTCCCCACCGAATAGAACCATAATGTATTTTGTATGCTTAAAGGTATTCATTAATATTTCAATGCGACTGAATGTTTTTTGTTTTAGGTTGTCTTACACAAAATTGCTTAAGTAGCTCCTTATCCCCAACCCCTGAATTTATCCATAAAGGCAAATATGTGACTCTTCTTTAAACATCTCTCCTTTAATTAGTATTTCTTTCTTATTTCTTATTTATGTCATGAGGAATTAAATATTAACATATTGTCTTTGATTTAACCTATAGTGAATATAAATGGTATTCTGGAAAAAGAAAGAACTGACTTCAGTTTTACTTGCTACGCCTCTGCTGAACACCTCATTAGTGCTTTAATTCATGCAGAAAAGGTTAAAATGTACCGAAAGTGACAATTCCTAAATGGAAAGCACTGTGCTCATTCTCACCATAAAGTACAATCATTCTGGGGAAAGTGCTAAAGAAGAGTTGTCTAAGTTGGTAGTGGAGTTGAGTTACCATGTGACCCTCTGAGAGGAAAGGACATTAGAAGCAAAGGGGCCTGGATGAATATGATCTTTGGGAAACAGATGAATCAGGCAGGAGAGGATACTGCAATGTCCACATTCACAGGCTTCTTCTTCTTCTTCGTTTTTTTTTGTTTTTGTTTTTGGTTTGTTTTTTTTTTTTTTTTAAGAGCTGCACGTGTAGCAGGTTCCCAGATAGGGGTCCATTCAGAGCTGTAGCCTCTGACCTACTTCACAGCCACAGCAATGCCAGATCCAAGCCGCGTCAGCGGCAATACCGGATCCTTAACCCCCTGAGCGAGGCCAGGGATTGAACGTGTGTCCTCATGGATAATAGGTTTGTAACCAGCTGAGCTACAATGGAAACTCCCTCACAGGCTTCTTTAGAATTTCCGTACAATTGAAATGTCACTTCTTGAGAGACTAACATGGTGTGGGCTTCTGAATGCAAATTAAAATGAATTAAGAGGGGAGCTAGGGGAACTGCTTTCCTCTCATCATTTGTTTTTTGGCTAGCTCCCTGTGTTGACAACAGGGGGTCCTCTGAAGAGGTCATCAAAACAACTGATGATGTGTAAATAACCCCATTTGTATGTTTAAGAAACAAAAACCCTTCCCTGTACAGTCACATTTTTGCAGTTGCCATATAAGGATTATACACACATACATAGAAACCAGAGAATCCAATCCTCCAGAATATTTTCAAATTGAATTATCTCTACCTGGCCAGTGTACACAGAGCCATTGTATTTCTCTCTTAGAATTGTCTTTTATTCATCACTATAAATGAACTAATTCAGTTAAAAGTCAGCATTACACTTACAATAAATTTCATATTACTATGCATTTCAAATCCCAAAGGAGTATCCCTTCTCCAGGTATTTTCTCCAAATATTTTCTCTAGTATTTACTTAACTGGGAAGTCATGAGTCCAAATGAGTTGAGAAAGAACAAGCAATGAGATAGATAAGCAGAGGCTTTGGGAAGTTACACTGCGAACACGTTTTCCTGATTGCTGTTTATAGTGTTTGGTCAAGCTGATAATATTCTGTTTTTGGCAGCTCAATTGATATGGATTGTATACCGATTTTACCACATGGATAACTAATCCATGAAGTATATTACATTGTTTCAAGAACAGTATCATGATATGTTTTAATAAGGAATCATACTGGGTTCGAATAAGAGGAAATTATGCAGATTCAGTCACTGTCCTCATGTGTAAAGACATTATTTAGTTAACAAAAGTATATGTTATATTGATATTGAACTTTGCAGTTTCCAAAGCATTTCACATACATCCACTTGATGTTTATCACAACTGTATGCTTTAATGTTATGGGAA
The DNA here is from genome assembly GCA_004024745.2 of Catagonus wagneri. Taxonomy (NCBI): domain Eukaryota; kingdom Metazoa; phylum Chordata; class Mammalia; order Artiodactyla; family Tayassuidae; genus Catagonus; species Catagonus wagneri. The sequence continues at coordinate 31,988,385 of PVHT020000015.1, read as the reverse complement.
TTAAAAAATTAATAAGCCGTAAAAATCTAGAAAACAAAATGTATGCCCAGTAGAGATGGTCCATATCCAAGTAAGAAAGCTGAGATAATCAAGTACCAATTCCTTGGTTCAAGCAATTTTACTTCTAGGAATTTTTCCTATGGAAATAGACATTATTTGGGGGAGATTAGTGACCAAAGTTGAAGTAAGGCCCTTTTTTTTTTTTTTTTGCCATGGTACAAATTAAGTAGTATGTTTGTAGGATAGTCAAAGATTCAAAACTTGACAAAACAGACATAAGTAAGATAGATTTTTTTCCTAAATAAGTTATTTTAATACACACTCAGGATGACATTAAGTAATAATCAGATAATGCTCTCAATGTTTTTCAGAATTTTGCTAGTGTGATTCTTTTTTCCTTGAACAGATTCAGATGGTTAAGCCCAAATGTAATCACTGCATATTTACACTCTCAGTTTTGTGAGAAGCAGACATAAAGGTGTTTTTCCATATCTAGGCAATAGGACACAACTTGTTTCAGTATGTTCCCCTATTTCAATGCCCTGAAAACTTTCCTTATATGCAGGATGATTAAGAAAACATCCAATATAACCTTTATTCTATCAATGGGAGCACTGAGGGGCAAACTTCTTATTTTTGCTAACAGAAATATTATAAAGTTTTAAGGATCTGAAAAATATAAAATATCTAATATTGACTTCTTATAAATTTTGCTACACTAAACTCTATTGACATCTAAATTTTGCTGTACTGAACTCTGTTGACAATTTACTAAGTCTACATGTCCACATATAAAAGAAGCATTGTCACATAGCAAATAGACAAAGTTTTGGCCTAGAGGCAGTATTTTCCAATTTGAGCTCCTTGGCAATCATACAGCTAGGCAGGGATTAAACACATATACACGCTCACACACACACACAGTGACAAACACTGCAATTAATATCCATATATCCTTATTTATCTGGATGTCAAATGCAGTCTGATTTTTAATAATAAACATTGATAGCAGCCTAAATATTTGTAAATAGGGACTTCAATAAATGTGATAGGGCATATCGGTAAATGGAACACTATAAACCTAAAAAAGTAAAGGAAAACTTAATTTACTGAAATGAAAATGTCCACAGTGAGTTAAATGTATTTTATATGAAAAATATATACATATGCATCCATATATTCATGGAAAGATGCATAATGAGCTGTTCAGAGTAGTTATCTTGAGACTATGGGACAACTTAGAAATTCACGTAATAGATTTCTTATGAATGTCTTTATAATTCACACAAATTATTTACTTAATGAGAAAAAAAGTAAATATATAAAATGAGTAAATTGAAGAATAGATATGAATGGTATAATTTTACCTACATAAAATATGTATGTATATGTTTATATATGAATGAAAATTCTAGGAGGATACATAGCTAATTCTTTTTATTTTTATTTTTTTCTTTTTAGGGTCACACCTGTAGCATATGGAAGTTCTTGGGCTAGGGGTTGAATCAGAGCTACAGCTGCCAGCCTATGCCACAGCCACAGGGATGCCAGATCTGAGCTGCATCTGCGACCTATACCACAGCTCACAGCAATGCTGGATCCTTAAGCCACTGAGAGAAGCCAGGGATTGAACTCTCATCCTCATGGATACTAGTTGAGCTCATTACCGCTAAGCCACAAGGGGAACTTCCGATAGCTAATTCTTTTGCTACTAAGGGACGGAGTTATGGTAGAAATTCCACTCTCCTTTTACAATTTGAATGTTTTACAACCATTATGCATAATAGAATAAGCTATACATAGTGATCCTAGCTATTACATGGATTCAGTCATTTTTATGATATACCAGTATTCTCTAGGCAATGGCAACTCTTTCCCCCCTGTCAACTTATACTTACTAGATAAATACGATGCTCTAATATTCTAAGAACTTGGATAATCTTCTAAAATAATACAATTACTAATTAAAATTTATTACCATTTTCGAGGAATAGTAAAACAGTGTTCATTATTTGGAAATTTGCTTCAGAGCATATATATTTGTCCTTTAACAGTTAATATGTTTTTTATCATTTTGGTCATAAAAATGATTCAAAGGAAATGACTAAAATAATGTGCTTCAGTAAATAATCAAGAAGACATTGGATGAATGAATATGATATATTTTAATGGGATTTATTTCTTTTTAAAAACTTTTTTTTATTAAAGTATAGTTGATTTACGATGTTGTGCCAATTTCTGCTGTACAGCATGGGAGTCATTTCTGATAACTAAAATCCTGATTCTCACATTTAAAATAAACTTGATAAAAACACTACAATCCTTACAAATTTCAGTATCTTAATTCTATTTAATTTCATATTTACTTCTAAAACTAAAGTATTTGATAAACAACAGAGGATCTTCTATATTGTATAGGGGACTATATTCAATATCTTGTAATAACCTATAATGGAAAAGAATCTTAAAAGAATATATATATGTATATATATGTATACATACATATATAACTGAATCACTTTGCTGTACACCTGAAACATTATAAATCAACTACATTTCAATAAAAAATAAAAATAAAAAATACTAAAATACTTGACTCATTGCAAAAAATGTAAAAGAATGATTGAATATGCAGTATCATACATAAATACTGCACTTTAATTTTTGGAAACAATTATGAAGTATCAAACTTGTATATACAGGTGAAACAAAACAAGTGCATCCCATTTTCAGGACAAGTAAAAAATAATCAGCTCCTTTTTTTTTCTTTTTAACTCTGGTGTTCTGTGGTTCTTTCTGACAGTATTGTATATAGCCCACTAATGCTATCTAGGACTATCTTGCAGTGGGAAAAAAATGACTATGGAGAAATAAATCCTATTTTATACCTGTGAAAAGTAAAAGGATATTTTTGATCTACCAAAAAGGAAAATGCATTTCCTTTCTGATATCTTTACTTTGTTACATTTGAACACATATCATCACAGTACTAATTAATGAAACCAGGTTAAAGCTTAGTTGATTAACTGAAGAAAGAAGTGTATATCATATAATTCCTTGTTGTGTGATTAAATAGGCATTTCCATATAAATAACATGAAGGGTGCCCTTTAGATAAAGTTTAATTATCTGCAAAATAACTGCAATTACTGTCATTAAATGTTTTAAGTGAAAAAGATATTTATGGGAAATCATAAGAGTACTGCCATTAAATATGATCAAGCTATCAGTAAATGTTTTTGAAATGATACCTAAGAATTAATCAGTTAAGTGTAAAGGAACTTGACATATACATACTATACAATTTATAAGTGGGCTTTCGTTTATTTTTAATGTTTTTCTGTTTGTTTCTTGTAAACCACATGTAGGAACATAAATTGAAATATCTTACAGCCTTTGATGGCTTATCAAAACTTCAGTTTTTCATAGAAACTCACATGATAATAGAATCGTGTTTCATTTTCCTTAAATTAACTAAATCACAAGACAAGCACATCACTTTTGACCAGGAAAATCAAGTAACTTTCAAAATTAATGGACATGTACTATTTTTTATTTTATTGCCATTTTATTGAAGGCTAGGACTATGACTTTCAGTAATTTTTCTCAGCATTTTATTATGTACTGAAATACTCTCTAAAACCAAGACCTTACACATTGTTTACAAAATTTCTCTCCTCAAGTATACCTAATAGCAAAGTGGAAGTAGATGCATGTCCCCTAGGAGTCTGGGGGAAACTAGACCAAAACAGCTCACAACAAGTTCATTGTTTTCTTGAACCTTTGGTGTCTTCTTAAGAATGCACATGGATTTTGCATTCTATTTCATAATATGAACTTGTTTAAATAGAAATTGATGAAGATTTCTTTCAACTGAACTTCTTTGGGTAAAACTGATGTTACAGAAAGAAGCATCATATTTATATTTTAACTTCGAACTGAATTAAACTTGATAAACACAGTGCTACAGAATGTTAGGGCCTGTATTTGAGATTGAAAAGATGGGATATCATCTAATTTCTCTTCAGAAATACTGGAAAATTAAATTTATATAATATTTAATTTGAACCTGGGAAATGACCCATCCTCTACTTAACCCTACAAAAGTATGAAAAGCTTACATTGAGGAAATCTATTCATTTTTGGTCATTTTGAAATTGCCATAAAGTACCTGTTGTTATTTTTAACCAAACCTAAATCCTTGTAATTTTGACTTATTGATCTTAGTTCTATTCTCAGTGTAGTCACATGTCAATATTCCTAAAAGTATAAACCCCAGAATTAGACTACATAGTAGTGTTCTTCTTAACAGATGAAAACAACTTTTAGTACATGTGAAATACAAGTGTGCCTTTTGCTTTTCTGTAATGTGTGTGTGAGGGGCGGGCAGTGGGGAGAGAGAGAATTACCTGGATCTACTTTTGAAGTGAACAGAATGAATGCATGATGAACCTAAAAATACATAAAGTCTCTTGTATGGCAATGATATAAGATATTCAAGGTCAAAACGAACACTGTGAAACACTTAAAAATAAATCAACACAAAATCATCCCTCTACCTGGGGATATATGTGTTTGTACCTAATTCATCTTGAGGAACTCAAGGAGTTCTATCTAATCAAACATTCTATAGGAACTGTACAGCTATTCTGTCATTGTCAAAATTGGTGCCTGGCAATCTCTTCCATTATAAATTTCCTAGTCAAAGTTGGCTCTTTTTGAGCAATAACATACAAAGCACACAAAAGAAACATAAGAAAAATGTCCAAATAACAGTAACAACAAATAACAAGCTGTCATTTATTTAGTACTTACTATGTGTCAGATACAGTGCTAGAGACTTTAGATAAGTTATTTAATCATCATAACAACCACAGACTATTTTTCTCTCAAAGGAATAGATGAGAAACTGAAATGCAGAGAGAATTAACAAGCTTACCTAAGGTCACATAGCTAAATGCTACTTGGTGAAACCAGGGTTGAAACCAAACTTGGCTTTTAAAATTCCTCACCACAATAATTAAACTCCCTTAATATTAAAGTGGTTCCATTGTTTGAAGAGATTAAAGCTACTGATTATTATCTCCATTTTTTTTTGGTATTTTCCTAGTTTTCTTCATTAAGTCTGTATTACATGCATAACTTAAAATTATTTAAAATATTGTATTTACTGTATATAACACAAAACTCTGGTAGTAGTTGTGTTATTTTCACCTCCTCAATAATATTTTTGAAATAGCCTCTTCTCCGTTCTATATATATTTTATAGAACTATCATTTATGGTACCACAGTTTCTATGCCTCAGGTATAGACTTTTCACTAAACCTTAGATATTCAAGATATTCCACCACGCAGATAACAGCAATTGGTCCAGGAGTATGTCATGTTACCCAGAGTCCTTCCCTGGAATTTATAGTATGATTCCATAATAAAGAAGCTTCTTGGGAGTTCCGACTGTGGTGCAGCAGAAACGAAGCCGACTAGGAACCATGAGGTTGTGGGTTTGATCCCTGGCCTCGCTTAGAGGGTTAAGGATCCGGCATTGCTGTGAGATGTAGTGTAAGTCACAGATGCGGCTCAGATCTCACATTGCTGTGGCTGTGGCATAGGCTGGCAGCTGCTCCGATTTGACCCCTAGCCTGGGAACCTCCATAACAAACACACAAACAAAAAAGTCTTCTCTCCAGTGTGCTGCTGGGGGACTATGAATATGAGGCTCCCTGTGGCTATCTTCTCTGTAATATGGAAAGAACCTGTCTATAAAAGGAATCCAAATAGAGGGAAGCAGAGATGGGAAATAGTCACGTTAACAGTAGTAAATCTTGGGAGTTCCTATTGTGGCTCAGCAGGTACAGACCGGACTAGTATTCATAAAGGTTCGTGTTCCATCCCTGGCCTTGCTCAGTGGGTTAAGAATCCGGCGTTGCTGTGAGCTGTGGTGTAGGTCGCAGACACAACTCAGTTCCTGCGTTGCTGTGGCATAGGCTGGCAGCTGTAGTTCCTATTCAGCCCCTAGCCTGGGAACTTCCATATGCCACAGGGGAGGCACGGCACTAAAAAGCAAAAAAGTCATTGTTCTTGCTGTTTTCCCCTTGATTTATGCTGGAGTTGAGTCTAGGAATGAATTATTATTAAAGATCTTCAGTTGATTATGATGATTGGCTATGCATGGCAGTCATGGGACATGTTAATAATTCATCCGTTTTGGTTTTCTAAAGGAAACCAGAAAAGTGTGGCATTTGATCTATGTCAGTTTCTTAACTAAAAATTTTCTGAAACACCAGTCACTAGAATACACCACAGCGAAAAGTTTTTCAGTATTCATTAAAGGGTCTGAGAAGTCCTTCAGTAAATTTGATTAACTGTTGAACCTAGCATTTCTCAATTGCCATTTTTTTCATTAGGTAGTTATTAACATTTAACAAAACATACTTTTGGAAATGCTGAGTGATATACTGTACTTATATATAAAAATTTTCCAAGGTTACACTCATTTTAGAAGCCTAGTATAATCGAAAATTTAGCTTTTTTTAACATGAACTTCTCCCCAGTCAATTAACTGTGGTTGATTAAATCTAATTTCATATCACTGGACTACCCTGCATTTTCCAGCTAGTCAAGATGATTTTTAATTTCAGCTGGAATCCAACATATTATATTTCTCTCCCAGATTTGGATCATTTGAATATTTGATAACAAGGACTTCTAAAGCTACATTAATGTCTTTGTTCACTATGTTAAATCAGAAAGGGTTAAGAATAGAGTCTCAAGTTATTCTGCTAGAGACTATTTTCCAAGTTAACACTAGTTGATTATTTGGTATCTTCGATATGGGGTTATTCAATTGCTAATCTAGTTAACACTTTTATCATTCAGGTCACATTTTTTTTCTTTCAACTACAAGTATGCCATAAGAGATTTTGTCATTGGTTTATTGAAATCAGATTTGGTCTTTACATAGAGTTCGTTGTGGTCTTTTAGTTGAATACCAAATATTTGACCAAGATATTTGAGTTAGAAGTTTGCAGTGGGAATACCACCCAAGGACTGTTATCTTTAAGTCTGACAAGACTAAACTAGATTGAAACTGAATATATTAAATTTATAGAAAAATAAAACAACTCTAAAACAAGAAAATTGATGATAAAAACTTTCTCTTATGCTTCATGCCTTTACAATCGGTGGCCTGTTATTCAAAATGTCCTCTCACCCAGATATTTAAATTTTCACATTTAGAGATATAACTTTTGCTCACTTGCACATATTCCTGGAAAAATATCATTGAAAATCAAGTTCAAAGTATTTATTTTTAATTTTTAAATTTTAATTTGATATATATAAAAGAGCACATATCGAAACTGTATAGCTTGAATTATTTTCACAAACTTTACATGATTCATACCCAGATATACACAACTCCAATACTCAAAAGCCTTTTGCAAGCTCCCTTTCACTTACTACCACTCCAAGAATAACTTCTGTCCTAACTTCTAACATTAATTTTACTTCCTAGAATAGAGCACAGATCCAGGTTCATTAGGTAAATTATAGTTCACAGAATTATTCTAAATGTTCAAGTTGAAGGAACTCAGTGTTTTTCTTTAAAATTTCTTGAACGTTACAATGGGGGTAATAATAGTACCAATTGCACAGCCTCGTGAATAGTAAATACATACATATATGTATATGTATTTTACACCTATATATCTATACAAATATTGTATAATAAATTTGTATAGAGACATTTTGTAAAATGTAGCATCTAGCACACAGTAAACATTCAACTTGTAATTATTGTTGGAGTGCTTTGAATACCCTAAAATGTATTTTAAATTATAATTATTGTTAATTAAAACTATTGCTAATTAAATCTACTTAGTTGTTTGGGTTGTTTTGGGGTTTTTTGCTCACCACCAAAAATATATTTTCTATTCATTACCATACAGTTGATCTATTTTACCCATTTTGAGCCCCCCATGCACACCTCCTCCTCTCTGGTAACCACTACTCTCTTCTCTGTATCTACATTTTGTTTTTGTTTCGTTTGCTCATTTATTTTGTTTTTGTTCGTTTATATATCAACTTTTTATATTTCACGTATGAGTGAAATCATACAATGTCTTTCTCCATATGACTTATTTCATTCAGCATAATGCTCTCAACATCTATCCACGTCGTAGTAAAATGGGAAGATTTCAACATTTTTTTTTATTTCTGAGTAAATATTCTGTTGCGTGTGTGTATATATATATATATATATATATATATAAGTTGATATATATATAAGTTATATATATATAAGTGTATAAATATATACACACACACTATTTCTTCATTTAGGTATGTTAATAATTGTTTTATATATATCACTGCTCCTATGTTAGGTACATATATATTAATTACTGTTATGTTTTCTTGATGAATCGCACCCTTTATTATTATATACTATTCATCTTTGGGTCTTGTTACTTTTTTTGCTTGAAATCTATTTTGTCTGAGTATGGCTACACTCACTTTCTTTTGGCTGCCATTTGTTTGGAGCATCATCTTCCATCCCTTCACTTTTGAACTACATTTGTCTTTACAGCTGAGGTGTTATCTCCTGAAGGTAGCATATATTTGGATTTTGTTCATTAAATTAATTCATATAGTTACTCTGTGTCTTTTGATTGGTGAATTCAATCCATTTATTTTTAGGGTGACCATTGATAGATGAGGACTTAGTATTACCATTTCATTTATTGTTTTCTGGTTATTCTGTATCTCCATTGTTTATTTTCCTTGAGTTTCTATGTGCCATTTTGGTCAGTGGTTTTCTATGATATTTTCCTCCACTTCCTCTTTTTTATGCTTTGTGTATCTGCTCTATATTTATGTTTTGTGGATACCCTGAGTTTTGAATTAAATATATCAAGGCGAAATACTCCTTTTTCTGCTAACACCTCATCTTCATTTACCAAGACAAGTGCCATTCTTTTCCTCATCCCCTTTTATGTTTTTGTTGTCTAAAATTATTCTTTTTCCTATTGTGAGAATGTTACCTGAGATAGCTATAGTTATTTTTGCTTTTTTAAAAAAACCTATGCTGATGGGAGTTCCCCAGTGGCCTAGTGGGTTAAGGATCTGGCATTATCACTGCTGTGGTTTGGGTCAGTGCTATGGCATGGATTCGATCCCTGGCCTGATCCTTCTGCATGCAATGGGCATGGACACAAAAGATAAAAACAAGATAGGAGTTCCCGTCATGGCTCAGGGGTTAACGAATCCGACTAGGAACCATGAGGTTGCGGGTTCAATCCCTGGCCTCGCTCAGTGGGTTAATGATCCGGAGTTGCCGTGAGCTGTGGTGTAGTTTGCAGACGTGGCTCATATCCCGTGTTGCTGTGGCTGTGGCGAAGGCTGGCAGCTACAGCTCCTTTTAGGCCCCTAGCCTGGGAACCTCCATGTGCTGCGGGTGCAGCCCTAGATAAGTCAAAAAGACAAATAAATAAATAAATAAATACAAAATAAACAAAAAGAAAAACCCTATTCTGATAAAGAGTTGCAATTTTCTTTTTTTCCTTTTTTTTTTTTGTCTTATCTAGGGCCGTACTCACGGCATGTGGAGGTACCCAGGCTAGGGGGCTAACAGGAGCTGTAGCTGCCGGCCTACGCCCACAGCCACAGCAACGTGGGATCCGAGCCGCGTCTGCAACCTACACCACAGCTCACGGCAACGCCGGATCCTTAACCCACTGAGCGAGGCCACGGATCAAACCCGCAACCTCATGGTTCCTAGTCAGATTCGTTAACCACTGAGCCACGACAGGAACTCCCAAGAGTTGCAATTTTCTGGTTCTATTTATCACCTGGCTCAAAGTTATGTGTATTTTTACTGTTTCTGGTAGAAGAGGTCCTTTCCATATCTCATAAGGCAGATCTAGTGTTGATGAACTTCTTCAGGTTTTGTTTTTCTCAGAAAGTCTTTATTTCTCCTTCATTTCTGAGTGATAACTTTGCTAGATAGAGTATTCTTGGGTGACAATTTTTATCTTTTAGTATTTTTGGAAAGTCGTTCCTCTTCTTCTAGCCTGCAGAGATTCTGTTGACAAATCTACTGCTAGTCTAACGGGGATTCCTTTGTAGTTACCGTCCTTTTTTCCCTGGTTGCCTTTAAAATACTTTCTCTGTTATTGACTCTTGACAAATTTAATATTATGTATCTTAGAAAAGTCTTTTTTGCATTGAGACAATTAGGTGTTCTTTTAGCTTCATGGATTTGTATATCCATTTCCTTCCCCAAATTTGGGAAGCTCAGCTCTTATTTCTTTAAATAATCCCTCTGCTCCCTTCTCCCTTACTTCTCCTACCAGGATACCTGTTACCCTAATATTGCCCTTCCTGAAAGAATCAGATAGCTTTCATTAGAATTTCCTTATTTTTCCATGTTTTATTGCTCTTTTTATGTCATTTCTAGATTTCTATCTTCTACTTACTAATTCTCTCTTCCATGTGGTCTGTTATGTTTCCAACGCTTTCCAATGTGTTTTTCATTCCTATTATTGAATTCTTCAGCTCCACAATTTCTCTTTTGGTTCTGTTTTAGAATTTCCATCTCTTTGGCAAAATATTGCTTCTGTCCATTCATTTTATTCCTAGGTTTATTAAATTGCCTTTCTGAGGTTTCTTGTATCTCATTGGATTTCTACATGATACTTACTTTGAATTATCTATCAGTTAAACAGCAATAGTCCATGACTTCTAGAGAATTATCATATTCTTTTTGTGGAATAGTGTAACTGTGGTTGTTCATGGTGCTTGATAAATTGTTACCCAGCTGATGCATTTGATGGTAAGTGACAGGTTAGAAATTGGAGTCTTCTTTTGTTTCCTGGTAGGTGGTGCTGTAACATAAGTTTTTGGTTTCTCTTATCTGAGCTGGCCTCTGGTTATATTTGAAAGTTGGCACTTTCCAGCATCTACCTTCTCTGTAAGAGGTGTGACTGAACACATTTTTTGTCTCTTTTTGTGCCTCTGGGATCCTTGCTGCCTTGCTTCTGCCAAAATTGCTGTCCACATCGGGCTCTTTCCTTGTGTGTGGGATTCCCTGAGACACAGGCTCTGCCATGAGGGGAGGGTGCAGCAGTGGGGAGGCAGCTGGTGTCATGCAAATCCCTCTACCGTGTCTGGTGTTTCATGGGTAAGGTTCATGGGCTCTGCCACTGCGGATGGGTGGCAAGGGTGAGGTCTGAGGTTTTAAGTGCCTCAATGGCTGGAGGTATAGGATCTTAGGCCCCACTGCTGCTGCTGCCCAGTTACCTGTAGTTGCAGAAGGCCAGAATCATGTACTTGGCTTCCCCTACTGCTAATGGGATCAGCTGCTGCAGTCAGAAGATCAGGACTCCAGGCACCAGTCCACCCACCCTTAGATGTTTAGGTGTGTGGAATTCTCAGGCATCCTGTTGTGTTGAACAGAGGCACTTTTGATGAAGGGGAGAGATAAAGGTAGCTTTTCACTCTGTCATGTTTCTGGCATCATCCTGAATCCACTTTGCTAAAAAACATAACGTTTTAAATTTTTTTCAGATAAAAAATCTGTTTTATTAAACCTCATTACAAACACTAACATAATGAATATCATGTTCTTGAATGATTGATTCATCTGTCATACATTTCATTTTGTGGTTACAGTGATTAATTCTAGAATGTTTGAAAGTTTATCTTCTGTATTACTGTGATTTTTAAAATCCTCACACTGACATGGAAATATGTCAATGATCTGTCAGCACATTCAAGACTCACATAAAGTTCTACATGAAGAGCCAGTGGTAATTTTCAAACATTTTAGAAAAAGTCTGAATAAAGCAATGAACCATGAATGTTGCTTTTGATTTTTTAATAGTTTTAATACTTTCTGATTACATCAGAATGATTCTTCTATCATATTTAGGTAATAGTTATTGAGAATTCAAGTAGGATTTTATTTAACTCAATGGGTATGGAATTATAAAATGAGGCTGTGTCATATTTACACAAATATATGGTTAAAAGCATGAGTTTTTTGTTTGATCATTGTTGTTTAGTTTTCCTGTTTTTCTGATATAACAGATTGATTTTCTCAAGCCTCTATTTCAGTGAAATATTGAGTCTATAATCTTACTGACCCTTTTATAAAAATTACTTCATTGAAGTATGATTTATATACCATGAAATTCACTCATTTTAAGTGTGCCTCTCATTGACTTCTCATAGATTTAGAGAGTTATGCAAATATCACTAAAATCCAATTTTAGAACATCACCATCACTCCAAAGAGATCCATCATAGCCCTTTAAAGTCAATATTTGTCTGCCACCTCCAGATGTAGGTAACAACTAATTTACTTTTTATTTCTATAGACTTTCTTGTCCTGGAAATTTTATATAAATTGTATAATACAGTAGTATGTTTTAGGCAAAGTTGTTTTATAGTGTTGTTTAAGTCTACCCGTGCTCTTGCTCATTTTCTGTCTAGGTGTCCTATCCATTAATGAGAGTGGGGCTTTGAGGTCTCCTAGTATGACTGTTAAACTCTTTATTTATCCTTTAGTTTCTGTTGCTTTTTGCTTTATTTATTTATTTATTTATTTATTTTGCGGGCAGTGTTGTTATTATGAACATAGGCCTTTAAAATTATATTTTATGTGATAAGCACTTCTAAAAGTCTAGAATAATGATCTCAAAAAACCACTCTTCTATGAAGGCAACAAAATGACAGCAAAAAATGTCAAAATCAACTTTTTCATAACTCTAGAAATAAACCAAAATCTTGGGAAAATCCAAAGAGCATTTATTTAAGAAAAATGGCTGAATCTCAATAAAAACAGTATATTTATATTTTGACTTGTTCTATTTCTACCCCTTTCTCTTTAGTTCTGTGGTAAACTTAATATCCAACAGCATCACAATGGTTTTCTCTGGGGAAACCAGCACAGTGGTGGGCATAACTAGTTTAGAGTTTTACAAATATACCATTCTCAGAGAACTGCAGATTTGGCAGCTCCCTACAAAGTTCAGTTCTCAGTGCTTGCTTTTATTTTACCTGGCTCAGAGCTCACTCTGCATGAGCATCTCCAGGTTGTAGAAAATAATCAGCAGCAATGATTTAGCATTTCAGCTGACTAAGATAACAATACTAGCTGAGACTAACTAGAGGCTAACCAAAGGATTTTTTAAAACTGGGAAATAGAAGTTAATAAAGGATTTTTAAAAGCTCTGATACATTCCTGGGAACCTAGAAGGCCACATGCATATGGTAAACTATTTGCATACCCAGGAAAGATCTGAGAAGGCCTTAATCTCTTATATCTGCCTGACCTTGAGTCTCTGTACAATCAGGAAATAAAGGCTAAGGCAGAATTGCAAATTTTTTGCCTAAGCCCTAGAGATGTGTCTCAATACTCAAACAGAGGCTCGAATTATTGTTTCAAAGAGTTTAAGTATATCTCCATCCAACTATTAGCTATCAACTTAGATATATCAATGACCACACAGAACAATTAATACAGACTTCACAAAATGATTCAAAAACATCTCAGAACAAATAAACAGGAGAGGAACAACAATAACTGATTTATAAGTTGGCCACTTCATTGTATTTAAAATGTCCAGTTTTAAAGAAAAAAAAATGAGACATGTAAAGATACAGGAAAGTATGGCCCATAATTAGGAAAAGCAAATGAATACAAATTGTCCCTGAGGAAGTGCAAATTTTGGACTTACTAGACAAAGACTTTAAATAGGTTATAAATTAGTTCAAAAGCTAAAGAAAACAATGTCTAGATAAATAAAATATATTATGACTGATATTTCACCAAATATAGCCTGTCCAGAAAGGCATGGAAAGTATATTAAAAAATAAAATTCTGTTTATAATCTGATTTGAATAAAAAACATTTGAAATAGATTTCTCTTTTTGTCACTCCTAGAAACATACTGAAAACATGAAAGAAAGGTCCCTGGGAAATTCTCACCTCCTCATTTTAATTTAAATTGAAAATGCAATGTGTAGTCAGAGAATATCTGCTGTATTTATTTTTTCATCCTGTGCTAGAATTCTCCATTGAATACTGTGCTGTGAGGGTTAATACCAGCAGGTTTAATATTGGCCTGGGATTTTTTTTTACTGAAATAATAAACCTGCCTGGCACTGACCCTGGTCAAGGCATTTTTTTTTTTTTTGTCACTGTGGGTTCAAGGAGTTTCAGTTTTGTCTCTGCTTTTTGGCCTTTTTTATTGTTAACACTGAGATTCATGACTTACACCTGGTCTCAGTGAGGACCCCAAGTTCTCTAACACTGGAGTTGATTACATAGCAAAAATGGGTCTTAAAAAGAAGCACAGTTGAAAGTTGAGGCCAGACCAAATGCTGTGAGACAGTCTTTGTGGTTTATTTTTTAATTTTAAAGTGGTTTGTATATCGTATCATATTTCTGCAATAAACCGTACATTTGTAAACATTGTCATTTTGGGTTCTGCTAGCATTCTTTAGCAATGGGACTCTAATTGCCACTTACATTGCCGATATCTAGTTTCTATTGCCTAATTTTAAACTTTTCAGTTCAATTAATAGGCTCTTTCCTAATGGCCTAATTTTTATGTCCAAATGTGTACATGTCCCTCCTGCTTGCCCCTTACCCAATACAATTTTATTTCTTTGTATTTCCATAGAAAGTTGTTAATCCTGTCATTGTAATACTAACGGACTGAATCATGATTATCTGTTAATATTTTTGTATCCAGCCATCCTTAATACACTATCTGAAAGCACCGTAAGTGCTAAATAAACTTTGAACATGAAAAACTGTCCTTAGGTTTGGATATACTGTTCTTGAAATAACACTTCTCTAACAACAAGTGACACAAAGTGACAGATAAAAACAATGTGTTTGTAGAAATGAAAGCATAAAATCAGATAATATTCCTGACTATCTACTTGACCTTGCTAGTGTTCATAACTGGTTCTATTACCAGCTAATTCTATCCCATTGTTCATTTATTACCATAATTTAACTTGGTCATCATATACAGCAGAAGGCTTCATTGAGCTGCACTGAAAGTATGGCTCTAAACGTGCCAGGGATAGTTAAATGAATTATAATGTGATATTGGCCAGGAGCTCAGCCTAAAAAATACTGTATGGTCAGTTAGCTGATCTAAAAGGAGAGTACAATGGAAATTTTAAACAATTCACTGATAATCACCCAGGAGGGATTTGGAAAGTATGCTTTTATAGATAACATTCACAAAAAATATTTTAAATTAATGCTTGAAAACCTTCAGCCAAATTTATTTTAATCCCTATAATATGCAGAGTATTACAGTTTTCTTTTTTAATAGTTAGGTTTTCCATCAGGCTTTCATGTTCATATAAAATACTAAAACGAAATGGAAATTTATACAGTCACTTTTGTAAGAATAACTTCAAGACATTAACCTGGCCAAGAAATGACTATATTCAGCCAATGAATATACTCTTGAAGTTATGATTTGATATAATCATTGACCAAGAAGCCATGCTCCATTAAAAAAAAAATCTTTTCTTTCCATCCCAGAGCAATCTGATTTTTAAACTAATGGGGATATTGAGAGTAAAAGAGTTTTAACCCTCTGCAAAAGAACAGCAGCAACAACAGAAATGTTTGCAAAAAACTGTGTTGAGTTATAATGGAGGAGTTTAAAAGTGCTGTTGCAGAAAGTGTAGTAGGCAACTGTGCCAATAAAATTGAACAAGTTCTATCCATAAATCAAGGATTTGCTGATAAAATGTTACTTTTTAATTTCTTGAGTTAACTCAGGTGTTTTTATTGCATTATATGACATTTTGAAAACTACAGTTCAGTTTTACTAAGTACAGTTCTTGTGGTTTTCACAATGTATTCCACAGAAATATCATATACTTTTTCCCTCTGAATCCCTGAAATACCGAAGTTTAATTTCAACTTTATCTGTGGTAATTTAACCGTATTATTACTCAATACATAGGAGAAAAATGTGTGTGTGTGGGGGTTGGCATGATGTTAGTCATCTTTCTTTCAAATAATAGGGAATAGCATATCAAACCTCAATATTCATCTAATACATGCATCATATATGTACTCTCCAATATTTGAATACAAATGTAATTAGCCAGGGTTATTTTACTTCTGTTATGTAAAACAGCCAACCTAAAAATCTAAGTACTGTTTATAACAGCGTGTTTCACCTCTACCACTCAGAAGCTGCTCCTGGTTCATACTTCTACCAGCATCTAGAACACACTTAATCCAAATGACCTCTTTATTCTTTGCCTCCCATACTGAGGAAACTTCTACAAGGAAAAGAGCATGGCTTGTTTGTTTTATTGTTAAATTCCCATCACTTAGAAAAAAACCTCACAAATGATAACTACTTTCTAAATGCTTGAATGGGATTGGTCATTAAATTAATTATTCATCTGTCAAAACTTATACATTTATTCTAAGTTTCTCTTAAGTGCATTTGTAAGAGTTATGCCTACAGTAATTAATGTTTGATTTGTAGAACTGGGTAGAAAATTAAATATGAAAGATAAAATAAGCATCATGTTACAATTAAAATTTAGAGAATTTTGTCCATAGTTTAAGGACATTTCTTTTTATTTCAATTACACTGGACTTATTTTTCCAGTTAATAGTAGATTACAGTCATTTCTTCATTATATAACTTTTTGAGAGGAAGTATAAATAAATTTAAGAAAACAAACTCAACATCTCAAAAGCTCTCACTATTTATATATTCACTTTATGATGTTCAAAGTAAAGAATTAATATGTTTTATCACTGTCTTAAATAACTGAGGCACACATTTACTTCTTTGAAATAATCAAGTTTTATTTTTAAGTACTGACTGCATGTGTATGAAATTCTGAATTGGTTATTACAAGTACACATTTCCTAGAGAACTGTCCATATTTTCACCCCTAGATCTATGAATTTTTTTATGTTACATGGCAAGTGAAATTTTGAAGATGGAATTTAGGATAAGAACTTTAAATATAGGGAGATTATCCTGAGTTGTACAAGTTGGTCCAATGTAACCACACTGGCCCTTAAAAGTGGAAAAGGGAGGCCAAGGAGCCAATCAGACAGATGTAAGGGAAGGACAGCAGGGGAGATTCAGAGTATAAGAGGGACTCAACCTACTGCTGCTGACCTTGAAGGTGGAGGAAGGAAGTCACAAACTAAGGAATACCAGTGATCTCTAGAAGGAGAAACGGCCCTCAGCTGAGAGGCAGCCAAGAAACAGGATCCTCAGGCTTTTAATCACAATGAACTGAATTTGCCAATAATATGGATCTAATTGGAAGCTTCCCGAAGGAATCCAGTCTTATCAACAGCTTGTTTTTAGTCCATTGGGACCCACGTCAGACTACAGAGCCATAAAAAGTAAGTCTTAACCAATCTGTGGTAATTTGTTTCAGAATCAGTAAGAAACATATAGATGGCCTATTTGAAGGAAGAAAAAGAATAGCCTCTATTCACTGAGCACTGACTATGCGCAAGGAGCATTACACATATCATTTCACTTAATTGTAAAAATAATATACTCGTTTGTTAAAATGAGGACATCAAAGCACATTAAGGTCTAAATAAGTGTATAAACTCAGCCAGCTAGTACCTGTTCTATAGAATGGGATAATAATGCAATGGTTGGCTAGTGTGGCTTCAGACACAATTAATGAGATAGTAGATCATATATAATGTCTTTAATATAATAGTCATTTGTGGTTCTCAGCACGAGGCCCCAATGAACTAGACCTGCCATTCCTGCCCTGGTGACTCCTGTGGCATCTCAGGCTATCTCTAGACAGTCTGTGATTCCAAGAAATTGTGGAACATAAAGTTGAAGGTGGAAGGTAAGACTGTGGCAGGGATCCAATTAATTACTAACATGCAATACTGACTGAGTCCTCACCATTGTTAACTCCCTCAGGTGTGTTCGTACACCTTTATGTAGCTGCTTTTGGCCATATTTCTACCTATTGATTGCTATTTCTAATATTTACGGTCTTGTCTTTGAATGCCAATTATTTCTACCCATTCATAACTGATAAGCTGTATTCCCTAACTTGGATCTTGATTGAACTTCAAACTAAATTTTAGTTCTCTTCCCTGCTCCGGCTTCATAGTACTTTATGAAAAATAGGCAAATAGATTATTCTACCCTATACAATTCAGTTTTAGGTAGCTAACAATGCCCTCTCGGTGAAAATCATTTATTTTTAAAAACATCTTTCTCAGGTCATTGGATGAGCTGCATATCTAACTTATTTAAAACACTGAATATTATAGTAACCATATGTGTTTCAAAGACGCTCTGAAAAGCTTCACTTGAAGTTAAGAATTCTCAGTCATTAACACATATTCAGCTTAAAAGATTCTTAAAAGCATATGCTTGCCAGAGTAGAAAGTTTTAAATAAGAGGTTTCCTTGATTATGAATACCTTTGTTAGATTTGTTTGAAGAAATACTCTACAAATTCCCTCAGAAAAATTAAAACAACAAATTATCTTGCTTGTAGCCTTATTTACCCCAAAATTAAAAAAAAAAAAAAACTGAAAGCTGTATATATCCTACATGTAGAGTTTTCTGATTTAAGCTGTACATCATCATTCTTTACTTCTTGATCTTCCACTGGCAAGTGGATTCTATCAGTACACACATTACTTTTCCTCATGGAAGTAATTCTCATTTAGTACAAGCTAAAAGAAGAAGCAATTTCAACAGTATTCCTCAACTACGGAGAAGATGGCCTACATTTGCAAAGTTAGAAGTATGTAAAAACAAGACAAAACAAACAGAAAAAAGAATTGTTTCCTCTGTAGCCAGAATTAGAAGATAGAGTCTTAGTTCTATTTCCCAGTGTAGATCAAGGCATAACCTTAAGTAACATCTAGATCTGAATGGTACATGTCAATTAGTCTATGATCCTAGCTATATTATACATATTATATTATATATTGTGATTCATTTTAAATGTTCTTTACAAATATTCTAACATATATTGATTTTATTTACATTAATACTCTATTAAGCCAATATACTCACTGGGAAAGTGAGAACATTAGTTATGTCAGCCTAATATAGAGCAACTTGGTTAGGCATCCACATTTCCTATCTACTCCTCAGGACCACTGAATTAGCTGATTATCTTGGTATTGTGTGAAACTAGTTCAGACTTTGATCTATAATTAGATATCAGTTACTTAATTTCACGTCATGGGTTAGGCTAATTCATTGTAGAAGAAAGCTTGTAGAAAGTGTTTCACTTTGAGACTGGGAAACTATTTCTTGCTAAGTTTGTTGTATGAGTTCATTATTTTAACCATGAATTAAGATAAGTATCTGATGCACTGGTTTTGAATTAGGAGGAATACAATTGTCCTAAGCAGCCATTTCACATAATTTATGAAAACAAGACAATATAAATAACAATTTTTGTTTCTGAAAAATCAATATCATTTAATTTTTTGTAATAACAACTATATTCAGTAAAATTTTGGTGTGACTTAATAGGTTGATTTTATATTTTTCCTGCTTTGAGATATAACTGACAAATAAAAATTATTTATATTCAGGGTATATGACATGAGGATTTAATATACATATACATTGTGAAATAATTACTATAATCAAGCTAATTAACACATCTATCACCTCACATAGTTATTTTTTTTCTTTCTAATCTATTCATCTGTCAGTGGACGCTTAGGCCATTACTATATCTTAGGTGTTGTGAATAGTGCTGCAATGAACATGAGAGTGCAGTTGTCTCTTCGAGATATTGATTTCATTTCCTTCAGATAAGTACCCAGAAGTGAGATTGTTGGATTATATGTAGCTCTGTTTTAATTAAATTAATTACTTAATTAATTTTTGGCCATGCTTGTGGCATTTGGAAGTTCCTAGGCCAGGGATCAAACCCATGCCAAAGCAGTGAGCTGAGCCACAGCAGTGGCAATGCCTGATCCTTAACCCCCTGAGCCACCAGGGAACTCCAGCTGTATTTTTAAATTTTGGTGAAATCTCCATATTGTCTTGTACAGTGGCTACACCAATTCACATTCCCATCAACAGTGTGCAAGTGTTCTCTTTTCTCCACAATCTTGACAACAGTTGTCTTTTTAAAATAGCTATCCTAACAAGTGCGAGGTGATATTTCATTATGGTTTTTATTTACATTTCCCTGTTGATTCTGGAATAAGGAACTCAAGCAACTCAATAGCAAAATGTCCCAAATATCCTGATTAAATAATGAGCAAAGGACTTAAATAGACATTTTTCAAAAGAAATACAAATGACCAATAGGTATATGAAAAAGTCATCAATATCACTAACATCAAATTTAATGTTAGAAAAATAAACAAATGGGACTTAATTAAACTTCAAAATTTCTGCACAGCAAAGGAAACCCTAAATAAAACGAAAAGAAAACCCACAGAATGGGAGAAAATATTTGCAAATGAATCGACTGACAAGGGATTAATCTCCAAAATTTACAAACACCTCCTATAGCTCAATACCAAAAAAACAAACAACACCATCAAAAAATGGGCAGAAGATCTAGGCAGACAATTCTCTAAAGAAGAGATGCAGATCACAAATAAACACATAAAAAGATGTTCAGCATCACTTCATTATTAGAGAAATGCAAATCAAAGCCACTATGAGGTACCACCTTATTCCAGCCAGAATGGCCATCATCAAAAAGTCTACTAACAATAAGTGCTAGAGAGGGTGTGGAGAAAAAGGATCCCTATTACACTGTTGGTGGGAAGGCAAATTGGTGCAACCACTGTGGAAAACAGTATGGAGATTCCTCAGAAAACTAAAAATAGAATTACCATTTGATCCAGCAATCCCACTCCTGGGCATCTATCCAGAAGAAGCCATGACTCAAAAAGACACATGTACTCCAGTGTTCATTGCAGCACTCTATACAATAGCCAAGTCATGGAAACAACGTAAATGCCCATCGACAGAGGAGTGGATAGGGAAGATGTGGTACATACACACAATGGAATATTACTCAGCAATTAAAAGGAACGAAATAACAACATTTATAGCAACATGGATGGACCTAGAAATTATCATGCGAAGTGAAACCAGTCAGACAATTAGACACCAACATCCAACGCTACCACTTACATGTGGAAACTAAAAAAAGGACACAATGAACTTCTTTGCAGAACAGATAATGACTTGTAGACTTTGGAAAACCTATGGTTTCCAAATGAGACAATCTGTGGGGTGGGGGGAATGCACTGAGGGTTTAGGATGGAAATGCTATCAAATTGGGTTGTGATGATTTTTGTACACCTATAATTGTAATAATATTCATTAAGTAATGAAGAAAACAAATTTAATAATGTTAAGTTTGGTATGCCTGTTTATTCAGTTTTTTAAAATATAGTGTATGTATATATATAATATACACACATATTACTTAAATGTGTACTCTTCAGAATAATCTACATGTCCTTCAAGAAAAACAATAGTTATACAAGACCAAAGATGTATAGACTTAATCAGATATCATATTTGATTTCTCTTTCATAACTTGTTTGGCATTATAAAGTGATTATAAATACAAGAATAATTACATTATTAAAAGTGAGTTACATAATACTGCCAAGGCTTGGGCAAGTAGTTTAGGTCTGGGATAAGCAGGACAATTTAAGAAGCTAGGCCAGCACTTCTTAAAGCATGCTGCCTGGATCACTAATTTCAAGGGATGCTAATAGGTATTACATGGGAAAAAATAGTTATACAGGGTTATCTTCTGTTTTAAACAGATTTCATTCCTGAAAGACTGTTTAAAGCTTTTATTATGCTAATGTTCATTATGAATCTCTTAAGAATGTGGTTAACCATGCAGTTTTTCTCAAACTTAATTTGGCTATAGGACTTTTTGTTTCACAGAGCATTTTTAAAAAATAAGTGACCCATGAATTACTCATTGTGAAATACCGTTTTATGCATAGTTGAAAGAGAAGCCAGCAGTGGAAAGGGAAAAGGATAAGAGAGTACAAAAATGGAACTGTAAATAAACAACCAACAAGCATCCTATTAATAACTTGGTGCCTAGCACAGTGCTTGACATATAGAATATATGTTTGTAAATATTCATGAAGTGAATGGAAAGGTGAAGACATGACTTAATCCTATAATCACTTTTCTTTTGAGATCAGAGCATTATACTTAAGAAATCAAAGTCCAGTATTATAGTGAAAAAAGCATTTGTTTTGCAGTTAGACATACCCAAGCTTAAGTCTACAACTAGATGCCTCAGGCAAATTATTTCATGAACACAATTAATCATCCTGAGCCTTAGTTTATCTTTGAATTACAATAAATACTATCTACTTTGCAACTTTTCATAAGGATTAAATTTACTACTTAAAGTTGCTTGACACAGAGTAGGTATTTAACAAATAAACGTTGCTTTCCTCCCTCCCCAAAGAATTGAACTTTGGTTCCAAATTATCGTGGAGGAAATCTTACATGAATGGGAGCCACAGTGAATCCGATTCCAGTTCCCACTCATGTACTTGCAGCTGCGTAGCCCCATGTAGTCCATTCCTCTAAGCCTTGCTTCTTTTTACAGAAAATGAGAATAACAATACCAAGCCTGAGGGATTATTTTGATGATGAAAATAGAAGTGCTTAGCAATCAGCTTGCACAAAGTAGGCCCTCAAAATTAACAGTCATTATTCTTGATTTCTGAGAGACTCTGCAGTAGAAATCCCATTTCATAAGCAGCCAACCCATTGTAAAGATCTTTCAGAACCATTGTAGCTCATGATTTGCAGACAACAGGTTTTCAACACACAAAGTCTATTCAAAGAAAAAAATGAAAATAAAAAATTTATGACCACATATGCACAGAGGTAACAAAGTATTTTTGTAGCTCTTGCAGGAAATTTACCACCATTCAGAATGTGGTCAAATTAGAATCCATCTCTCTTTTTTACTAAGTCAAATAACAATATTAAGTTTAGAAAAATATAGTAATCATAATTAAGTTATCTGGACTCAGAAATGAGGACAGTTGGTAGAAGACAAGCAAAGAAACATGATGATGATTATAAAGCTATAACTCTGACTTAGATCATTTTTTGTCTTGGTCTTGTCTCCATTGTTTCCTAAACTTAAATCTTTTTAAATATACTCATTTTCTTCCCCTTCAAAGAAAGTTCTGTAAGCTAAAATCACATCATATCTCTCCCTACACACACAAACACACACACATAAAATCTTTTACTATGGCATAATAGCCAAATAGATTTTATTTAGTATCTATCAGATTTTTAAAAAAAAACTTTGAAAGACTGACACTTTCTCAGCTACTCTATTGACTGCAAGGCAAATTCTCTTGGTTGAGTTATAAAGCTCAGGAAATAGACGTTTATAATGGCAAAGATGACAGACTTTTAACTAGAATGGCACCAGCACACCACTATAATTTTAGCTTTTGTCTAATTCCGACAAGAGCCTCAGTAGATCAAGGCTAATAGCACTCTGGGGGCTTCAACATTTCCGAGAGGGGCCATATAATTCAGTGAGCGTCTGGTGAGTATCCAGTATACATGTCAGAGAAGGAGGAAAGGAAGGAGTTGGCATTTTCCTCAAATGCCACTAGTCAGAGTTGTACTGAGAACAAGACAGAAACACTGAGAACAAAACAATGGCCAGTGGCACAGTACTCCGTATGGAAAAATTTTCTGGCAGCCCTGTCAGTTTAGCTGCAATTCAATTATGGGTTGTGATTGATTTATCTGAATTTTTTTCTATTAATCCTTTCAACATTTTTGGTCATGCAATTTTCCTGAATACAGAGGACAATGGGCTCTAGGGGATAAAAGAAAACACTGACTGTTGATATTGATATTGAGGTGTTGAATTCATTAGTATCCTTCTTCCAAGCTGTCCTAACCTCTCCAGTTTAGTGCTGTCTCATCCTTCTCCAAGAGAGGTTAAAAATATACTATTATGAGGAAATTGAATAGTTATCTGTTTTTATTTCCCTTGAGTGTATCTCAAAGTAGAGAAGAACTTCAAGTGAGTGTGTAAACTTAGTTGGCACTTTGTCCCCAAGAGGGATGAGCAAAACTTTGAAGGTGAGAAGTCTGGATGCTTGGTATCTGGAAGAAATGAAGTTTATTGGTATAGAAAGAATTCTTCATTTCATATTCTTTCTTGAAGAAATAGTTGTTGAATGGGTCTGTTAAGGTTCTCTAAATTCAATAATAAATTATTTTTGGAGTTTGATTAGTGGTTTATAAAGTGCAATACATAACTTTCAAAATAGTGTTTCCTTTAATGAAGTTCAAATCTTGTTAAAAGAAGTAAAGAGATATTTTAAATTCTTCTAGGAAATAAGGATAATTATTGGGGGATCAAGCTGCTGATAATGTTCTATTTCTTAATCTGGATGATAACATGAGTGGGTTCACTTTGTGGTCATTAATTGAACTGTACATGTATGATTTATGCACTTTCATGAATATGTATTAATGTCAAAAAGTTAATAATATAAGTACATTGTAGAACTAACAATGGAAGTTTAGACTAAAAATTGAGTAAAGGAAAACTTTTAAAACCATGGCCAACTGATAATGCAAAAGGAACTATTTCCTACATATTAATAGGCAATAAGTTAGTTTTAATTTGAAGTGTACTATTATAAGATTAGTGAAAATCACTTGTTTCCTGATAGACTGGTATTAATATCTCTTTAATAACTAGTTATGTTTAAATTTATTCTCATGAGTTGTGTGAATTTATCAGGTAAAGTGTTAATGAATGCCAGGTTTTTGCATTGCCATTCCCTATAATAGGTCGAAGGAGTAGGACCTATACTTCAGGTTCACATTTCTCAACTTCTATATGATGACACATATAGAAGTTGCTCTGTAACTGAGCAAAGTTAAAATCCAAAATTTACAAATACTTTACCTTATATAATGTTTTAATATTCACACCTGTGGTTATGTTTTTCTCTTTAGTATATATTTCTCTACCCTTTTTTTGAGTGGAAGAGAGAGAGACAGAAGACACTAGGAAAAACACATGACTGACAGACTATTTCATATATTTCATTGCCCATAACTGAAATCAGAATCTGTCTATGGGGAATGTATTGAGCATGCAATCTTTATCCATCCTGTGAGACACAGCAAAAACAAAAACAGACAAACAAACAAACAAAAACAACCAACTCTGACAATTATGGCTTTAAATCACAATCAGAGAATGTATTTGGGGCCTGGCCTTGAGAAATAGAACTGAGAGCTATCTTGGAGCACTCGTTTCAAACTATGATGTCCTTATTCATATTATCATCAAAGCCAAGTCCCATATTTTGATTAAAAACCTAGCTATGTTTTCATGTCACCAATGAAGCCACAGAGATTCATTCCATAGTTACCTCTCATCCAAAATATTTGAGATAGCTGAAAAGAAAAAATCAAGGTCAGGAGAGTACAGAAAGAAGTTACAATAATCTAAGCATATGTGTATGCCCAATTAATATATACATATTCAATTAATTATTGAAAGGAGAAGTAACAGAATGGTCTGTATTATATTTATATTTCTATCATTTAAGATAATAATTTTTAACTTATGTAAGTTTGACTTGCATCTGGAATTGATTGTGTCTGAATGCCTGCTCTGAAATCAAATACATGCAAAAATCAGACATACCCACAGACATTCAAATGTTGTTTGAGTTTTCATGGCCTGACCAGTTTCTGAGAAGAGATGAGGTCACATATTAGGTAAGCACTCAAATTCCACTGGCTCTTGTCCACACCTGCTTACAGGATCTCAGACTTCTGTAGAGTCCCTTAAGTATTTCTGGGAATCCTTGGGAAATGCTTCACATGTACTTACAGAAAAAATGTCTGATCCTGCTGGACTAACAGGCTCAGAAGTCTCTGCTAACTTAATTATCTCTCATTGGGCAAAACAGACTCCTGCTAGTTTTCACTGCTTCTCCAATATCTTATTAACTCTACCATTGCTCCATCAGGAACCACTCTCCTGCTAGAGTCATTACTAATTTACTGTCATTCTTAGCATACCGGAATTGAATCCATTTTGTGATGAAGAATGGGAGAAAGCTTTCCCCAGCCTCATATATGATTCTTTGTTAGGAGCCGACTGTAAGTTCTATGAAGTTAGATACTATATCTCTTTTTTTAAACAGATATTTTAGCATACAGCCATTTCAAGTTTAATTATAATCCTTACAGAAGACTCTGGTACAATCGAAAGTAGACCGAAAGCATCATGAGGGTAGTAACTATATCTGTTTCATTCATCATATCATTCATTAAATATTTGCTTAAAAGTGAATGAGAGCTAGAATAGGGGATGGATGGACTCAACACTACACTGCACTTGGAACTGCTCTTACCTACAATAACCAAAGTTTTAGCACAATGTTAATTTTTTTTTTTTTTTTTTGGTCTTTTTAGGGCCATACCCATAGCATATGTAGGGTCCCAGACTAGGGGTCGAATTGGAGCTGTAGCTGCTGACCTATGCAACAGCCACAGCAATACCAGGTCCAAGCGGCGTCTGTGACCTATACTACAGATCACAGCAACGCCAGATCCTTCAACCACTGAGTGAGGCCAGGGATCAAACCTGCGTCCTCATGGATACTAGTCAGATCTGATTGCGCTGAGCCACAACAGAAACTCCACAATGTCAATTTCATGTTGGTCTCTTTGTTGCTTTACAGTAAGTTCTTTCCCAGAAAGTTTCACAGTTGTCATGCCAATAGATTTTGTTAAGTTTGCATCTTTTTTTTTTTTTTTGGTTTTTGTCATTTTAGGGCCACACCCACAGCTCACAGCAATGCTGGATCATTAACCCACTAAGCGAGGCCAGCGTTCGAACCCACAACCTCATGGTTCCTAGTCGGATTCCTTAACTGCTGCGCCACAACGGGAACTCCAAGTTTGCTTCATTTTTGCTTTTTGGCTATGCCCATAGCATGTGGAAGTTTCTGGGCCATGGATAGAATACACGCCAGAGCAATGGCCTGAGCTACAGCAATGACAATACTGGATCCTTAACTCTGCTGAGTCACCAGGGAACTTCAAGTTTGCTTCATTTTTTTTTTCCACCATATATTTCTGATTTTCACATAGACTCAAGCTGGGATGTGTCTTTATAACTACATAATTTTAATAGAATGACAGAATATCAGTTACATGAAACAGATGCTTACTTTTATATTGTCCATCTACAGTGTAAGAACATTACAATAATATGTTTCAATATCTCTCCTCCTTGCCTTTAAGAAATTGTTTTTTTCTTGGCCATGCCTGCAGCATGTGGAGGTTCCTGGGCCAAGGATCGAATGTGTGTCACAGCGGTGACCCAATCTGCTGCTGTGACAATGCCAGATCCTCAACCCGCTGTGCCACAAGAGAACTCCAAGTAATTGTTTTCAGTCATTTGATTATGGTGTGTCTTGGCATTTTAGAAAACATTTTATTCTATTGCAGTTCACTGAGCAAAACCTGTAAATTTTTGTCTTTCACTAAATTTGGGAAATTTTCATATATTGTTTCTTCAAACATATTTCTGTACCAATTTTTTTCTCCCTCTTTCAGGGGCTGTAATGATGTAAATGTTAATGTATTAGATATTATTTAGAGAATCCGTTCAACTTTTCAATCTTATTTTATTTTTAAAATTTATTTATTTATTTATTTATTTTGCTTTTTAGGGCCGTATCACAGCATTTGGAAGTTTCCAGGCTAGGGGTCAAATTGGAGCTGCAGCTGCCAGCCACAGCCACAGCAACTCAGGATTTGAGCCACATCTGCAACCTATACCACAGCTCACTGCAGCGCTAGATCCCTGACCCACGAAGTGAGGCCAGAGATCGAACCCACATCCTCATGAATACTAGTTGGATTCTTTTCCACTGTGCCACAATGGGAACTCCTAAATTCTGTTCTTTAAATTGGATAATATCTTTCTTGATCTAGGTTCTATTTACTGCTCTATCAATACCATTTTGACAATGATCTCATCCAGCTAATATTTTTATTTAAGGTATAACATTTTTCAGTTCTAAAATTCCTAGTTGGTTCATTTTTTATAATTTCCATTTTCTGCTAAGAATTTCTATCTTGACTTAATCTCAAAGGTATTTACCTCATGGAGGGTGATTATATTACCTGCTTTTAAGATTTTGTTTGGTAATTCGAACATATTGGGATTGGCATCTGTTCATTGTTTATATTTTTTCCCTTAATAATTAGTCATATTTTCCTTTTTAAAAAATTTTAGTATTAAAAAATTTATGGATATTTTTAACTTTATGTTGTGGGACTCTGGTTCCTGTTAAATTCCTCCAGAGAAATTTTACTTGCTTCTGTTTTAGCAAGCAGTCCACCAAGTTTATACCACAAATGATGTCTTTCTTTCTGCAGGTGGTGATACCAATGCCATATGCTATGTTCTTTGAGTCTAACCCCTATATAAGTCACTGGTAGGGTTAATCTGGGACTTAGGTGGTGGTTTATATTATATATCCAATGGCAAAGTCTTTATTATGCTTCTCTGGGTGTGTTCCACCCATCTGCAGTTTGAGGTTGATCCTAGGATTTGTGTCCATTCACACAAAGGATTTAGGAGATCCACTTTTCCAACTCTGTGAACTCCCCACACCCGGAGTCCCAGGGTCCCTTTGAATCTGTTCCTCTGGCTAAAAAACCTGGAGTTTGCTCGCAATTTTAGCCACCTTCTCAGGTCCACAGTTCAGTGTGAATGGGCCTGCTTTCAGGGAGTAGCCGCAAGAGAACAGAGAGAAAGAAGCAATCATGGGAATAACTGGCATTCTTTGCAGAACAGAGGCTCTTTTTCCTGGTCCTTTATCCAGAGAGATGAGTTTTCTCTTGGAGCATCAGATACTTCTGCCTCTGTTGCAACTGGTGCTGGCCTCAGGATGGGTGGGAGAGAAAAATGAAAAAAAAAAAAAAAAAAGGAATTCTCCCCCCACCTCCGCTCTATGGCTTGGTGGGGGTCCCATTTCCTGGCATTGTGGTCAAAAGGAGAGATTCCCCAAGATGATTTTGTATCCTGATAAAAGTTTGAAGTTAAAGGAGAAAAGAAAAGAAAATTGTCACGGATCTTTCTACAGATTTTGACTCCCCTCCCCAATCTGTCTGCTATTATTTATATTTCAGAGATCCCATATCTTTGCTTTTTTGTATTTTGTCCATGGTTTTTGGTTGCAATCAGCTGGAAAGTTAGGTTGTAGCAGGAGTATTTCAACTCAGCCATCACCAGTAGTCTTCCCAGGCTCTCTTCCAGAAGAAATAATCACATCTCATTGTTTTCAAAAGCAAATGTTTAGCAGGTACTTATACAAGCTACCTATGTGCTACTATTCTGGCTTTACATGCTGGAGACATTAGGATCTTTAAGAAGATCTCACAATCAGTCAGGAAAGCCATTAGGGTTCAAGTATTGGTCATTTGAATTCAAATGGCTTTCCCATTTGCTCTCAGAGGGAAAAAATTACCTCATAATTGTCAGCAGGATAAAATACATCAAATTCACTGTTTTTTTATAACTTGTCAAGAGAGAGAAATGTTGGTTTTATGAATTGGAAGTGACAAATCACAACACTCAGTGTCTAGGTGCACTTCATCGATTCTGAAATATTCTAGTACATAAGATGCCAATGAGTTCTGAGTTACTTATTTAGTAATCTCACAAACTATCTTTTCTGTCCTCACTCAAATTATGGTTTGGGGGAAATCTGCTTTGATTTTCTTTTCCCATAAAGTTAAATTTACTTCTCAACTTCATCTCCTCTGCCCCACCCCACCCCCTCCACCGACCTAAATTCAGCCCACTGGGAAATATAAGAATCCTTAAGTTTCTTTCCAACATTTAGAGTACATTTTCTTGGCAGAAAACTACAATTCTTGTTTATATGGAAAATCATTTAGCCAAATGAATATTCTTGACCCATTCTATAAAAACAAGATTGTTCTCTGCTTATATTTTTGAAGGACTAATTTCTACATGTTAAAATGGAGGAACAGGTCCTGAAAAGGTCTCATAGTTAGAAATTTAAATTTATACAACTACAGTCTTAGTAAGTTTACTTATTTTTAAATGATGTATAAGAGACTTAGAGAACAGGACACAAAATCTTACACAGTTCAATGAATTATAAGTGAATACCCATGTAACTACTACTCAGGTTAAGAAACAGAACATTGCAGAGTTTCTGCTGTGGTGCACGGGGTTAAGGATTCGGTGTTGCCGCAGCTGTGGTGCAGGTTGAGCGAAAAAAAGAAATAAATAGAACATTGCCAGAACTTTGAGTCATTTGACTTTTTATGTTTCTTTAGAGACCGTTCTAGTGTTTCAGTAGTCTTCTAGTTGCAGAACATCATTTGAATTAAATGTAATGAATTTACACACTTAAAAAAAGCGCCTTTAAACGTCTTTACAGAAGGAGATGGAGTATCTATCTATATGTGTTTGTCCTTCATAACTTTTATATTTATAGTCTAAGTAAACACATGATTAACTTGCTTTACCCCATAAATGTCTTCTTAAATATTATATGGAAGTGAATTTTACCTAATATAAAGCATTTAAATGCAATAAGCAAGGAAATGGGATGTTATTAAAGCTGTTGTGAATCTTTTGTAACAAGACAGTTCTCTTTACAGAACAAATAACCACCCCTAAGTTATCTCTTTTAAAAATGGATTTGTGTACTCTATAAAGATTCCTTAAAGTGGGGTGTATATATTTTTACTAAGGTAGATTTGACAAACTTTTGGTAGCTTTGATGGAACTAGATCTATATTATTAAAATCTGAGCTTGTATAGAATAGATGTACTGGAATTTAAAAAAATCCTTTTCTGTGCCAGTCAAGAAGTAATTGTACTTGTCCTCATGTTAAGCCTTTGTAAACAAAGTGTCAAATTTAGATGCTATAGCACCTGTATTTTTTCTAAATTTATCTTTACATAGCTCAGTTAAGATCTGAACATTTAATATAACTTTGAATAGAAGTACTTTGGAGTGTTTCATTTTATTTACTCTAAGTCCCAGTGTATCCCAAAGTTTGCCTCCTGCTTATGATTTCTACGGAAAATGAGCAAATCACTGTATAAGAAATGTATTTAATTGATTCATGCTTTAGTAGGCCCACATATAAATCTGAGTAAACAAAATTCATCTCTGAGAATCATAGACGGTACCCTGTATGCTGCAAAATCATTATTTCCAATACCTAAAATTCTTACCTGGTCCAAAAATCCAGATATTTAATATCCAGCAAAATACTCTATCGAGAAAAAAAAAAAGTCCTAATTTTTCTCTCTAAAGTTACATACAGCTTTACATAATGTTCTTTTCTTTTTTCTTTAGTGATGCAAAGGTTTTTTTTTTTTTCTCCTCAAAGGATTTTTAATTAGGCATTTCTCTAAGACAAGAGAAGCATAATTTTACACATCCATTAGCTAATATGCATTTAGAAATCTGTGATTAACAGCTTGAAATTGTGCCAGTTCTCTTGCACTAATTAAATATTCACAAATAAATGTGAATAGCCTTCTTTAATTTTGATAACTTTTCCTTGAGTTAAATTGTTCCCACCTACTGAAACTAAAAATAGATCACCCCTTTTTCACTAAGGATAGCAATCACCCCCTTTTCTTTTTTTCTTTTAGAACTCCTAGTGTAGCTAGAGTTCTCATTAGTCCAGATTGTATAGTGCAAATTTGGTTAGTGTTAGGTTAATGTCAGTATGTTTCATGTGGTTAAGATAATCTTAACAGACTTGTAAAGGTTGTCTTAAAATAAAATAAAAGGTGTTTTATTATTGTTAAAATGCACATTTTTAACCAGGAATACTAAATTTTGTGAAATACAATTTATTGTATGCCTATAACAAAATTATATGAACATGAAATTTTTTGAAATGTATATCTGCTCATTCTAGGTGTTTTCTCTCATCTAAGTTATTCACTTGTCATTTTCCATCTTTGTCTTGATACTAATATCAAATTATGCATTTTGTCATGATTTTAAAATAATTTCTTATGGGATCTTTATTTTTTTATATTAAATGATTTGTGTTTTCCTTGATATCTGAATGTATTATCCTGTGCCATGGTAACTTATATCAAGTATATTAGTGTGCTGGATTTTGGAAATAATAACACTTTGCAGAAATATACTACTTTAAAACTGTTAAATTTTTTTCACACCCATTATTCATTTGATACTCATAAAAACACTGTGGAATACTAAAGGCACACGTTACTTCTCACATTTCAAAGACGAGAAAACAAAAGTCTAAGATTACTTGACAACTATTGTCAGAACTTAAGACTTTTTTTCTTCATGCCCTACCATGGAAATATCAGGATTCATCCAGTAACATGAGAGAAACAATTGAGACTAACTCTTTTAGATTACTTGCCCTGGCATTAACTTTTTTTCAATGTATTTAATATTTTAGATTTGGACTACACTTTTTTTATATTATGCTAAATTACTGTTCAGAAAAGTTAAAGTCCTAATCTGCAAAAGTAAAATATCTATACACATAATTCTTAGTGACATTTCAATTACCATAAAACAGTGATTGGGATTTATAAAAAAATCTCTTAGATGAGTCATTTAATTCCCCAATCATCATTTTCCAAATTAATATTATTTTATGAAACATGAATAACCACCGTAAACAATTACTCAGCAAATCCTTTAAGAACA
Source organism: Catagonus wagneri (assembly GCA_004024745.2). Lineage (NCBI taxonomy): Eukaryota > Metazoa > Chordata > Mammalia > Artiodactyla > Tayassuidae > Catagonus > Catagonus wagneri. The sequence goes on along the minus strand of PVHT020000015.1, from coordinate 31,955,568 downwards.
AAATTACCTTGCTAAAATAAGCTCTAAATGATCATGATTGCCAAGTCAAATTTTAGCAATTCTTTTCAAATTTATTTTTAAAACTGCTAATCTAAAAAGCTCCTGGGCTACTGTATTTAAGACTCATCTGTCAGTGGAAGTTTTTATTTTTATTTGGGCTGGGGAACCAAGTCTTACATTGCATAAAGAACTTATTATAAGTTGGAAACTGTCGTATCTTACCGGCCTTGGGGCAAGGACATTACAAAAAAAAATTGATTGGAATAAAGGGTAACTGAAATAGTGGGCTTTTCTATTAACAAAATTCCTTCAGGTTTTTGTCCTTGCATGTTCTTGTTCTTAGTATCTATTCCACACTCTTGGACCTTCCCTTGTTTCTCTATTCATTCATCCTAGTTTGGATTATTTAAGCTTGAATGGAACTCACACCATACATCAACTCTGTGCCAATGTTTACTTGTGATGACTGAATCTACCCTTAACAACTAATAGTAAACTTTATACGTACCATTTATCCCTCTTGTTCATTACCAATCTTATTCATTCTGACCTCCCAAATTTTATTTCTTACCATTCTCCCACATCCCCAAAGTTGACTAAAGAGGTGGTTACTCCTTTTCTCTGCCCACAATCTTTAAGAAACCCCTGACCTATTTGTAACCTAAAACAATGGATACGTTTAACTTTTCCTGCATTTTTTTGTAGAATATGCTAAATCATGATTTTTTAACATGAATGTGGTTTATTTTGATTAGAGTAAGTTGCTGATGAGGTTCGGGTGGCAAGTGGAATCCTTATGTGGCACTGATAATTTCTCTCTTGGAAAATATATTTATTTTTGCTTATGTATTATTATGGCAGTACTCTATCTTTTCATTAGAAAGAGAAACAGAATAAAATTGAATCAGTAAGATCTATCTCAATTTATAGAACTCAAAGTGTCATCTTCACATTGTTGGGTAGGAAATTTAAAGCTTCTAAATGAGTTTTTAAGGTACAATAAATCACATATGAGGTACTGTTCAAACTGAGCACTTCATGTAAAGAAATGCGGGATAAAGTTACTAGCCTGAAATTTACAAAACAAATAAGAGAAACAAAATGAAGCCTAGAAGTCACACAAAGAATTTATTGTCAAAGGAGTTCTCACTGTGGTGCAGTGGGTTAAGAATCTGTCTGCAGTGGCTCCAGTTGCTGCAGAGGTACAGGTTCTATCTATAGCCAGGCTCAGTGGGTTAAGAATCTGGTGTAGCCACAGCTTCTGTGGCTCATATTCCTTTTTTTTTTTTTTTGCTTTTTAGGGCCACCCGCAGCATATGGAGGCTCCCAGGCTAGGGGTTGAATCAGAGCTACAGTTGCCAGCCTATGCCACAGTCAGAGCAACGCGGGATCCGAGCTGCGTCTGTGACCTACACCACAGCTCACAGCAATGCTGGATCCTTAACTCCCTGAATGAGGCCAAACACTGAACCTGCAACCTCATGGTTCCTAGTCGGACTTGTCTCTGCTGAGCCACGACAGAAACTGCCAGTGGCTCATATTCAGTTCCTGGCTCTGCAACTTCCATATGCCACAGGTGCAGCCATAAAACAAATTACTACCACAAAAGAGAGGCAGAATACTTTCGAATGTACAAACGAGAAATGTACAACCCAAAGTATCATGGCTAGAGACATAGAATACTTACTGTAAGAAGAGAATATAAAGCATTTTAAATATTGTCATATATGGTAAGTTGTTAATATTTTTGTAAAGACATTTTGCAAGAGCCATAAAAATGGTAAAATGCTTTGATGCAAAAATTCTATATCTAGAAATTATGCACAAGGAGCTAATGCACAAAGACGTTTACATTATTGTTTAGATTTATGAAAAAATAATAAAAAGCTTCATTATAAGAATGGATAGGTAAGTGATATTACCCACATTATATAATCATTAAAATAATACTATGACTTTAATAATAGAGGATAGTGTTAGATGAAAAGTATGCAAAATATTATGCACACTATGTTTGCTACCAGGCAAATACATATGATTATGAAAAGTAGATCTGAATATCCTCAAACCATAATTATTTCATTAGCATTCTTCAGTAGTGTCAGAGAAGAGAAAATATGAGAACAAATGATTTATCATAAAAATGCATTGGCATCATCTAATAATTACAATATAGTCTATATGTAACCTCTTTTTTTCTTGCCAGAATCTTTCCAAGAACATCTGTTTTCCCCATTGCCTCTGTTTCTGCTTGCCTTTAGTATAGAAACTTGTCATTTTAAATGTTCCTTCAGTTATCCAATAAGGCAGTTGAACTCCTATCTCTTAGTTGTTTATAGGGCCTTTGTCATCCAACTCCTTAAAAAACTCAACTCTATATTTTACATTCATTATCATTGAACCCTCATAGCAACCCTAGGAAATTATATTCTTGTAATAATAGAAAGAGGCTAAAGCTCAAGTAATTAAAACAACTTATTTAAAATTACACAGGCTGGTAGAACTATTCCTTAAAACTCAGAACCACCTGAATTCCAAATCAGTATGCTTTTGAATGCACCATGATGGCTTTTTCTTCATAATTATCCCTTAAATCCTCACCTCTCATTTTCATTCATTTAACTGTGCCCCTACTATGTGATAAACACTGCGCTAAATTCAAGGACACATGGATAAATAAAATAGTCCCACTCTCAAAGAGGTCTATTCTGTCTTTCACCATTCATTCACTCTCTAATTCATTCACAGATTATGTAATGAGCACCTACTATGTGACAGGTACTTTTTATAGGAAAGCTAAAATATAACCTAAAATATTACTTAATTATAACAGAAGATAAAATAGTAAAATGTATACAGTCATAATAAAGACATAAACATGTGGATAAAGCTGTCATAATGCAAGACAAGGTCTTTCAAATAAATTAGAAATGCTTAAAAACAACAAAACATACCCTTACGGAAAAATATTCTTAAGAGAAAATATGAGATTCCCAAAACATTGATGATAATCCCAAGTAGGAAAGCCCAAGGACAGAAAGCCTTACAGTTTACATCACCAACAAAGGACTTTATAAATACTGATTACAGCAAAATAAAGCAAACCAGTCACACACAGCCACTTTAACTCCGCCTCTCATTCTCCATGCTTTATGTTCCTTTCCTCATCTTCTTCAAACATTTATCTATCTTAGCCCTTAGACCTTACATTCAGTGAAATAATTAGAGCATTATACCTAATAGAAACATAAGTCCAACTTTCCAACACATATGACCCTCCTCTGATATTTCCTGATCACTAGAGAAAATTTATATACTTTTTCATCTGCAGAAAAAAATAAACAACAGTTTTTCATCAGAGTTGCTGTGATTTCTGTGTTCCTTATCTACTTACAAGTAAAAAGAAAATTAGGTTGAACAGTATGAGTTAAAAATCTATCATTTGCATACAGCTGACTGTAGGTGGAAAAATCTCATCAGTAACAGAGTTCCATAATGTTTTTTATTATCACATAAGAAACATAAAATTTTAAAATGTCTTCAGAAGTATTCCAACAACAAATGTATTGTCATGGTGCTGAATAACAGAAGCCATATACTAATCTGTCTCTCCTGTGTGTGAATGTCCCAAAAATGAGTCTTACTTGCTCTCCTTTGCTCACTCTCACTCCAGCTTTCTTGCTTTCCAATACTGTGGCTAATTTAGCAGACAAGATCAAAATGAACTGTCAGAAGTAATAACTATATTAAATACTTTGGTAATGGGATAAAGAACATAGAAGCAAGGATTGTTCCAACTCTTTTGATAATGTATGACAATTTTGTTATGATGTTTACATCTCAAAATTTAATTGTTACCAGACATACTAATAGAAAACTCCAGTTGGAATTAGATTATTCTACTTATTTTCCCTAGATTTTTAAAAAACTCTGTCATAACTTTATATTTACGTATAATCACCTCATACTCCTTTGAAGCAGGGCCTATACTGGTCTTACAAAGGAATTTAGTATTGAGAGATAGTTTGCTGCATTGGGAAAAGCTCTAGATTTTGAAATAGACAGTTTGGGTTTCAAATCTTGCTTCTACCATTGCCAGTGAAAAGGAACAGGGCCCTATGATTCCCCCTCTTCTCCCATGTCCTTCACCTGCCTGTGGTCAGTAGAAAAACTTTAGCCAAAGAACAAGTTTAATCAGAGAAGTGAGAAAATGCAGAAGAAAAGGAAACAGTCCAACAGGAGAAAATAATAATAGTTTAGTCATAAACAAAAGTCAAGGACTTTTAGGTCCTCTTCAAGGGCTATAGATAATATTCTGTCTGAGCCATATCCTTTGAGCTGCTTTGTAGAGACTAAAACCGCCACCAGGTGGAAGAAGGTAATTACATGATGACCAGACTGTAGCCATGACATAAGCTGCCACAATTCTAAGAATTGGCCTCAAAGAAATGGGAACAAACTGACCCTCCAACTGAAGGCTTACTGTACTTTAAACAAGATGATGTTGGTCAGACCACTGCATGACCAATTTCAAGATGACTAACAGAGCTGACTGTGCTGTTTCTGTATGTAACCTCTTCCCACTGCCTATACACCTCTCAAACTCCCCTTTAAAACTCTCACCCACTGATTGTCAGTAGGGGGAGCTGGCCTTTGGACATGAGTCCACCCTCTCTCCTCTCTGCTGAACTTCCCCCCTGGTTGTCAGCCTCTGAAATAAAGCAACTGCTATTGTTACTTCTTGTTCCCTCATTTGGGGTGGGGATATGAGAAGGCCTTTGATTTTATGAAGGATAGTGTTATGTTGGTGCTGGAAACACAGAGTTGTTTATATTGTATAGATGATCAAATATGTGAAGAAGGGTGTTTCTGGATGCTGAATGGTTTAAAAGTTATACTGTGCCAGTTTTTAAGCTATTCTTTCTCAGCCTCAAACCACCCTCTTCTATTCTTTGTGATGCTGGTGTTGGGACTCTGCAAACCACATTTATGCTATGCCAGCTTGTCTATGTGTTCAGCTCTGCCAATATTGGGGACGACTGGGAGACTGCAAAGCTGAAGGAGAAAGAAGAGACATACTTCTTGCACAATCTCTGTTGGTTTCTTTTCAATATCCTGTTCCTTTGAGTCCCACACTTCCTCCTAGCAACCTCTAACATCCTGGAAGCAGCAGGTCTTTCCCATTGTAGCTTTTGAATCCAGATCTCATTTTTCTAATATGTTCAGAACCAGTCTCATCCCACCTGCTTTTCCTCCTCCCCCACTGCCACTGGTCACCAGTGCCCCTCTGCAGAGGTCTGAGAATCATTGCCACAGAGATCTTCCTCTGAGTTTCCAGTTGAAATAATCCCAGATTCCTCTTTGTCCAGCTGTAGGTGTGGTGGTTGCTTCCTGTAGTTAACTCCATGATGACTTAGTGTTCTCCTTTCACTTTTTCAGTAATCAAGTTAACCATCTTTATATCTAGTTAACAATTTCTTACATATAAATTGTCTTTGCTCAAAAGCACTAGTGTAGTTTTTGTCCCTGTCTGGACCCTGACTGTTAGAGCAAGTTATTATACTTACCCGAAATTCAATTTGTTCATCTAAACATGGGGACAACAATGCAGGAAGTCCTCATTTTCCACAAGTAAATAACACCAGAAAAGTCTACTTAAATGAATATACTTTAAAAGAGGACCAAAAATGCATTGCAAATTGTGATTAAAAGGTTTTATTGGGACAAAATCTTGAAAAAGTAAATATATAAAATATTTATCTTACATTTAACAAAATTATATTTATAATTAGAACTAAACATTACTTCTCAGAACAAAGACTGATTTGATGTTGATTTTGATTTTTCTTATATGTAATTTTTCCTGAAAAAATTGCATAGCAACATAATATTATATGCCAAACTATTTACTTTGTCTGAATACTAATTAATAGAGCCATTTCTGAAAAAAATATGCAAGGGTTTCATGAGTTTTCTGAAGGACTGTCTTCATCATTCCAGTCATAGTTGTCTTATTCAAATACTACTGATCTCTGCATGAGTCCCATTTTTCATTGGTTTCACATGTAATTTCCAGTACTGTTTTTATTCATTTCATGGAATTTTCTACTTTTTGTAAAATTTACAGTTTTACATTGTGATGAATTCAAATGCCTTCATTAAAATACTGGATTATGGCTAGTACAGGATAATGGGAAGAGAGTGAAACTAGTATTTACCATGATGGAATAATTAAGTGGGCATTAATTTTATGTAGTTTATTAGTGAATAATTTTGCATTTTGATTATGTTTGCTTCTAAAGAAATCTTATAACTACCAGGAGTAACATGATTAATGCCTGGCCAGCAAGGATATTCTTTATATACACTTGGTGAAATAGTTGTATCAAAAAAGGTCATTATAAAAAGTGTATATCACAGTACCCGGACCACACACAGTTGGTCATAATAGTCACCATTTTTAAATTTTAGTGATTTAGTTTAATAAGTGTGTATTTTATCATATTCTTTTAATCTTTATACCTTAGTATACACGATTTGATCTGGTCCTTTAGTGAAAATAGTTTTAGATAAGAAGACACAATAGAACATGGGTACACCCACCTCAATCAAGAAATAGAAAGTACATTTTTCACTGGAGATATGATATGGTTTCTTCTCTATCTTTAAAATAAAGTGAGGCCTTTATTGAAAGGCCAGTTTTAGAGAGAAACAGTGTCAGAGTATTTAGCTATAAAGATGCATCAGTTTTTAGAAACTGAAACTCCTATAAGGGCACTTAAGATTATGTTTTCGATTCATGGATAAAGGTAAAGAGAAGTAGCAAGGTAATAAAATGGAGTTAGAAACACATTGCCCAACATTCTAAGAGAAACTAAAATGAGCCGTAATGTTTTGACTTTCTTTTAAATGGAAACAGCTCTGCTTGAACTTTTGACATAAAAACACTTACTATACTTACTGCAAATCTAAGGGTTTGCTCATGGCTTATGGCTATCTAACAAGAAGAGGCTGAAGCAAATTGAAACATGAATCTATGGTTTCTCAGGAGATGAGTATATACGCCAGGTGTGTTGACTTGAATGTGTATTTCCTGTCAATAAAAATACATTAGGACATGTAAATTATATCTAAAATAATATCTCTTTACCTTTTAAAAAAACACTGATTTGATTTCTATGAGTAACTGCTTCAGCTTGATATTAAAAAAAGAATCTCGATTCACTAAAATATTATGTGTTACTAATGCCAGTTTGTAAGCACAGTGGCTAGGTTTGCTTCCAGTTTATAATAGAAAATGTGTAGATCAGGTTTCACAGAGACATACATCAAGAATATATTCCTAACAACAACAAACCTTGACAATATAGCATATGTATTGTTTCTTATCTTCTAAATGTACATATTGATCCTACTTTTAAATGGTTAGTTTTCAAAGCAATGAGGTCCTACTGTAGAGCACAGGGAACTATATCCAATCTCCTGGGATAGAACATGATGGAGGATAGTATGAGAAAAATAATGTATAATATATATGTATTACTGGCACTATGCTGTATATCAGAGACTGACTCAACACTGTAAATCAACTGTACTCTAATACAAGTAAAATAAAATTTTAAAAATGGTTAGTTATCAAGATCAGACTTAGCAACTAAGGGTGTATCTACAGGTTAAAGTACCATATGACAAATAAATTTGGTCAAATATGTTCTATGTACTCCAAGAACATTAAATAATAAACCATAGGCTGAACTACATTTAACATCATAAAAGTATCAACACAATACTAAAAGCATTTCACAAAGCCTCTGCATAATGAGAATATAATGAATGTAATTGTTTCTTCAAAATATTTCCCTTTTAGGCATATGTATTTTTTAATGAGATTATCCTTTTCATTTTCCTCAGGCTTACCTCTTCAAATAATTCAATATGCTTTTCTTTCTGGAGAGACTTACAAATCTGGTTATGAAATTCATTAGCCTGCTTATCACAAATGTTGATTCACCGCTCTTCCTCTTGCATCTCATCAATCACAAGTTCAGTGTATTCTTTTTCTTTTCTAATAGCCTTTCCTTTCATTCCCCCATCACAACTCTTGTTCAGACCCTCATCATTGTTCCCCTGGATATTTGTCATGATCTCTCTCTCTCTCTCTTTTCTTTTTTGTTTTTTGCTTTTTTTTAGGGCCACACTCATGGCATATGGAAGTTCCCAGGCTAGGGGTAGAATCTGAATCAGAGCTACAGCTTCTGGCCACAGCCACAGCCACAGCCACAGCAACGTGGGATCCATGTCATATCTGCGATTTACACCACAGATCACAAAAAGACAGTGCTGGATCCCTCACCCACTGAGTGAGGCCAGGAATCAAACCTGCCTCCTCAAGGATACTAGTTGGATTTTTTTCTGCTGTCCCCAAAGGGGAACTTCTCATCATGACTCTTAAGTAGTTTCCTTGCCTTCAGTCCCTCCCCACCTGCTGACCAGTAAATCACCATAAAACACTATTTTGTACACATCACCCTCTGTTTAAATCCTTCAATGGCCCCTTAATTGCCTAACAAATAAGCCTGTAATTCCTCAGTTTCACATTTAAAGTCTCCCACAATCTGGTCAAAATCTTTATATTGCTCTGCTTTGCAGGAATGCTCTTCATCACTCTCTCTGCTTATTTAACATCTACCCTATCCCCAAACCCCTACTGAAACCACAAAAACTGTGAAGACTTACCAGTTTGCACCACTCCATACTGTTCTTCCAGATTACCTCTCAGCAACTGTAGGTGGTACTGTCAAATCCTTCTGTAAAATTACATTTCCTACCTGGTACATTTGTGGAACTTTGTATGATACTTAACTCAATATATCATTTCAATACAAGTACTTACTATAGAAGCACAAGTAGTTTAGAGACTGTATCTGTCAATTACAACTGTCAGACTGTTGATTATTTTGACCTCTATAAAACCCTGATACAGTTGGGTGCCCTTTGATTTAAGGAAATATCCTGATGTTCAGAAATGTTTTTCATGGCACTGTGTCAAATGCATTTCATGGCACTGTGTCAAATGTATCTCTTTTCTGTTTTGTTCTCTGTCATTTTAGTGCCAAGCTGGAAATCTAAAACATTATTTTATAGACTTTTTTTCCTACCAGGCAATGCCATAAACTTCTTTCTTTATATCTTATGCTGCATCTTTCTTGAAAGCAAAATTAGCATGGGTTTTGATGCTTATCAATAAGATCAGTACAGTCTAATCAAAATTATACTTCCTCTGATGCAGAGTGGTCTTTATAGCAACCCAGCTCTGTAACAGTCTTATAAATAGTAGTGATTGAGTTTTATTATAATTTCTCCAGTTCAGATTGATTATTTAATATCCAAAATCTACAATGAAAGTGAATCATTTAAAAGTAAGCTGACTGTTCAATGTATGTTCACCATATTCTTTAAATATAGCTTGGTGTAAATTTTTTCATGATCTGTCAAATATACAATATCACAGTAAAAAAAATCATTTTCTCTGTGCTGTTAAGATATTGTTTCCTCAAACTAGAACACTAGAAGGCTGACATTTTTTTTTTCTTCTTTTTACTTCATAAAACAGTGAGAACAAAAACAGGATAAAGCCCATAGCAACAAGATATTTCTTTTACCATCTGTTTGATTTATGTCGAATTTAAACGGCTTGTATTTTAGAAAGGAATCTGTTTTCTGTCTTCAAAAGGATGCAGTCCAACATCTCTCAGCTGCTAATTTTTAGCACTTAGAGGTTCCCTTGGGCTGCTGTCAACTACAACTTATTGCATAGGTACTTTTCACTAAACTCATTATAAAGTGATTAGCCTCTAGCAAGATAGTGCAATGCTATAGCCTGCTTGCACTATATGTGGCTTTGCAACTGAATTTTGGGCTGTCAAATCTCATCAGATAGTGAGTATAGAATGAATCCTGGGTTTCGACACATAGAATGTTGACAGGGGTCTTGTCACTTCTCTTTTAAATCATACCTTTCAAGAAAATATATGCACACACATACACAAATACACATGCACATGCAACATGTGTTCAAAATGCATCATTAGTTTAAAATGGATGCCATCTTTAGCTAGCCTCAAACACATTTTTAAAATTCATGAATTATTTTGCTGTTTATGCTTTAAACCCTAAAGCTAATTAAGTAGCTCTACCTAGATTCTACAGATAGTTATCATTAATGTATGTAAGAGTGCTGCTTTTTTATTAGCACATTTAATTTGACAATGCTTCTTGCCTTAAGGTACCAATGTTAGTCAATACTTTTGAGTCTCATAGGCTGTCTCAGTCTCCAATGCAACTAAAATTAGACTGGTTATGTAGTGGCATGGATTACTAGAAGTAGAAGGGTCTTTTTGGTTATTTATTTGCAAGCCTCTCTAACAAGGTATGCAATATTCCAGCTCCCATATTCACTATTGTCTGAAACTAGCACTACTGTGTGATACCAAATGGCCTATACTAGAAGCTACCCCAAGCTACATTGTCTGTCTTCACTGATCTCATTGTTCAGGTCATATTCCCAAACAATTATGACACGATTAAGCTCATGACACACGTGTAGAAGTTTTCAAATATAAAAGGGCAAAGTGCACAGTACCTGGGAACAAGCCTGAACTTAACATTCCAAAATTTTTCATTGTATATCTACTTCAAATCTAAAGGCTAATTCAAAACAGATGACCTACTTTTAATTAAAAAGTCTAAAATTATTTCATTATTTGCTATATTTTCTCTCATTTAAAGTGAACTAGGATTTATTCTTTAGAGGGAATTGATAGTCTTTGAATGTGTAGATTATCTGCTATGCATTTCATTTTGCAAATTATTCCTGTGCAATTTTTCATACTCATTTAAAGAGTCTGGCTCATTAGAAAGTGCCTAGATACTGTCTTTCCACAATGCACTATGCAGAAATAGCAGGATGTGGTGGATTCAACACACAGATTTTCATATCAGACAGATTCCTGTGGGCCTTTGTTTATCTTCAATATGAGGATAATGCAATTAATTCAGAGTGTTGTGAGGTTTCATTATATATCTATTTATTTAAACATACATGGAGTTCCTGTTGTTGCTCAGTGGTAATGCACATGACTAGCAACCATGAGAACGTGGGTTTGATCCCTGGCATCGCTCAGTGGGTTAAGGATCCGGCATTGCCATGAGCTGTGGTGTAGGTCATAGACACGACTCAGATCTGGCATTGCTGTGGCTGCAGCACAGACCAGCAGCTGCAGCTCCAATTCGATCCCTAGCCGGGGAACTTCCGCATGCTTCAGGTGCAACTGTAAAAAATAATAATAATAATAATAAGACAAAAAAACACATATATATGTATGTACATATATACATGTGTACATTTTTCCTGGCACATAGGGAACACAATAAATACTATCATTACATGTTAATTTTATAATTATATGAATATATTTCTGTATCAATATTTGTATTTTATTTAAAATATGATATTAATCCAAGTAAAAATAATTAATGATGTGATTTATTATAGAAAACATTTAAAAATGCACCCTGGATACAATATTTATTTTTATTCTATACCCATCATATACATATATGAATATATATGGTACAAATAATGCTCTGTTGCTTATAAAAATGAACTATGGAAAAAGTGAATTATGGGAATAATTATTTTATCAAATTAAATAGAATTTTCACTATTTTCCTTGTATTAAAAAAGAAAAAAAAACATTAATTCTTCTTCTACTGTTGGTTAGAATCACAGATAATTTTGGCACTGTATATAAATTATTTCATGATCCACTTCCCAATCTATCCTTGCCAATTTTATCACCTTCAATTTCTCAATGAACTCTAGGCTCCAACCACACTTCTATTACCATTCTCTATATACTATTTATAATAAATTATTTTAGGTATTTCCTTGTACTGCACCATCCTTGCATTCCTAAATTGAACCCTGAATTTTATGACTAATTCATTAATTTGATTTTTAGTTAATACTTTTGTTTCAATATTTCATAAATTGGATGAAACTGTAGTTTTGCTTTTTAATTTAATTTAATTTATTTAACTACGGTTGATTTACAATATTGTGTTAGTTTTAGGTGTACAGTCTATAGCTTTTTCATTATAGGCTGTTACAAGATATTGACTATAGTTCCACATGCTATGAAGCTGTACTTTTCTTTATCAAGTTGTCTTTGTGAGTTTTTTAAGCATTAATGTGTATTGTTTAAAAGAAGGAAAAAAAGTGGAAGCTTTTCTTCTCCTTTTATTTTTGGAACAGTTTCTTAATGTTGGAATTATCTTTTGCTTATAGTGTTAATAGAATTCACCGTGTGAAGCTCCTTTGGCTGATTTTTTTTTTAGAGGATAGGTAATCTGACAATTTTCTCCATTTATAATATCTTTTTTAGTGGAGATTCAATAAGAAATGGATTTATAGGTATATTATTTGCAGTTAAAATGGAAGGTTCAAAAGCATTAAAAGCAAGAAATCATTAACAATTTTGTCCCTGACCAAGTGGATTTGGAAGTAGAGGTCTGCACAGGAAAATGGACTTTTACTTTTTATTAAATTATTCCGTATAATTTAATTTTTATATAAAGTAAAAACTATTTTAAAAATTTTTTTTTTTTTTTGCTTTTTAGGGTCGCACTCATGGCATATGGAGGTTCCCAGGCTAGGGGTCTAATTGAAGATACAGCTTCCTGCCTACGCCACAGCTACAGCAACGTGAGATCTGAGCCACGTCTGTGATCTACACCACAGCTCACAGTAACTCCGGATCCTTAACCCACTGAGCCAGGCCACGGATCGAACCTGCATCCTCATTGTTCCTCGTTGGATTCGTTTCTGTTGCACCATCATGGGAACTCCAAAACTATTTTAATTCTAATAAAACTAGTTTAAATGTCATTAAAGGCATACTCATCCGTCATATGAATATACTTATAAAATTGGAGGTACTCACTTTTTACTTTCTACTGTATTATTTGAAAGTTTATGGTGAATTTGCATTACTTTTGCTGTTAAAAAAATCTGCAATGACTTTCTCATTACCTAGTAAATAAAATGCAAACTCTTTAGTTTAAATACAAAGTTCTTCATTATCTAGCACTGCTCTGCCTCTACTGTTTCTGTATTTTACTATATCCATCCTCATTCTGGTCATATTTACCTTTCTATAAGGATTTTTACATAACTCTTCAAATCCACATAATATGCTTATTTTACCTGTAACACTTTTGTTGCTATCCCTGTTCTATATTCTAGCTACTCCTCCAGACATAATAGCTTACTAGCTTACTCCTCCTTAAAACCTCAGCTCTAGAGGTACCTCTAGAAACTGGGATGCTGTTCATAGAGTCTTAGGCTCTTGCGTTATAAAAAAAAAAAAAAGAAAAAAAAAGAAAAAAAAACACAGGGCTCTACTGAAATTTTGTATTTACTTGTCTGATACCCATTTGATTTTGAGTTCTATGCAGTTGGCTCTAGAACATTGGGATAATGTTTGTTTAATCAGTGATGCATGTTTGTTTTGTATATGTACAACTATGCTTCATTTCAGTAGAATCTTTAGATTTAAATTGTTAGGTATTTCTGTAGCTTATATATTCCTTGATAACAAAAGCTAAGTCATATGTAGCCTTATATTTTCTAAGTACATAACATAATAATATTCTCACATTTTACAAATTGTCAAAATAAATATGTACAGTATTTTTAACCATCACTGTATGTCCTGATTCCCCACTATAACTATTCATATTTCATAAATGATTAAAATTTATCATTTTATTGTGAAACAGACCCTAATATTCATCATCAGTGAATATTTTGCTGGTTCTTATACCAAGTCCTTATGAATATTACAGTATTAGAAATTATCCCTTGGCTATTACCCAGGAAAAAACTGTAGTTTTGAGAGGGTTTGCTGTTTCCCCGGAGAGAAAAAAAAAATATATATATATAATGACTTTGTAATTCTGTAAATGGATTTTTCAGAAGTGGGGACTAGTTTCCAGTGAATTTTCCTATCCTGTGTATCATATAACAAAGGACACATTCATTCATTTAATTTACATTGAGTGCCAATTATGTGTCAGGCAGGCTTCACTAGGCCCTGAGATATAACTTTGTATACTGAAAACCATTTATGAAGTACAGAGAATTATTGATACAGTTTGGCTGTAAGTAGCATAGCAACAGCAGCAGAAATATTAGTAGCTAAAACATATTAGTAATTAACTATGTGCAAAGTTACATTTATAGAAATCTACAGATAAAGTTGTGACTGCTTTCAATGAGACATAGGTGGGGGGTTCAGAGTCTCTGCCATCTTTCCCACCCCACACAAATTTTCAAATACCATCTTGGATTAGACTCTATACAACTAAAATAGTATTATAATCCTGCTTTCTCAAATCACTTAATTTGAATGAATAGCTTTGTTGAAAAGTATCAGAGGAGTTCGCAACATAGCTCATCGGTAATGAACCCAACTAGGATCCATGAGGGCACATGTTTGATCCCTGGCTCTGCCCAGTGGGTTAAGGATCTGGCATTGCTGTGAGCTGTAGTGTAGGTCACAGATGCAGTTTGGATCCTGCATCACTGTGGCTGTGGCTGTGGCTTGCAGCTGCAGCTCCAATTTGACCTCTAGCATGGGAACTTCCATGTGCCACAGGTGCGGCTCTAAAAGACAAAAAAAAAAAAAGAAAGCAAGAAAGAAAATTATGAGAAATATTAGGACCAAGAGATGGGTATCAAGCTTAAATACCCCAATTTCATGGAATAAAGCAGACGTCTGTGTAAGATTAGCTTCCTATTTCAACCTCAATCAATATATGGCTCAAGGCAAGGTGAGTTTTGCAACTGTTTACTATGATCTGCATGACAGAAGGTACCCCATTTGAAGAGAGTACAAGAAAATGGAAAGCAAAATGCCAGTGGAAGATAAAATGGACTCTACTCAAACTAACACTTGATGGGCCCTAGAGACCATCTGTGGAATGCAGAAAGTGAGGGGCAATGTGAAAAATTATTTCAGTAGCTGCTCTTTAACCTTGTAATAATCAGAAACATGTGATTGACATTTTAAAATATTTTAAGAACTAGTCTTTTTTCTTGTTTTTTTGTTTTTTTTTTTTGTCTTTTTGCTTTATCTAGGACCGCACCCGTGGCATATGGAGGTTCCCAGGCTAGGGGTCTAACAGGAGCTGTAGCTACCGGCCTTCGCCACAGCCACAGCAACGCAAGATCCAAGCCGCATCTGCAACCTACACCACAGCTCACGGCAATTCCAGACCCTTAACCCACTGAGCAAGGCCAGGGATTGAACCCACAACCTCATGGTTCCTAGTCAGATTCATTAACCACTGAGCCACGACAGGAACTCCAAGAACTAGTCTTTTTTCATTTAAATTTATTTTTGTTGTTCAGAAGTCTCCAAGTTCTCTGAATTCCACTAAGAATTTTAAGTATTCATAAATAATTTATATTATATAATAAATATAAACTATATAATATATAATTAAATATATAATATAAATGAGCATAGAATATATAATTGAATTATAAATGTAATATAATATCTAAAATATAACTATAAATTATATGATATATAATCCATATACATATATATTTTTGTTTTTAAGAAAATGGCTAATCTACAGCCCCATGGATCAGAACAGGATGTGGATCAGCACTTGGTCTAGAATTCCAAGCAGTTTGCTCTCAGCATTGCTGATGAAAACTTCAAGGTCCCAGCAATCATTCCCACCACACACCCAGAGACTCCATACAGCACTGGTTACCCAGGATCACAAAGTCCCAATGTTGTGAGGCTTTATCCATCAGTAGTAAGCACTGGGTGTCCAGCCTGCTCTGGGCCGAACAAAGTGTGGGCCATAGGGAGGCCTGCTCACAAAGCCAATAGACTTGGCCTGGTGTTGAGGCCAGGGGACCTGAACTTGAGACCTTCACTTACAACCCTGATGAAACCTGAGCCTCTCCAGCCTACCTGGAATAAATGAGGTCCTTCTCTGATTCTGGGTCACCTAGAAAGCTGTGATCAAGAAAAAGGGCCGTGGACTAGTCTTCCTTCCTTCCCTGCATCTGGCAGGCTGCTTAAGAATTTTTATTATTATGCTAGCAATATTCAAGTTACAAAGTTTCCAGAGGCATGAGGTTGTGAATAGATACTTCAATAAAATTGAAAAGACAAGACGGGATTAAGATGGCAGACTGGAGCTCACCTTCTCTCATAAAAACAACAAAATTACAACCAAATGCTGAACAACCTTCAACCAAATAGACTGGAAACTTTCAAAAAGATACCCTACTCGGGAAGACAAAGAAGGGGCCACATCAAGATGGTAGGAGGGGCAATTATGCAATCCCACACCTACTGGGTGGGCAGCCCACAGACTGGAAAGTAACTGTATCACAGAGACTCACATACAGGAGTGAGGGTTCTGAGCCCCACGTCAGGTCCCCACACCTGGAGATCTGGCATTGGGAGAAAGAGCCCATGGGGCATCTGGCATTGAAGGCCAGTAGGGCTTGTGCACAGGAGCTCCACAGGACTAGGGGAAATGGAGACTCCATTCTTGAAAGATGCACACAGGCTTTCATGTGCACTGCATCCCAGGGCAAAGCAGAGACTCCATGGGAATCTGGGTCAGACCTGACTACAGTTCTTGGAGGATCTCCTGGGAAAACAGGGGGTGACTGTGGCTCATTGTGAGGGAAGGACACTGGAGGCAAAGCTCTCGGGAATACTCATCAGCACGTGTTCCTCTAGGGTGACCATTTTTGGAAAATCTGGCCCAACCCATCAGCACTGAGAAGCCCCAGGCCAAACAATAATCCAGGTGGGATCACAGCCCCACTCATCAGTAAACAGGCTACCTAAAGACCCCCCCCCCAGGCACAGAGCTGCCTCTAATCTCACCCAGAGACAAAGCCCGCCCATCAGAGGGATAGGAATCATCCCCACCTACCAGTGGGCAGGCACCAGTCTCTCCCATCAAGAAGCCTACAGCAAAGCCCCTTACCAACTTCAGCTACAAGGGCAGCAGAGTTCAGAAGTAAGAGAGGCTACAACTCTCTTGTCTGCAAAAAGGAGACCACACCACAAACCTATAAAAATGAAAAGGCAGAGAACTATAACTCAGACAAGGGACCAAGAAAAAACTACAGAAAAAAAAAAAACAGCTAAGTGATCTGGAGATTATCAGCCTCCAGGGAAAAGACTTTAGGCTGATGATGCTGAAGATGATGCAAGACATTGGAAATAAACTAGAGGCAAAGACTCATAATTTACAGCAAACATTGAGCAAAGAAATACAAGATTTAAAACTTAAGCAAGCAGAGATATAAAATACAATAACTGAAATAAAACATTAGAAGCAACCAACAGCAGAATACAGGTGGCAGAAGAACAAATAAATGTGGTGGAGGACAGACTAGTGTAAATCACTGATGCAGAACAGAAAAGAGATTGAAAAGAAATGAAGAGAGAACTCTGGGACAACGTTAAGTGCACCAACATCTATATTATAGGGGTGCCAGAAGGAGAAGAGAGAGAGAAAGGGGCAGAAAAAACATTCAAAGAGATAATTGCTGAAAACTTCCCTAACATGGGAAAGGAACCACTCACTCAAATCCAGGAAGCACAATGAGTACAATATAAAATAAACCCAAGGAGGAATACCCTGAGGCACATATTAATCAAACTGACCAAAATTAAAGACAAAGTATTGGAAGCAGCTAGGGAAAAGAAACAAAAAACATACAAGGGAACCCCGATAAGATTATTGGCAGATTTTTCAGAAGAAACTCTGCAGGCCAGAAGGGTGTGGCATGATATACTTAATGTGATGAAAGGAGAAAACCTCCAACCAAGATTACTTTACCCAGCAAGGCTCTCATTCAGATTTGAGGGAGCAATCAAAAGCTTTACAGATAAGCAAAAGCTAAGACAATTCAGCAACACTAAACCAGCTTTACAACAAATACTAAAGGAACTTCTCTAGGCAGAAAAGAAAAGGCCACAATTAGAAACAAAAATACCACAAATGACAAGGTTCACCAGTAAAGGCATATATACAGCAAAGGTTGGAAATCATCCACACACAAATATGCAACCAAAATCAGAAATTGTGAGAAGAGGAGGGTACAAATGCAGGACACTGGAGATGCACTTGAAATTAACAGACCAACAGCTTAAAACAATCTCATTCAAACACACAGATATATGTGATATATATATACTACTATATTAAACACTCTCATTCATGTATATATACATATATATATATATATATATATATATATATATATATATTCTTATACTAAAACTTCAGGTTAACTGCAAACCAAAAATCTACAATTGATACATTCACAAATAAGAAAAATCAACTCAAATACAACACTAAAGATAGTGATCAAACCACAAGAGGAGAGAAGAAGACAAGAAGGGAAGAAAATGAGCAACAAAAACAAATCCAAAACAGTTAATAAATGTAAATTTTAGAACATACATATCAATAATTATCTTAAATGTAAATGGACTAAATGCCCCAACCAAAGGACATAGACTGGTTGAATGGATATAAAACTAAGATCCGTATATATGCTGTCTTCAGGAGACCCATTTCACTTCTAGGGACACGTACAAATTGAAAGTGAGAGGATGTGAGAAAATATTCCATGCAAATGGGAGTCAAAAGTAAGCTGGAGTAGTAATACTCATATCAGACAAAATAGACCTTAAAATAAAGAATATTGTAAGAGGCAAAGAAGGACATTACATAATGATCAACGGATCAATCTAAGAAGAAGATATAACAACTGTAAATATATGTGCACCCAACATAGGATCACCTCAAAATATAAAGCAACTGCTAACAACCTTAAAAGGAGAAATTGACAATAACACAATAATAGCAGGGGGCTTAAACCACCACTTACAGCAATGGACAGATCATCCAGATAGAAAATCAAAAAGGAAACACAGGCCCTAAATGAAGCATTAGACCAGATGGACTTAATGGATATTTATAGGACATTTCATCCAAAAGCAACAGAATACACATTCTTCTCAAGTGTACATGGAATATTCTCTAGGATTTATCATATTCTGGGCTACAAATCAAGTCTCAGTAACTTTAAGAAAATTGAAATCATATCAAGCATATTTTCTGACCACAACACTATACGAATGGAAATTAACAACAAGAAAAAAACTGCAAAAAACACAAACATGTGGAGACTAAACAACATGCTATTAAACAACCAATGGATCACTGAAGAAATCAAAGAAGAAATTAAAAAATACCTAGAAGCAAATGACGACAAAGATATAATACTCCAAAACCTAGGGGATGCAGCAAAAACAGTTCTAAGAGGAAAGTTTATAGCAATACAAGTCTACCTCAGGAAACAAGAAAAAGCTCACATAAACAACCTAACTTTACATCTAAAGCAGCTAGAGAGAGAATAACAGACAAGACCTACAGTTAGCAGAAGGAAAGAAATCATAAATATCAGAGCAGAAATCAATGAAATAGAAATGAAGAAAACCAGAGAAAAGATTAATGAATCTAAAAGCTGGTTCTTAGAAAAGATCAACAAAATTAATAAACCCTTAGCCACACTTATCAAGAAAAAAGAGAGAGGACTCAAATCAATAAAATTAGAAATGAAAAAGCAGAACTTCACAATGGACATCACAGAAATACAAAGGATCATGAGAGACTACTACATGTAACTATATGCCAATAAAATTGAAAACCTGGAATAAATGGACAAATTCTTAGAAAGTACAATCTCCCAAGACTAAACCAAGATGAAATAGAAAGATGGATCACAAGTTCTGAAATTGAAACTGATTAAAAAACTTCCAACATGGTGCAGTTGGAAAACCTGACAGAAATCTGTAAACCAGCTATAATGCAAAAATAAAAAAACAAACAAACAAACAAACAAACAAACAAAACAAAACAAAACAAAAAAAAAAAACTTCCAACAAAGTCCAGGACCAGATGGCTTCACAAGTGAATTCTGACAAACATTTAGAGAAGAGCTAACACCTACCCTTCTGAAACTATTCCAAAAAATTGCAGAGGAAGGGACACTTCCAAATTCATTCTATGAGGCTACCATCACCCTGATACCAAAACCAGACAAAGATGCCACAAAAAAAGAAAGTTACAGGCCAATCTCACTGATGAACATAGATGCAAAAATCCTCAACAAAATATTATCAAACTGAATCCAACAATACATTAAAAGGATTGCACATCATCATCAAGTGGGATTTATCCAAGGGATGCAACGATTCCTCAATATCCACAAATCAATCAGTGTGATACACCACGTTAACAAACTGAAGAATAAAAACCACATGATCCTCTCAATAGATACAGAAAAAGCCTTTGACAAAATCCAGCACCCATTTCTGATAAAAACCCTTCAGAAAGTGAGCATAGAGGGAACCTACCTCAACATAATTAAGGCATATATGACAAATCAAGAATTAACAGCATTCTCAATGGTGAAAAGCTGAAAGAATTCCCGCGGAGATCAGGAACAAGAAAAGGATGTCCACTTCCGCCACTACTATTCAGCATAGTTTTGGAAGTCCTATGCTGTCGTAATCAGAAAAGAAAAAGAAAATAACAGGAATCCAGATTGCAAAGGAGGAAGTAAAACTATCAATATTTGCAGATTTCATGATACTAAACCCAGAAAATCCTAAAGATGCTACCAGAAAACTATTAGAGCTCATCAATGAATTTGACAAAGTCACAGGGTACAAAATTAATACACAGAAATTGCCTGCATTTCTATATACCAACAACACAAGATCAGAAAGACAAATTAGGGAAGCAATCCTATTTATCATAACATCAAAAAGAATAAAATACTTAGGAATAAACCTACCTAAAGAGACAAAAGACCTGTACTCTGAAATCTCTAAGATACTGATGAAAGAAATCAAGGATGACACAAACATATGGAAAGACATACCATGCTCTTGGATTGAAAGAGTCAAAATTATCAAAATAACTATACTATACTGCCCAAGGCCATCTGCAGGTTCAATGTAATCCTATCCATTTACCAAGGACATTTTTCATAGAACTAGACCAAAACATCTTAACGTTTGTTTAGAAGTACAAAAGACCCAGAATAGCCAAAGGCACTCTGAGAAAGAAAAATGGAGCTGACGAATCAGGCTCCCTGCTTCAGAGTATACTACAAAGCTACAGTCATTAAAACCATATGCTACTGGCACAAAGACAGAAACATAGATCAGTGGAACAGGATAGAGAGCCAAGAATTAAACCCACACACCTACAGTCAACTAATCTATGACAAAGGAGGCACGAATACATAATGGAGAAAAGACAGCCCCTTCAATAAGTGGTGCTGGGAAAACTGGACAGCCACATGTAAAAGAATGAAATTAGAACACTTCCTAACACCATATACAAAAATAAACTCAAAATGGATTAAAGACCTAAATATAAGACCAGATAGTATAAAACTCTTAGAGGAAAACATAGGCCAAACAATCTCCAACATAAACCACAGCAACATCTTCTCAGATCCACCTCCTAAACTACTGGGAATAAAAACAAAAATAAACCAATGTGACTTAATTAAACTTAAAAGTTTCTGCACAGAAAAAGAAACCCTAAACAAAACAAAATGACAACACACAGAATGGGAGAAAATATTTGCAAATGAATCAACTGACAAGGGTTTAGTCTCCAAAATTTATAAACACCTCCTACAGCTCAATACCAAAAAAACAAACAACCCCATCAAAAAATGGGGAGAAGATCTAAACAGATAATTCTCCAAAGAAGACATACAGATGGCCAAGAAACACATGAAAAATGTTCAGCATTACTAATTATTAGAGAAATGCAAATCAAAACCACTCTGAGGTACCACCTTACACCAGCCGGAATGGCCATCATCAAAAAGTCTACAAACAGTAACTGCTGGAGAGGGTATGGAGAAAAGGGAACCCTACTACACCGTTGGTGGTAATGTAAATTGGTGCAACCACTGTGGAAAACAGTATGGAGATTTCTCAGAAAACTAAAAATAGAATTACCATTTGATCCAGCAGTCCCACTCCCGGGCATCTATCCAGAGAAAACCACGACTTGAAAAGATACATGCGCTCCAGTGTTCATTGCAGCACTCTATACAATAGCCAAGACATGGAAACAACCTAAATGTCCATCAACAGAGGAGTGGATAAAGAAGATGGGGTCCATATACACAATGGAATATCACTCTGCCATTAAAAGGAACGAAATAACAACATTTATAGCAACATGGATGGACCTAGAAATTATCATGCTAAGTGAAGTCAGTCAGACAGTGAGACACCAACACCACATGCTATCACTTACATGTGGAATCTAAAAAAAGAACATATGAACTTCTCTGCAGAGCAGATACTGACTCACGTCTTTTCCAAATGTATGGTTTCCAAATGAGACAGGTTGTGGGGTGGGCGGATGTGCTGGGGTTTGGGATGGAAATGCTATAAAATTGGGTCGTGATGATTGTTGTACAACTATAAATGTATCGTTATGGATGAGCAAGGCTATAGCTGCTATAGCTGCTACTCCTCTGATGGATCTGGGCAAAGTACAGATGACTCTTGGATTACAGGAGTTTGAACTGGGAAGGTCCACTTATACATGATTATTTTCAATAAATATGTACTACAGTAATACTTGATCCAAAGTTGTTTGCACAGGTGTGTAACTGCAGATAAGGAAGGGCTAACCCTAAAGTTATATGTGGATATTTGACTGTGTAGAGGGTCAGTGCTCCCAACTGCCACTTTGTTCAAGGGTCAACTGTAAATTGAAATTCTTCTGGAATGGATTTATTTTACCATTCTAAATGCCATTAAGAACATTTGTGATTCATTGGAAGAGCTTGAAATATTGATCTTAATGGGGGTTTGGAAGAAGTTGATTCTAACCCTCATGGATGACTTTGAGGGATTCATGACTTCAGTGGAGGATATAACTGCAGATGTGGAAAAAATAGCAAGAGAACTAGAATTAGAAGTGGAGCCTGGACAGAGATTGGATTAAGATGGCAGAATAGAAGGACTGGAGTTCAACTTCTCTCCCAAATAACAGCAAAAATACAACCAAATGCCGAGCAACCTTCAACCAAATGGACTGTAAACTTCCAAAAAAGATACTCTGCTCCAGAAGACACAGCGGAGACCACATCAAGAGGTAGGAGGGGTGATTACGCGATAGAAGTAAGCCCATACCTCCTGGGTGGGAAGCCCCACAGACTGGAAAGTAACTGCACCACAGAGATCAGCTACAGGACTGAGAGTTCTGAGCCCCACGTCAAAACCCCATGCCTGGGGATTGGGCACGGGGAGAAAGAGCCCCCGGAGCATCTGGCATTGAAGACCAGAGGGGCTTGTGTGCAGGAGCTCCACAGGACTGGGGGAAACAGAGATTCCACTCTTGAAAGGCACACACAGACTTTCACGTGCACTGGGTCTCAGGGCAAAGCAGTCTCCATAGGAATCCAGGAGGAACCTGACTGCAATTCTTGGAGGATCTCCTGGGATAATAGGGGTGACTGTGGCTTGTTGTGGGGGAAGAGCATTGGAGGTGAAGCTCTCGAGGACATTCAGCAGCCTGCATTTCTCTGGAGGGGGCCATTTCTGGGAAAATCTGGTCCCTCCCATCAGCCCTGAGAAGACCCAGGCCAAACAATTCAGGTGGGATCTCAGCCCCACCCATCAGTAAACAGGCTGCCTAAAGACCCCTCAGGCACACAGCCAGCCTCTAATCTCACACAGAGACAAAGCCCCATCCATCAGAGGGAGAGGAATCAACCCCACCTACCAGTGAGCAGGTATCACTCCCTCCCATCAGGAAGCCTACAGCAAACCCCCTCCATACCAAATTTAGCTACAGGGGAGGCAAACACCTGAACTAAGAGAGCCTACAACTCTATTGTCGACACAAAGGTCACCACACCAAAAACCTATACAAATGAAAAGACAGAAAACTCTAACCCAGATAAGGGAGAAAGAGAAAAGCCCAGAAAAACAGCTCAGTGATGAGGAGATTATCAGCCTCTCAGAAAGAGACTTTAGACTGTTGATGCTGAAGATGATGCAAGGCATTGGAAATAGACTGGAGGCAAAGATTGATAATTTACAGGAAACACTGAGCAAAGAAATACAAGCTGTAAAAATTAAACAAGAAGAGATGC
>PVHT020000015.1:31844482-31921331 GCA_004024745.2 Catagonus wagneri | reverse complement strand
TCTCGTTTTATTATTAAGGGTTTTTTTTTTTTGTCTTTTTTTTGCCTTTATGTAGAGCCGCACTCGCGGCATATGGAGGTTCCCAGGCTAGGGGTCTAACAGGAGCTGTAGTCGCCAGCCTTCGCCACAGCCACGGCAACGCCGGATCCTTAACCCACTGAGCAAGGCCAGGGATCGAACCCGCAACCTCATGGTTCTTAGTCGGATTCGTTAACCACTGAGCCACGAATGGAACTCCTATGATTAAGGTTTAAGGGAAACAGAAATAGACAAACAGGGAAAGGGCAAAATATCTGCTTATCTTCTAGACTTCCCTTCCACTTAATTTCTTCTGAACTCTTAGGATTGTTGACATAGAAAAGTTTGGGACTATTCAGAAAATACTCATACTACAATACCGACATCCTGGTTTGTTATGAAGATAAAACTGGAGTTCCTGTTGTGGCTCAGTGGGTTAGGAACCCAACTGGTATCCATGAGAATGTGGGTTCAATCCCTGGTCTCGCTCAGTGTGTTAAGGATCCGGCATTGCCATAAGCTGCAGCATCGGTCACAGATGTGGCTCTGGTCTGGAGTGGCTGTGGCTGTGGTATAGGCTGGCTACTGCAGCTCTGATTTGACCCCTAGCCTGGGAATTTCCACATGCTGCAGGTATGGCCCTAAAAAAGGATAAAATTATCCTGGCAAAGTGATCCATTAAGGCATTTTTAGGCATATTATTTTTAAAATTCAACAAGTATTTATTCATAAAAGTAAATGAGAAACAACTTTAAAAATGAGTATATTTATCAAGACACAGAAAACAAAAATAGGGTTATCAAAATGAGAACCAGAAAAATGAGTATTGGAAGCTAACTAGGAAGATACTGTCTGGCTCACAGTATTACCTAGAGCTGGATGAATATATTTTTCCCTTTTGACATCATGTTTATAATTTATATTCCCAGTAGTCAAATATTAAGATATTTCCTTAAAGGTTTTCCAGTTAGTATTTGTGCACAAAGGTGAGTGCTGGAACGACAAGAAATCAATGCAGGTCAAAGCTAGTTCTTTAGCTGCTGAATAAGGATTTTTCTCTTGCTTTCCATGTGACCATCCTCTAGCAACGGTAGGTCAAGTCCTCCTCACACTTTGAATTTCTTTCACTTCAACTTCTGCCCCATCTTTCTAACTGACTCTTTTGTCCTCTTCTACTGCATAAGGGCCCACCTGGTTATTTCAAGATACATGATAATCTCCTTATTTTAAAGTTAACTGATTACCAATCTTAATGTTATCAGCAAAGCCCCTACTCAACAGTATCTAGGAATGAAAAACCTGATCATGGGAATCTTGGGATAAGGATATCTTCAGAAATCTAGCTAGTTCAAAATGTATATAGGGTAGATTATCAAAGAGAGAGACCTATGCTTCATGGCTTTGCAAATTCTCTTCTTTACTCACTGTTATTATTATTTGCTTTTACACATTTTTGCATTTATAAATATTATAGATTTGCAAGGTTGACTTCTAAACCTTGACCTGGGAGTTCCTGTTGTGGCTCAGCGGTTAACGAATCCGACTAGCATCCATGAGGACACAGGTTCAATCCCTGGCCTCGCTCAGTGGGTTAAGGATCCAGCATTGCCATGACCTGTGGTGTAGGTCTCAGACACTGCTTGGATTCCGCTTTGCTGTGGACCTGACGTAGGCTGGTGGCTACAGCTCCAATTGGACTGCTAGCCTGGGAGCCTCCATATGCCGTGGGTGAGACCCTAAAAAGAGGGAAAGAAGGAAAAAAAAACCTTGACCTGGCTATACAAAAAGAGAGATATTCAAAAAGTTCCAAAAAATTGAATCACTGAACAAAATAAAGTCCTGGAAGTTATTAGCCTTTGAGTTTTACATAATTTCTTATGATATAAAGAGCACGAAAAGCCCTATTAAAATACCACTGAAAGTTAATCATGAAAAGACCCTTTAGAATTCTTAGAGATGCTCATTTTGTAGAGAAATGGGGAAACAGAAATGTCAGCACTGACAGCTGAAAGGGTACAGATCTCCTGGTAATGAGAGAGGCAGCTGTTTCAATACAAATTTTTTTTAGTAAAATGTCCCATTGTGCCCTGGAATCCCTAATGAATTACAGTGAAGAGCCAGAGTTTACTGTTTTTTTTAACTATCCAGAAGAAAAAGTGATCTTAAACAACTAGGTATGATCTCTAAGGAAATTTCAGAGCTTTTAAGTGAGCTAAGATATAAAGCAAGCTACATTGTCAATCAGTCATTCCCGAGATGGACAGAAAGTCAGACAAATGAGTTTTTTTAAATATAAATCTCTAGAAATGTAATTCATTGAAACAGACCCTCTTTAAAATGTTTAAGATTCAAAATAGGTACCTGGCTTCTTTAGACAGCATAATATAAAAAACATAGTGTAATCTTTGAAGACAGACAAAACTGGGCCCAAACCTGCTTTTCTCACTTATTAAATGTATGTGTATGAAAAATTTACCTAATCTTTTTGTTTCACCGATAAAGTAGAAGTAGTGTTACCTACTTTGCAGGCTGTTAAGAAGATTAAACATTGTGTAAGTTCCTATTCAGTACGGCACATAGTACATATTGAAATAGTAGTTTTTAATTATTTGCCCAAGCCTTCATAGCGTTAGCCTTGGTTGCCACTGAGTAAGACATAAAGGAAATATCAAAGGTGGTAGTATGACATGATAATCTTCATGAACACACTCTTTTCCTTCTTCACTTTCTCATTCTCTCCTTCTGCTATTTATTCATCTATCCGATTCTTCTGTGTCTTTCTCCTCTGTCCCCTTGAGCTTTTTTCATTCCCTTGCTTTTTCTTCTATTTATTGTAAGAGTGGTTGGAGAAACAGGAATAAAATAAGTATCCTGAAGTTATACAGACCAAAGGGAACAAAAGTGCTTCAAGAAGCAATTTGTTATTAGTGTGAAATACAACAGAGAGATCAAGGAGAACGGGAACAGAGAAGATAACTCTGCAGTTCTGGCAAGAAGAGACTCTGCTGATGATTTTAATGAGAACAGTAACATTCCAGTGGGGGTATTATACTGATGGATAACTAATTTTCTAGTTTCAAGGGGATATAAAGCACAATGATTGGACGCTTATATAGAGACACAGTCTCACAAAATAATATTAAAAACTCAAACCAGCTTTAATCCAGTCACCTACTCTCCTGAAACATAATGAGTAAGAAAGGAGAGCACTTGCTAAGGAAGGAGATTAAAGGTTAAAAAGTCTTAAGAGGCTAGAGGAGGAACAATACTTAAATGAGAGGGTCTCAGAAGGTACAACTACTGTGGGTATGGTGGTAGGCTAGACTGGCCCGAGCCCAGATGGTTGCTAGGCCCTGCCTTCCATGGAGGTTGCTGGCTACTGGTAGGTGGAGCCAGGTCCCAGTACGCTAGCCACACCGGGCTAGTTTGTGGTTTGTTGCCTAGAGCTGTCTCAGAGAAATTCATCATCTGACATACTCCAAATGTTTCCTCCAGACTCAAACCCTTGTACACGTTTATTGAGCCAGCTGGGTGTAATCAGTATAAGAAATGGTAAGGCAAGAGGAGTGGCCAAGTCGGTGGGGTAGGAAGACCCCAAGCTCACCTCCTCCCACAGTCACACCAAAACTGCAACTATGTATAGAGCAGATATAAATGAGAACAATCTGAAGACTAGGGGAAAAGATTTTCCATAACCAAAGATACAAAAAGAAACCAATACAACATGGGTAGGAGGGGTGGAGACCTGGTATAGTTAAGACCCACACCCCTGGGAAGGGGACCCATAAATGGAAAGATAATTACAATTGAAGAGTTTCTGTCCAAGGAGCTAGGAGTCTGAGACCCATATCAGGCCCCTTCCCCCAGGGGTCCTGTATTGAGAAGATGAGCCACCAGAATCTTTGGCTTTGAAATCCAGTGGGACTTGCATTCGGGACAGCCAGAGGGCTACAGGAAACAGAGACTCTACTTTTAAATGTTGCAAGGAAAACCTCACACACTCCAAGATCCAGTACAGAGGCAATAATCTGAGAGAACCCTGGGTCACTCGCAGATCTTTGAGAGCCTCCCAGAGGTAGGAGGTAAGTGGAGCTCACCCTGGGGACACAGACCTGGTGGCAGCCATTCTGTGGGTCTCCTACTGCCATGAGAACCCTAATGCTGATAAGAGACATTTTAGAGTCCTCCTTCTAGCCTATTAGTACTGGGAGCTTACCTGCCCACCAGATTGCTGGCACAAGCCCCAGGCCCCACAGCCAGCTGTCCTGGGACCCTGCCTCAACTAGCAGAAGGCCCAGGAACCAGCCTCACCTGCCAGCAGGCAAGAATAAGACCTGGGAACTCCCATGGCCTGCTACCAACCACTTTCGGACACAGCCCTGTTCACCAGTGAGCCAGCACCAGCAGTAGGATACCCTGGGCACCACAGCTAGCATACTGGGACCTGGTTCCACCCACTAGTAGCCAGCAGCCTCCATGTAAGGCAGGGCCTAGCAACCATCTGGGCTGGGGCCAGTCTAGCCTACCACCATACCCACAGTAGTCAGTCCCACCACAATATAAAGGTCCATGCAGCCCACGTTTGGGCACCCCTAGAGTATAAAGCTCTGGTGACCATAGGGGAAGGTGCTGCTGTGCCCCATAGGACATCATAAGGCTGCTTCTCTAAAATCAGAAACTATAAACCACCTACGTAACACATAGATATAAAAACAGAGAATTAGGTGAAATAAGGTGACAAGGAAATATGTTCCAAAGGACCCAGATAAAATCCCAGAAGAACTAAGCAAAGTAGCGATAAGCAATCTACCTAATAAAGAGTTTAAGGTAATGATCAAAAAGAAGTTCAAAGAACTCAGGAGAAGAATAGATGAACACAGTGAGGAGTTTGACAAGAGTTAGAAAATACAAAGAAGAATCAAACAGTGCTGAAGAATATAATAATTAAAATAAAATATACACTAGAAGGTATAAACAGTAGATTTGGAGATACAGAGGAATAGATCAGTGGACTGGAAGACAGAATAGTGGAAATCACCCAAGCTGAACACACAATCAGACAAATGGAGAAACAGTATTAATTCAAATTGGAAAGGAAGAAGTAAAACTGTCACTGTTCACAAATGAAATTATATATACATGCATATAATATGTTATACTATAAATTATATGTAATATATTTAAAGATACCACCAGAAAACTACTAGAATATATAAATCCAGCAAATAAGCTGAAAAATACAAAATTAATATACAGAAATCTGTTGTGCTTCTATACAATAACAGTGAACTATCAGAAAAAGAAATTAAGAAAACAACCCCATTTACAATTGCATCAAAACAAATGAACAAAAGAGAAACACTTATAGATACAGAGAATAAAAAGATGGTTGCCAGAGTTGGGAGGTGGGATAAGCAAACTAGGCGAGAGAGATTAAAAGGTATAAACTTCCAGTTACAAAACAAATGATTCAAGAGGATGAAATGTACAGTGTGGGTAATATAGTCAGTAATATTATAATAACTTGGTATGGTGACAGATGGTAAGTATACTTATCATGGAATCATTTTCTCATGTATGAAAATATCAACGCACTATATTGTGCATGTGGAACTAACAAAGCATTGTAGGTCAGTTATACTTCAGTAAAAGAAAGAAAGAAAATAAGTAATTTCAAGGCAATGATGGATTAGGCAACCTGATTATACATGGGTGGTTGGGTAAAACTAGGTGTTTAAGGTCTATTTACCCAAATACATCTAAATGGGCAGACAGTGAAGGACTGGAGTACCCCAGGCAAAAATAGCTCATATCCTTTCAAAATATGTATCTAAAAGGTAGTCATATATTTTATTTCAAACACCTCATTGTTGCCAAAATGAATACTACTGTGTCACTATTTTAGATTTAAGAACCATGGTTTCAATACTAGGGAACAATCTGGTGACCAAATAATTTTATTACAAAATTAATGTAATGAAAGGAACTATATAGCAACTTGATGAAGAGAGTCTCTGGAACACTAAAGGAATCATTTAATAAACAGAGGCACCCATACCACATATTTAATATCATGCTCCTGCATCTCATATTCATGACTTGGCTGTATAGTCATACTTCCAAAACAAGTTGTGTAGTCAGACTTGACCCAACTTCTATTCTAAAAAAAAAAAAAATTCCTGGAGTTGACAAAGCATCATCATTTGTGAATCCTGTTTTAAATTGTGAAGTGGAAACTATGCATCGAATTCCACTGATCCAAATACTATTGAAATATTTTTTAAAAATTATAGCTATACCACTTAACCTATATATTTGCCAAAATAGAACCAGCACCCCAATATTTTTAAGAAACTTCTAATATCATCAATATTACAAAAGGTGCTAAAGTTTGATGTAAGTGAATGTGATCAATATCTTCTGAAGCCTTAACTAGCTAAAACACTTTTGGTTTTCAAATGTATAAAAAAAGTATGGCATGGAGCTGATTTTGGGGGGTTTTGCTTGAAAAAAGAAGGTTAAACTTTTAGCATGTGAAATGGGAGGTTTGGTAAAAGAAATAATTAACCATGAAGCATGTGTTAAATATTGGAATTGAGATATTAAACATTCTGAAATGCTGTTAAAAACAACAAGAAACTTCATTAACCTTGCATTCTTTGAATTTTATTTAGTCTGAACTGAGAATAATAAACTGTTAAGCAGTAGGAATTTTTGCCACTCTGTGAATTTAGTGCTAAGTTATTGTTCTTGGTGAAAAATAGGAACCAAGCAGTGGAAGAATACATTATTGTAGAAACTGTATATGTAAGTAAAGGAGATAGTGTATGGTAGATAGAGAAATCAAGAGTTAGAAAAGCCTTCATTTTTAGGGCTTCTTCCTATGAAGTTTGTATCTTTGGATAAATTATTTGAGAATTATGAATCTCAGTTTCCGCAACTGCAAAACAGAAATTATTCCCATCCTGCTTCATTCAAAGCCAGTTTTTAAGGTCAAATGACCTAACAATTTGTGAGGTTGTTCTACAAAAAATTATATATGAAATTCTGCTTCAAAAGTTTACATGTCCTACATACAATTCTAAATAACACAGCCTGTCATTATGAAAATCAGTATATGTATCAATCATACTTTAATCAAATGCAATCCTGTAATTGTGCACAATATCACTGGTGCTTATATTTTGGGTTAGACCCTTAGGTTATCATAAAACATAAAGTAAGAAAAGGTCTATAATTTTTTTTCTTTTTATGGCCACAGCTGTGACATATGGAAGTTCCCGGGCTAGGGGTTAAATCAGAGCTGCAGCGGCCTATGCCACAGCCACAGCAATGCCAGATCCAAGCTGCATCTGCCACCTGTGCCACAGCTTGTGGCAACACCGGATCCTTAACCCACTGAGGCTAGAGATCGAACGCTCATCCTCATGGACAATACTTCAGGTTCTTAACCTGCTGAGACACAATGGGAATTCCTATGATTTTTTAATCCATCTAAAAAATCTAGAATAATTAGGAATACATTAAAATGTAATGCAGATTAATATATCAGCAAAGTATCTAAAAGGAAGGGAAATGTTCACTTTGAAAACTCTAACTTTGTGATTTTACTATTTGGAGGTTATTTTATTATCCTCTAATGCAGTTAAATCTATGCAGAAGTTTTGACCCAGTTGATTAAACATCTACTTAGATATCAATTTCTCCCCCTAAATCCTTAGTTGAATCTTGTAATTTGCTACATGAAAGAGTAAATGATAATTGTATATTTCATCAAAGAAAGAGAAAATTTTCAAAGAGAAACCTTCTCAGACTCTTGTTAAAGTTGTCACTGATCAGCCAGCTCAGTGTTCAACTAGTTTAATATTTTCTCACAAACAGGAAGAAAAATTGTGCTCTTCTGATGCTGCCTGACTCCAGATTTTTTTGGCTCCCAAAATGTATTTATGTACAATTAAGAATTCTTACTTGTATAAATATATGAAACTATAAAATGTTACAACACTTGTAAACTTCTTCCTTTCTTTCTTTTTATTTGCTTTGTTTTACATGTACTTAACAACTAAGTTAAAAAATCGTAATTCAGATTAATGCAAAAGTATCTATTTAACATGAGTAAGCCACTTGGCAGATAAATAGTATGAAGCAGGTTTTATAAAATTGCTCAACTTCCTTTAAACTCCAAAGGGTTCATAGGCATTTAGGGAAAATTAATCTAAACCACATTTAAATGATCGGCTCTGAAATATCCATCAAGTCCCAGAATGGGGAATTGGAAGCCATTGCTGACTGTTTCTTATACAGAGGAGACCAACGCATATCCTATGTTGCAAAACCACAGAACATCTGTACCTGGAACTACATGCAGTTCTGATCACTGGATCACAAGGACGACACAGAACAGGGTAGGAGGAATTTAAATCATCACAGAAGGACAATCTTAAACTAGGGCTTTCTAGTGAAGTGTTACACTCTAAGTTCTTGTGTTATAGAACTACGGGAAATCTTTAAATTGTAAAACAGGTGTTTCTAGGACCATGAGAAAGAAAAACTATTTTCCACAGCAGATTGAATGGTTTAATAATAAGAAATTGGATGTTGGTGTAAAACAACCATATGAGAGTCATATTTTCAACATTTACCAGTTGTATGACTCTAGGCAAGTTACTTCATCTCTGAATCCCAGGCTCTTTAGCCATAGAATGAGGATAACCACAATAACTTGTTTGGGGAAGTAAATGAGATATTTTAATACCAGACATTTAATGGGAATTTATTAAGTATTACTGCATCATTTTACACATAAAAAATAAGGCAGAATTACCACTGAAAAATTAAGAAAGAATAAAAATTTTCAGTTAAAGAAGAAGAAGTTCTAAGGATCTAATGTACAGCATGGTGACTATAGTTAATAATATGATGTTAGATACAGGCAAGTTGCTGAGAAAGTTGCATAAGCATTCTCAGCACACACATACATAAAGAGTTTATGTGAGGTGATGGATGTGTTCATTATCTTGACCTTGGTAATCATTTCACAGTGTATATGTGTACCGAATCACCACGTTGCATATTTTGAATATATAATTTTA
This sequence comes from Catagonus wagneri, assembly GCA_004024745.2. Classification (NCBI taxonomy): domain Eukaryota; kingdom Metazoa; phylum Chordata; class Mammalia; order Artiodactyla; family Tayassuidae; genus Catagonus; species Catagonus wagneri. The sequence goes on along the minus strand of PVHT020000015.1, from coordinate 31,912,221 downwards.
TTTGCTAATTAGTCCTCAATAACGTTAAAAAAGGAAGGATATCCCAAACCTTTTGAGGAAAATATGAAGATATTTTAGAGGAAATCTTGGCCCAAATGTCAGGGGAAAAGGCTTCTTATCCCTCCACAGTTGGATCCAAATAAACAGATTCTTTTAATCTGGCAGTAAATGAAAATTTCAGAGCTATCAGAGATTGGTCAAAACAGAGATCTACTAAGTTCCTTTATTTTCTATTTAAGGTAATGTTAAACCCTAAGTAGATATTACCCACTTTGATATCTCAGCCCTTCTCCACAGATGAGGTTTCTCTACCATATGTTTAACTATTTTAAATGGTCAAGCAGAAGATCAAAATAGTGTTCTGTCTTAGCCTAAAAGTAGTTTATTCAAAGTCAGTCATTAGGGGCATGGCCTGCTCCCTTCTGCCCTCCTTTCATAAAACCTACCTTCCTTTTTTATTCCTAAATTGACTATTAGTCGAGACACTCAATTATAATTTTTTCTCAATTAGGGCATTGAGACAAGGGCTTCCTAAAATTACTAAGATGTTTACAAATTAGCATGTATATAAAAATTGTCATGGCATAATGTAAGCCTTAAAGTCTAAAGAACACTCTTTGATCTCTCCCATTCCTTATTTCTAACATAAATAATCTTTTGGGAATGAAAAGGCCTAAATAGCTCTACTATGACATCCTAGTAATATATTTCCAAATCCTTATGCTCCCAGATGAAGAATTCACTGAGGTGGAAAACAGCTAAGAAAACACTTGATGCTATAGGACTAAACAAGGGTCCCTGGAACAAAGGGCAGTCAGTAATGCTTTTCTTTGGACTTCTTGGGTTTTACTGGGTTGTATGAAATATGATTCTGACCAAGTTTGCTATTTGTTCTTCCTAGAAAGCTATTTCAGTTAGTTTGATCTCTTACAGGGCAAATAAACTTCGAGTGTTCCATTCAAGAGTGGTTGTAGTGAACAAAAATAGGTTGCGATCTAGTTAAAAGTGTCTTTCTAATTATAACTTTAGATGAGCAATATTTTGCATATACTGCTAAGAAAGACCAGTATACAAAATTGAATGTATAGCATAATCACAACCTTTTAAGAGACATCTTCCTTTTTGAAAAAAGTTAAATCTCATTTTCCCTTGACCTACTTTAGAATTTTGGTTGCAACTCACTTTATATCAGAAAAATCTTCAGTGAACTATTGATTTTAACTGCTTTCTATAAACATATCTCTAAGCACTGCCTTATATAAATTAATTTCACTATTGGAAAAGAGCTTTGCAGTAAATCCTTATGTATTTACTTCTTCTATATTTTATAAAATCATAGTTTTGAATGTTTGCTGATAAAGACAACACCTATAATGTTAAAGCTTGTTACTCTTAGTACATTTATATGGGACATTTAGTCCTTCACACGTATCTATTTGTCATATCAACTTCAATATGTTAGACCCAATGCATTATGGGAAGATTTGGTGATGGAGAAGTTAATATCTTGGTCAAATACCATTTTCCCATATACTCCTTTAATCTTACTAGCCCAATATTTTACTCAATCTAAACTATTAATATCATCTTTTTATTGTTTTGCAGAGTTAAAACTTACCAGTTTCACCTTCTGTAGAAAATCTAGGTTGGCATGCCTTAATAAATCAGTGTGCCTTTTAGGAATGGTAATTTAGACACCAGATTGAAATACATGCATTGAAAACTCAATTTGTGGATAATATGAATTGTACTGGCCAGGAATGCCAAAAATATTTAAAATCCAAAGACCATAAACATAAAAGTGTAAAAAACAAAGCAAAAAAATAGTACTAAAATTTGTCAGAAAAGTCATGTTCTATGGACAATTTTTTATGGTATAATAAAATAAGTGTGTTGACCAGAGTCTTTCCCCATAAATGTTAGTTTAACTTATCTCAGTATGGAAACGTTTTTAAATAGAGATTTTCTCAGTTAAGAGCTAGGGAGATCAAGGAAGAGGCAGGGAACAAAGGTATTGCTTTATGTGGAATACACTTTTGAACTATAGCCAATTTGGTATATAGACATGTTAGCCTCCAGCATATTCTGTGTTATTAGTGAACAAGGGCTTTATCATCCAACAGCTGGGGCACATTCTGGGAAGAGCAGAATTCTGTAAGCTTGCAGTGTAGATTTATTTCATATATACATCATTGGTGATATCAGTGTAGGTCAAATGTCCAACAAAGGTCAGAGAGTTGTTTCATTGCTAATCTTGTTTAATGCTGAAACTGTTAGAAATAATACCCAACGGGGGAAAGGGAGGATGAAATACCCTTCTTCCCATGAGGAAGATTTGTTCTTTTATTCTTAGTGAATTAGAATTACCCATGCTTAGAGAAAGTGAAAATATCTCAGCCCAAGCTAACAAATTCCAGTAGATGCCAAAAGGGGCCTTTTCCAACTGCTAGCATTACCTGCAGATGAGATCAGTCATGGAAGAACCTACAAAATGAAAGAGATAAACTGTGGCATTTTCTGGCTTAATCCCTCTTTCTGTAGGCTAAACCATTCAGAATGGATGATTGTCTATTGTCTTACAGATCTCAAGAAACCTATAATGCATTTCAGTATTTTATCGATCTTTTCTGTTTCTCTAAAAGTCCTATTTTTAATTTCCACTTCAGTGAATCTCTTGTTTAATAACACATGCACATTATTCTTTTATATTCTTTCTTAGAAGCTTCTTATGATATTGGGGATAGTAATCTAATCATTCCTTAACCCTTCATTCTATAAGCTAAATAACCTTAAATCTTTTAACATTCCTAAAATAATAATATTGCCTAGTATACCAATTATTTTTTAATTCTCTGAAAAAAAATCACCAGTTTCTTCATATTCTTTAAAAAATGTGCAACCAGTTTCACATAACGTATAGGGCAACTACAATATCCAGAGCAAAGAATAGATCTAGAACATGAGTTTACAAGGATAACGAAGTGGTAGGTCTGGTCACCAAGGGCATGAAATAAGCTAGCAAGAATTTTAATGAAAATTGTATAAATTAAAATTCATCAATAGCATATACACTGAAGAACATCATTCTTGAGGTGAAGTTAATTAAGAGATCCCATTAAAAAATAGACTTTAGGCTAATGCACAAGATGAAGTAAAGCCTGACTAGAAATCTCGCAAAAGTCCAGATATTTGAGGACACATCCACAGTGAAATGGTTTTGTGACTTTTATTTGCTTCAATAAGAAGCTAATTACTGAGGAAGAAGGTAAGATAAGAAGTCAATAATTATTTCAAGGTGGAGGAAGTAGAATACTAACTCTTAACCTAAAATATATGAGGCATGAAAGAATCTACCACTTGACAAGAATTCCATAGAAGTGGCATCTTCTGGGGATAGTCGAGTTATTATTAAAGCAAGCAGGGAGAAGTAATGCCCAGAGAAAATGTTGAAGATAAAGTTTTGACCGATAGAGACAGGATGAGGGATATGCAGATCTCATCTTAACAGTCCCTTTCATGAGGAAACATCTATGGTTTTAAAACTAGATGAATGATATTAAGTATACATATATAAATTAAACAGTGAAATACTATTATAGAAACCATTGTTTGCCTTTATTGTATGTAATATACAAATATTCCAATAAGAGGTAAATGACATAGTATTATAGAGTAACACAATTCAAAATCAATTATATTTGAGTTTAGGATGTTGTTTGAATATTATATTTAGATATTCCATACAGCGTTTTCCTACCTAGTGTTAGTAACTTACAATGAGAGATATTGAGGAGAAATACAAGGAAAGTAAGAAATAAATAAAAGTCAATTGTTTGCCTTAATTTCAGTCACTTGATATTGATTAACCTATTCACTTATTCATTTTCCTAAGAGATGAAAACACATTGGACTGTGATTTTTAATACAGAAGATACAACTATGTTAAAAATATCAGTAATTCTAACTTATTTTCTGTGGTGTTGATATGAGTTATTTCTTCTCTTTTATTATTTCTTGTTATAGTCATACTATGATTTTGCCCAGCTAGCAATCTTAGTAATTCTTTTATCCAGTGATGGAATTCTTTTCGAGGGAATGAGGAAGACTGGATTTTTTTGTTCAAAAGAAAAATTATTGTGAGGATTTATTTGATATATTTAATAAGAACAATAGCCAAAATGTCACTTTATGGCTACTATACACAATCACGAAACTTTCAGAGGTTATAATAAATAAAAAGCAGTTTTAAAGATTGATCTTGACATATATACATAATGAGTGTCTGAATAGGAGCAAGGTCACTGCTGAAGTAGGCTAAAGGGATCTTTATTCTTAGATCCCTTTTCTACTAAAGACACTTAGTCCTTGAAAATATTTGGCCATATTATTTAACACCATATTACTTCAGTACACACGTAAAATAAAAATAAAATAAATAATTGGGGTTTTTATAATTAATATAAAAATCTAATCAAATGTAAATATGGGATGAAAACTAGCATAGGGTAATATCAGCAAAAATAGCAGAGTAAGGACCTTCTAAAATTCTCTCGTCCCTAATGGCAATAGAAAAACTGGTAAAAATTATCAGAAACAACATTTTTAGAAATCTGAAAATTAGTCAAAGTCTTTTAGCAATTAAGGGAGAGGTTATTCAAGGAAAACTTAAGAATCTGTAAGAGCAGCAGGTTTTGTGGTATTTTAATTTGCCCTATTCCAATCTCCACCTCCAGATTCTCAATAGCTTTGAGAACCAACAGTCCACATTCACCATAAAATCACCATGAAAACTCAATGCTTCAATCACGAAGAGCAGAATGGAGTTGGAACTCCTTCAGAGCTTCATTCCCAAAGAATTCACATTATTTGATCTCTCGTGTTTCTCTAGAAGATCCTACTTGTGAGCCTGCCTTATTTGATCTGTCTTGGAGGTCATCTGGAGTAAAAAGACTTTTCCCAAGGGGTGTTGGTAAAAAATAACTATAGGCAATTAATTATTTTCATGGCTTCCTGAAAGAGTAGGCAACAGTTGAGACACAGAACAAGCTAACCACACAGAGACTCTGTACAAGCACGAAGTGAGGGCTAAAGTGCAGTTGTCAACTTGCTGGCTGAGTATTAATATTATGAAATCTCTGTAAAAATAATTATATAACCACTAAGCTAAGGGAGAAGATATCCCTGGCTACATATGACAAAGAATATCTCAGTTTAAGGTACAAATCCATGATTTCTCTTTATTTATGTTAATAAAATCATCAGTTAACCAAATACTTAGTGAGAAATCTAGGATTCATCTTTATCTTCTCTTAGTTAATTATTCCCCTGAAATCCAATACATCTATAAGTTCTGTCTTCTGCATATATAAGATATATTCCCTTGCTACAGACATTTTTTAGTCTCATATCATTTCTGACCTGGTCCACTGATAATAAATGCCCTCCTTAATTCTTATCCTATCTTCAGCCCTTCCTTTTTTTATTTTATTCCTCACTTTCTTACTAGTTGTTAATCATATATAATTGACTCATACAGATATATAATATATAATGTTATAGGTTAGTTTCCTAGGGCTGCTGTAATAAATTACCACAAAATATGTGGTTTTAAACAACAGAATTTTATTTTCTTATATTTCTAGAGGCCAGAAGATCAAAATCAATGTGTTGTCAGGGCCATGCTTCCTCTGAAGGTTTTAGGGTAGATTATTCCCTTGCTTAATGCAGCCTCTGGTGCCTCCAGGCATTCCTTGCTTTGGCAGCATAACTCCAATTTCTGCCTCCATCTTCATATGGCCTTCTCTGTGTGTGTGTGTGTGTCTCAAATTTCCCTCTCTTTTCTCTTATTAGGGCACCTGCACTTGGAGTCAGGGCCTGCCCTACAGCTAGTATGATCTCATCTTGAGATCCTTAAGTAGATCTGCAAAGACCCTACTTCCAAATAATGTCACATTTACCAGTCCTGGGGGGTTAGGACATAGACATATCTTTTTGGAGGCCACTCTTCAACCCACCATAATATTATATAAATTAGATATATATTTATTTATAATTAATTTTATATATAGTTATTCACTTGCTTTAACTAATTTTTATTTCACTAAATACTTGATGCCTATACTATGAAGTTAATCCATACACTCATTCATTCAACAGGCACTGTGCCAGGAAACAGAGATATGAAGGTGAGCTTGACAGATACATTCCGTGCCATTATGGATATCAGAGTATAAAGACAATGAAACTAATAAGTAATTAAAACATGGTGTTATGAGAATAAATGTTCATGATACTAAGGAAATACATAATAGAAACACTTTCCCTAGTTAAAAATGTTATGTTGAAGGTCAGAGTCTAAGAGACTGATCTTTCACTATCTGACTACAATTCACTTTTCTTTCATTATCTCTTGCTTACCAAGATGAACTCTATACTCTAATCATACTGACCTCTTTGCAATTCTGTAAGCACACAATTTCCTTCATAGTTCCTGAATTTATACCTTATCTTCTTTTTTTCTGAAACACTCTTCCTCTCCTGCACTTGTATCAAGCAATCTCAGTCACCAAAATTAAACTCAAATGCTACTAATTCTATGAAGCCTAGTTTCTCCATCATCTGGCCCCAGTTATTTTTTTCTTCCTAAAGAACTTTCTACATATTTTTGGCAATTATCTCATTATGCTATAATTATTTGTTTACATTCCTATTTCTACAAATAGACTCTGAATTCTTAAAGACCCTAATATAGTATGATTCACATATACTGACTCAAGATCCAAAAGATCCAAAAAAAGTGATATGGAAGCTCACTACATACATGCTAAATCAATGATGAATATACAAAGCTAAAACAAAATATGTACACTTGTCCTACATTTTAACCTATTCTATTTTACATCCTTCTTTATCTCCCAATCATTGAACAGGTATAAATAGAAATATTTTGACTGTCAGATTAACAATAATGAAAAAGCATAACACATAGTATTTTACAAGAAGAATAGAGTTTGAGGAATCATGCTCCCTGACTTCAGAATATACTACAAAGCTATAGTCATCAAAATAGTATGGTACTGGCACAAAAACAGATACATAGATCAATGGAACACAGGATAGAGAGCCCAGAAATAAACACACACACTTATGGTTAATTAATCTATGGCAAGGAAGGCAAGAATATACAATGGAAAAAAGATAGTCTCTAAGTGGTGCTGCGAAAACTAGATAGCTGCACATAAAAGATAAAATTAGAATATTCTCTAACACCATATACAAAAATAAACTCAAAATTGAGTTATAAAGACATAAATGTAAGACCAGATACTATAAAACTCCTAGAGAACAACACAGGCAGAACATTCTTTGACATAATTGCAGCAATATTTTTGGAGGGGTCTGTATCCTAGAGTAATGGAAAGAAAAACAAAAATAAACAAATAGGACCTAATTAAACTTAAAAGCTTTTGCACAGCATAGGAAACCATAAACAAAACAAAAAGACAACCTACAGACTTGTAGAAAATATTTCCAAAGATACTACTGACAAGAGATTAATTTCTAAAATATACAAAAAGCTCAGACACCTTAATATATACATTAAAAAAAAAAAAAAACCCAGAGTTCCTGCTGTGGTGCAGTGGGTTAAGAATCTGACTGCAGTGGCTCAGATTATTGCAGAGGCACGAGTTTGATCCCCCACCCGGCACAGTAGGTTAAAGGACCCAGCATTGCTGCAGCTGTGGCGTAGGTTGCAGCTGTGGCTCAAATGCAGTCCCTGGCCTTGGAACTTCCATATGCCACAGATGTGGCCATAAAAAAAGTAAAAAACAAACAATCCAATCAAAAAGTGGACAGAAGACCTAAATAAATATTTCTGCAAAGAAGACATACACATTGCCAGTAGGAACGTGAAAATACATTCAACATCACTGATTATTAGAGAAATGCAAATCAAAACTACCATGAGGTATCACCTCACAGCAGTTAGAATGGCCATCACTAAAAAGTCTACAAATTAAAATAAAAAGGTCTACAAATAATAAATGCTGGAGAGGACGTGGAGAAAAAGGAGCCCTCCTACACTGTTGGTAGGAATGTAAATTGTGAAGCCACTATAGAGAATTGTATGGAGGTTCCTTAAAAAACTAAATATAGAACCACCGTATGATCCAACAATCGCACTCCTGAGCATATAACTGAAGGAAATTCTAATTCAAAAAGATGAGTGCACCCCAATGTTTATAGCAGTACTATTTACAATAGCCAAGACATGGAAGCAGCCTAAGTGTCCACTGACAGATGAATGGATGAAGAAAATGTGGTACATATATAAAATGGAATACTAGCCATATAAAAGAATGAAATAATGCCATTCGTAGCAACATGGATGGATTTGAGATTATCATAGTAAGAGAAAGACAAATATATGATATCACTTACATGTGGAATCTTAAAAAATTGTATAAATAAACCTATTTATAAAACAGACATAGATCCACAAATATAGAAAACAAATTTAAGGTTACCAAACGGGATAGTGGGAGGAAGGGGAAATAAATTAGGAGGTTTGGGATTAACATATACATACTTCTATATATAAAATAGATAAATAACTTGGACCTACTGTATAGCACAGGGAAATTTAATGAATACTCTAATAATCTACAGTAGAAAAGAATCTGATAAAGAATGGAGATATATAGACATATTTATATTTATATATGTATATATATTTAACCAAATCATTTTGCTGTATACCTGTAACTAACCTAACATCCTAAATTAAGCATACTTCAATAAAAATTAAAAATGTTTTATTAAATTTAAAAATATATAAATAAATAACTAAAATGGTTTTAAAAAAAGGAGACCATCCCATCTCCTGGGGGGGAGATTTGTTACTTGTAAATTAAGTGTAGCCTTATTATTTATGGAAACAGCCATCTGAAATATCTTTGCTAGTAATTTAAATTATACTTTATTTTGGATAAAGCCTGAAATTTAACTTGCTAAAGAAAGAAAAAAACTTTTTTTCCATCAAATGAACAATAATGAAAAACTATAATATATTTTGTTCAAAGTAATGAGCACTTTCATGCTATGTTAGAGAAAACGTAAATGAGCAAAACCTTCAAGAATTTTAGAACATTCCCTGCCTTTGTCTAGCATCTAAAGTTTTAGAAATCAGCCTTAAGTAAATTAACAGAGATGTGGGCAAAGACTGGTGAACAAAACTGTTCATTATGGTGATATGTGAAAGAGCCCAAATGTCCAACGGCAGTGAAATAGTTAAGTAAATTACGGTAGATACCTACTTTAGAATATCAGGCAACATTTAAATCTCATGTTTTTGAAGAATATTAATGAAATATGTTAAATACTGCAGTTAGAGAAGAGTTGATTACGAGTCATTTTCTAACTCTAATATTCAGGTTTTTCTAAGAGCAACACGTGATAGAGTAGTCCTTTTTGTGGGACCATGCTCATCTCCCAAATCCTCTTGGATTTCTTCTTCAAACAAATACGATTTTGTTTTTGCTTTTGTTTTTATTTTTGTAAAGGCAGCATACTCCAAATTTCAGTTTAATGATGGAAAGAAAAAACTTGCAGTTTAAATTCACTTCACAGCTATCTTATCACCTACACCTGAAGTTTAGGAAGGTGTGAGGACTGTAAACTTAAAAAGCCATTTACTTCAACAGCTCCACATATATTATTTTCCAGCAGCCCCATCTCACCCGGAGGAGAATGAACATTTCCCTCCTTCATCTAAAACTTACTATGACTTACTCCAATAGCTTTTCTACTAACATTCGGCAGCTACTTCCAAAGCCTAGCACTCCAGTCTCTTGACCATCTTCATTGCACTTCTGCATATATGGGAATCACCAATTTCACTACAAAAAGAACACTATGGTGAACTAATTCAATACCATCCTTCCTGCAGGTATTTCTCTTTGGGAGATTTTCAAACTAAACCTGTGGGGCTCTGCCTCCTTCCATTGCTAATAAAACATTTCTTAATAGCAATGAAGGCCCATCTAATTAAAACATTCTTAATAAGTGAGGAGTGAAACAAAACTTTAAGTGAATCCAAAAGATTATGACTAGCTCATTTAAAAAAATATCTAACACTCGACTTGCGCTATTTCTAGCATAACTGATTCAGATAAAACTGTTACTACCTTTTTTAAGTACAGAAGATTTTGAAAAGAAAAACTTGAGAGATTTAATTAAAAAATCTGTTCTTTCACATTTAATACCTCCTAATGCTTTTAATTAATCTGAACATCCTTAATTACCTCTGTAATTTTTCCACGCGTAAATAGCTAATTAAAGTATTAAACTACCCTAAAACGTTGCATAGAATTAAATATATAATTATGCCCAGGCTGATTAAAAGGATTACATGGAAAAGGTAGTAAGGCTTCTGGTAAAGATTTTTGTTGTTTAATTTTTAAATGCTGACACTTTATATTTTTATTTATTTATTTATTTTAATGGTCTCAGCCTAGGGGTCAAATCTGAGTTACAGCTGCTGGCCTAAGCCACAGCCACAGCCACAGCCACAGCAATGCCAGATCTGAGCCACTTCTGTAGCCTACATCACAGCTCATGGCAACGCTGGATCCTTAACGCACTGAGTGAGGTCCGCGATCGAACCTGAGTCCTCATGGAGGCCAGTAAGATTCGTTTCCACTGAGCCACAACAGGAACTCCCTGAATACTTTTAAATACATTTTTGCCAACATAATTGTTCTCAGAATACAGTCTCTCATAAACCTAAATGGGAAAAGAGGCTTCTTTAAAAGAGTAACTTTAGATTTGTGAAAACTTTAGAGGACCTAAATGCAATTCAAATAACTGTAAGTGAGTCATAAGATGCCTATTGAAGAAGTGAAAAGAGTCAAGAAGGTGGAAATGGTTTCCCAGCCTCAGGATATTATCAGCCTAAGAACAATTGTATAAATGCTCTACTTTTTAAAAACTTGTCTTCTAGTGATTTAGAGTTGCCTATCAAATTACATCCTTCTGGCAAACTGCTTGGATGAGATTCTGCTAGAAGGTCAAAGTTCCCTCAGTTTACCGACACAAATCAATTAAATCTCATAATGAGTTCAGTTAATTTTCTAACTTGCCTCCAGTGTCATCTGAGACATTACACCAAATCTAATACATAAACAGTAACCTAAAAACTACAAGGTTCACTCATATAATTAGCATTTATTCATTTTCAGTAACTCCGTGAACAGTAATTAAACCAAACAATGTGCCGAAGTGTAATATTAACCTCAGTTTAGAAAAGATATTAATAGTTATTTTTTTTAACAAAATCACCAAGAGATTCGGGGAAGATTATTCTAATTTACTGAGTTTCTTTCTATTTAGAAGCAAATTTTAAGTTAGTAGTAAACTTTCAGGTATAAGATCGTTCTTCAGTGCAATGAATCAACTAGAACAATATTTACTAAACAAAATATAATTCACTCTAAATTATTCATATTCCCCTCAAAATGCCCATTTATTTATCTTACTCTAGGGACTAGTGTCCTCACTAACACAATCCGACTTATTCAAAGATCTCCTGAGCCTCACAAAATTTAAGTCAGTTAACATTGGGTTGAAAAGCTGGTAAAAGACATCTTCCCAGGTGCCAACTAGAATATGAATTTACACTCAATCATATTCACAGTGCAAGTAACCATGTCTTCAAAACTTCTCAGGCGCTCCCGTTGTGGCTCAGCAGTAAGGCACCTGACTAGTGTCCATGAGGACATACATTCGATCCCTGTCCCCACTCAGTGGGTTAAAGGATCTGGCATTGCCGCAAGCTGTGGTGTAGCTCACAGACTCAGCAGCTCAGATCCTGCATAGCTGTGGCTGTGGCGTAGGTTGGCAGCTGCAACTCTGATTAGACCCCTAGCCTGGGAACTTCCATGTGCCACAGGTATGGCCATAAAAAGAAAAAAAATTCTCAACACAAAATTTGATGACCAAAATCAGGCTCTCCTTCTCCCATGTAGGGTACTTTACTTAGATATTTCAGGAAATAAGAAATTTATGTGATTTAAATTTTGTGATATCTCAGTGGCCACTTTAACTTTGTGTGTTATCTCACTATCACCATGCAAATATTTGACTACTTATATGTCCTACAAACCAGTGATGGTCTACTCTCCCTCCTAAGGTTCTGCATCTAGTGGTTTGTCAATTGAACCAACAAAAGACAGATCAACAAATAAAAAAGAAAATAGTTCATTCCTATGTGTATTTTAGTTAATAAAATAAGTGGCTAGCTGATTAGTTGGATAAAGTTATAGAACTAACTTAGCAGGCAGAAGAGAGGGGAAAGAAAAGGTTTGTATGGAAAGAACAAATAAGGTTTCTTTAGGAAAGACAAATTAATTTTTTGGAGAGCAAATGGGAGATAAGAAAGTTTGTAATAATGTTTGTTTATGCAGGTGCAAGTGGCCTTTCCAAATTCTTGGCCTTGAAACTCTCCCAAGAGGGGATTTATGGTAAGTTTACTCTTGTTCTCTTTCCTGGAAGTAGACACATGCCCCAAGAAGACAATTTATGGCAGCCTCATTTCCCATAAGTTTCAGTTTTTAGTCAGATATGGAAAGTTTTGTAAAGGCTTCTTTCTACAGTTGTTGATTCTTAAGTGTCTTCGGTTTAACATAATCTTCATACTAACTCTGGGGTTCCAAGTGGGTCTCCACAGTGGTTACTGAGACTGTGAGTCCTACATTTGAAAAAATACAATATAAGTAAGTATATTTGCTCTCCAATGAATCAGTCATCTTTTGATATAAATTGAGAGGAAAGACAAAATCTTAAAGGATCTGATATTTTAAGGGACCTGAGTTTTAAAGAACCCTAAAGTCATTGTGTTCTTCAATGGAATTTGAAACTGTCTATATCCATTTTATTTCAGAATTTGCTTCTTAGTATTTTACCCTTTGCTTTTTCCCCGGTTCACTCCATGATGCGGTTTTGGGCCACACTTTAAAAAATATATATATTATCTGTCATTTGTCTGGGTTCTGGAAAAAATGCATTGTTCTAGATAATGACACAGTGGTATAATATCATTAAGGCAAGCTCTTCCTCCTCCAAAAGCACATTAGGCTAATAAAGGAATGACAAGTACAAGTAAACAGGTTGTGACAATATAATAGACATGAATAATGACTAGGAAATACCATGCCATGATAGACTTTAGAGAAGAGATAGTATTCCACTTTGGTCAAATTTACTGCCATTGATCTGTCCTAGAATTTCTTTTTCAGATCTGAATATAATCCCACATGTTTAGTTTGTAATTGTTCTTACTTTCAAAATGATTGTAATTGCTTTCTGGGTATAAATGTAATCATTCATATAGATTAAATATGTCATACACTGGCTTGCCTGTATTATATTCTTGAGACTGCATTTGAAAGCTAGCTCAAGAATTTTATAACCAGCGATTTACTTATGAAAAGGTGCCACCACCAATCAGAATAACATGAAATACCATTATAATGACCACATTTACCAATGACAGTCCCTATCTGAAGAAACGACATCACCAATTAAATTAATTTCAGAATAGGGGACTATTTTCTATTAGAATTAATATCATTCCACTTATTTCCAATTTTCCTTCCATAAAACTTAAATTTAATCAATTATTATTTAATGCAATTATACCTGTAAAGAATTCAATTGACTAGGCTGAAAATGCAAAATTCAGTAGCATAAAATAAAATAGATTAGAAAAAATTGTAGTTATACCAAGCTGGCTTGCATTCCAAAGCCCATTCAAAATATCACATGGGAATACATCATTATTGCCTACAAAGAAATATGCAAGTAATCTATAAAACTCAAATGTAACTGTATATATTAACTTTTACTGATTAATATAAAAGACTAAATATAATACATTTACATTATTAGAAGTAAAGGTAACATGTCAGTTCAGACCACCACCAAATAAAGCAATTCAATTATGTATAACCAGAGACGAAATGATTAGGTACAACTCAAATATACTTTACACTTTGCTTGAGTTTTGTTTAGTTTAACTTAATTTGATCTGGGATGTTATCTTGATGTGCTTCAGATTATTCATACATTTTTCAACCCAGCACAATTCCTCCAGACCAAAGTCGGAAGGATTTTAGAGTAATTTCTTTTTAGTCTACAATCATACTGTTAAGGAAACAGGGCAATTTCCCACACCAGATTAACATTTTTAATGTACTAGTATAGACAAGAATTCAAATATAAAATTCATATATATTTGTTTACTTTCACTCTTTTACAATCACATCTCTAAATCCAGATACACACATTTAACACACGATAGACTAATTCATTAAGTGATTATTTAATTAAAAATTGTAAATGGAAACTTCAAATTCCGTGTATGTACTTTCCTAGAGCAGGGTCAACTACAACGCCTTTCAGACAAATATAGGCAAGTAACCGTTTCTCAGGCTGCCAAGCATGGTGCCTTTATCTAGCTGTTCCAGATTAGAGCTCCATTTTCCTTTTTGTGAGTTGTTACATAAAAGATATTATCAACACCAGGAAAACCAAATTAATAAATTCATAACTTACAAAGGTGATTTCTATCATATTCACTTAAACTTGCATACTTTTCTTTGCAGTATTCTCCTTCTAAGGCTAAAAAAAGGACATTATTTTAGAGTACAATTTGTTTTTCAGGTACAGCTAATTTCCCAAATAATGCTACTTATCTCATTTATAAAATACCAAATTCTTACAACACTCCAAATTCCCAACATTTATTCTCAGCCGTGTACTACTTGAGAGAGTGTTTCTGCCTTTAGTTTGAACATTTCTTGGTCAAAAATAATATTAACTTATGGGTTTATAACTCTCACCCAGTACCTAAGTTAATAAAATCTAAGCCTTTCTTAGTGGTCTTTTGGAATGTGGAAAAGAGTAAATGATTTTAAATAAATAGCATGAAGAAGTATGAAGAAAAAAATGTTTAAATATATTTGAATACCACACTTTTTTGAAATATATAAATTACTTACCTAAGATTGATACTACATGAAATGAAACATTTGAAAATAATGTCATTAAAGAAATTTATAAAATAGTCCAAATATGACTTCCCTCAAAACATTACTTTTTTTTTTTTTTTTTTTTTTTGTCTCTTTGCCTTTTCAAGGGCCGCACTTGCGACATGTGGAGTTTCCCAGGCTAGGGGTCTAATCGGAGCTGTAGCCACCAGCCTACGCCACAGCCACAGCAACGCGGGATCCTTAACCAACTGAACAAGGCCAGGGATCGAACCCACAACCTCATGGTTCCTACTCAGATTCGTTAACCACTGAGCCATGATGGGAACTCCGGATCCAAAAGTTTTATCTACTAATATTTCAAAGCTTTGAGGCTATAACTCTTATTTAAAATGATAACAGATTGGAAAGATCCTTAATTCATGTATGAAGTTAGAATAATCTGAGTAAGATAACCTGAGACATACATGGAATGAAGGAAGAAAATGAAAACTTTTGCCTATTATTGCCTAATAGTATACATACATTTTCACTCCCACCAACATTGCACAAAATTTTCAATTTCTCCACTTTTACCAGTACTTCTTTTTTCTTTCTTTCTGTTTTTCTTTTTTGATAATAGGCATCCCAACAGGTGTGCAGTGATATTTCATTATGGTTCTGATTTGCATTTCCCTGATGATTAATGATGTCGAACATCTTATCACACACCTATTGGCCATTTGTATGTTTTCCTTAGAAAAATGTCTGTTTAAGACCTTTGCTCATTTTTTAAATTGAATTTTTTAAATTGAGTTGTAAGAGTTCCTTATATATTTCAGAGATTAACTCCTTATCAGATTCACGGCTTGCAAATATTTTCTCTCATTCTGTAGGTTTCATTTTCATTCTGATGATTGTTTCCTTTGCTGTGCAGAAACTTTTTAGTTTGATGTAATCCTACTTGTTTATTTTTGCTTTTGTTGCCTGTGCTTTTGGTGTCCTGTAAATGAAATCATTGCCAAGGCCAATGTCATGAAACACTTTACCGATATATCCTCCTAGGAGTTTTAAAGTTTTTGATCTTTTAAATGTTTAATACATTTTGAGTTGATTTTTGTGCATGGTGTAAGCTAGGGGTCCAACTTCATTTATGTGGCTACATAAATATTTGGTCATTATTACCAACAAAAATCCTTGCATCTACAAATCAAGAGAGAACTATATAATCATACCAATAGATGCTTAAAGTTATTTAATAAAAATAACATGTGTAAAAACTTTCTAGGTCATCTAAAAAACATTTTCATAGAATGAATGCTACGTTTAATAATAAACACTGGAAACATTCTTATTGAAATTAGAAATGGAATTAAAACTGTAATTTAAAATTTTTATAGATTTTCAATTCAGTGCTACAAGATACTTTACAAAAATAAAAAGGATAATTATTGGATAAAAAGGCAAAATTATCATTATTTCCAGGTCATATCTACCTAGAATACTAATTAGTACTAACAAGAGAGATCAAAGAATTAGCACAATAGAAAAATTAAATTAGAATTATAATAAATCAGACACAATCACATGGAAAACGGTATAGGAAAAAAAGAGCATTTAAACTAAGAATAAAGTATAAAATACCTAGGAAGAATCTTTTAAGAAGAAATGTGCTACAACTACATAAAGAGAAAAAAAAGAAACTTTCTAAGTGACATAAAATAAAACTTGAATAAATGAAAGGAAATCTCAGATATTTGGATAGAAAGAGGAATAACTGTTATTTCTTCACAAATTAAATTATAAATTTAAAGCAATTTCAATGATTATTTCAATTACACATCTTCATGTGATAAATGATGCTAAAACTCTTCTATATGAATAAAAAAGAAAACAAAAACTAAGATTGTATAATGAACCGTATTAAGAGGAAACTTGCCATACCAAATATATTTATATATAAAACACATCACTATATATGTATATATAAAGTAAAGTATATATAATACAATTTTTCATATACATATATTGGCATTAGGTTAAGCAATTTGGCACTGGCACAGATTTAGCAAATAGAGCATTAAAACAGAATAACTAAAAAGTGCATGTACTTTGACCTAGTAATTGCACATCTGCAGAATTGTACTAAAGATATAATCAAGATTCCATCAACAATCTATTATAAGAAAGCGGTTTTTTTGCAGCTTAATTCGTAATAGCAAAAACTTGACCCCTTCTTGACCACATGAACATAAAAAAATATAGAAATCAATCAATAAAATATGGTGAAAAACTTTTGTTTAGCTGTTATTAAGCTACTTAAAACTTTTAAAATAATATTTATTGTCATAACATAACCTAAATTATAGGAATGGGTGAATAAATTATGGTACACCTATATGATGGAACACTATGGAGCTGTCTACATTTGTGATTCTGAATTTCAAGATATGAAAAAAATGATGGATTTTATACTACAGTATGGCTAGTTTCATGTGAATTTTATAAAAGTGGAAAATTCATGCTCAAAATGCACACATACACATTCATGCATATACATACATATGCATACACATGAATATATTTCAAAGGAAAATTAAATGAGGATTGGTGGAATTATAATTGAGATTTTTTCTTTTTTTTTCTTTTTCCTTTTTTTTTTTTTTTTGCTTTTTAAGGCCACACCCGCAGCATGTGGAGATTCCCAGGCTAGGGGTCTAATTGGAGCTACAGCTGCAGGCCTTCGCCACAGCCACAGCAACGCGGGATCCGAGCCGCGTCTGCAACCTACACCACAGCTCACAGTAATGCCAGATCCTTAATCCACTGAGCAAGGCCAGGGATCGAACCTGCAACCTCATGGTTCCTAGTCAGATTCGTTAACCACTGACTGCCCCATGATGGGAACTCCAGATTTTTTCTTTATACCTTAATCTACTAATTTATTTTTCCTCAGTGACCAACTTCTCTTGATATAAGGAAAAATGTTATTGAAAGCAATAAGTTTGAAATAGACCCTAATGCTTTTAAGAATTTATAATATGATGAAAGAAGTATCATAAATTACTGGGGAAAGGAAGGGCTGCATAACAAATGGTTATGGAATAATTGTTCAATTATTTAATAAGAAAATAAAAGTATATCTTTACACCAAAATTAATTATAAATGTTTGAGTAACTAACTATAAAAATATAAAATAAAAATAGCTGGCAGAGAAAAGGAGGTAAAATATTTATTAAATCTGAGATATCAAGCCCAGAGAAGATTTTCTAGATAAAAAACACATGAAAAGATGATCAACGTTACTAATTACTGGAGAAATGCAAATCAAAACTACAATGAGGTATTACCTCACACCAGTCAGAATGGCCATTATCAAAAAGTCTATAAACAATACATGCTGGAGAGGGTGTGGAGAAAAGAGAACCCTCTTACACTGTCGGTGGGAATGTAAATTGGTGTAACCACTATGGAGGACAGTATGGAGGTTCCTTAAAAAAAATATATAGAACTACTATATGATCCAGCAATTTCACTCTTGGGCATATATACAGATAAAACCATAATTTGAAAAGGGACATGCACCCCAGTGTTCACTACAGCACTATTTATAATAGCTAAGACATTGAAGCAACTACATGTCCACTGACAGAGGAATGGATAAAGAAGATGTGAGATACATGTGCAGACACACACACACACACACACACACACACACACACACACACACACACACAGTGGAATATTATTCAGTCATAAAAAGAATGAAATAATGCTATTTGCAGCCTACATGGATAGAACTAGAGATTGTCATAGTGAATGAAGTTAAGACAGAGAAAGACAAATATCATGTGATTACTTATATCTGGAATCTAATAAAAATGATACAGAAGAACTTATTCATAAAATAGAAATAAACTTAGAGATTTCAAAACCAATGGTTACCATAGGTGAAACCACGGCGGGGGGGGCGGGGGGCGGGGAGAATTGGGAGGGTGGGCATAACAGACATACTACTGTATAAAATAAATGATTAATGATAACCTACTCTATAGCCCAGAAACATCTACTCAATAGTTTATAATAACCTATATTGGAAGAAGAATGGATATATTTATATGTATGACTGATTCACTTTGCTGTACACCCGAAACTAATACAACATTGTAAATCAACTATACTCCAAAAAAATTCAGTTTTAAAGAAATAAAATTAAGTAAGAAACTAAAATTTTTTTAACTTAAAAAATGAAAAACACAGAGGACAGAAAAAGAAATGTTTCATTACATAAACATATAAAATGTAAAGTTATGCTGGTCATATACACTAAGGAAATTAAAAGAAAAATGACCATTTGAGAAAAACATTCCTGCAAAGTAAAAAAAAATCTTACTATATAAAGATCAATGGTAGTCCTAAATTATTCACAGAATAAGAAACACAGAAAGACTAGCAAATTGAAAGTGTCTGACCTCACTTACGAACTAAGACCTTCTAATTAAAATAGCAATAAGAGACTATGCTGGTATTGGTAAAATTTGAAGATTTTTTATTATCATAAGTAGTGTTTGCAGGTGTTATGAAACACTGTCTTAATCTGCTAATGGAAGTATAAACTGGTATTTTTGGAAGGAGACTTTAACAATTTGCATAAAATATTTTTAAAAAATTATTTTTTTCAAACAAGTTCTACTCACTATTTCTGAGTGAGGGAGGGAATCTATTTTGAGGAGAAAGATATGTCATCAAATTTATTGGTCCAAAAAACCTCACTGAATATTTACATGTAACAGTGAAAAACTGGAAAGAATCCAAATTTCCAACAATAACTGGATATTATATCACATTCATCAAGTAGGCTATTACATAATATTTTAAAAGTGTGCGATGAAAGTTTGCAAATTCATTTGAGGTATAGAAAGTAGAATATAAAACTATTACCCAATTGTGTAAGATGCTTAATAGTGTTTCTTAATAAAAAAAACTGTACAAAAAATAATGGAAAGAAATATAACGGTAGTTCTTTCAGGATCATAGGACTATGATCCTTTACTTTTTATCTTCATAATTGCTTTATATTTTCCAAATTTCTAAAAGAGAGCTTTCATTATCATTATAATAAGAAAAATAAAACAAGTTTGCTATCTTATGCTTTCTTAAATTACCTATTAGTTTTGAGTTTGTGGAGAAATCCCATTCTACTTATCTTTCTTATTAACCTAATAGTTGATTTGTATCTTACAGAAAGTGAATTTCCATTTTCTGAAAATTGTGTGAAAAGCCATTACCACCCTATATCAGATTCCATAGTTGGAATTTAGCCATCATAAAATTTATCTTTTAAGGGACACACACAAAAAAACCCCAAACTGTGTTTCTTGCCCTAATACCTTGGGTGGGGGGCAGTAAACTTGAATACTGAAACACTTATCTATCCCCCTCCACTTGATATTTTGAAAAATGTATTAATTTGTCAAACAACAGAGTCCTTGTTGGGTCATCAACTCCTATTACTAATTTAAGACAATGAAGATACATTTGTGATTTTTTTTTTTTTTAGTCTTTTTAGGGCTGCACCTGCGCATAAGGAAGTTCCCAGGATAGGGGTCAAATTGGAGCTGAAGCTGACAGCCTGTGCCACAGCCACAGCAACACCTCCTCTGAGCCACCTCCTTGACCTACATGGCAGCCTGCAGCAATGCAGAATCCTTAACCCACTGAGTGAGGTGGCCAGGAATGGAACCTACATCCTCACAGAGACAACTTGGGTCCTTAACTTGCTAAGCCACAACAGAAACAACTTCTTTTTTTTGTCATTTTCGGGGGGGGGGGGGATATGGTGTTGAATTGCCATTCCCCAAACACAGCATGCACATTCATACCTTCATGCTTTTGTACACAACTATTTCTTATGCAGGAAATTTCCTTCCCTCTCTTTGCTATCATATAAAATATACATGTTCTTTGATATGCCATTTAAATGTACATGGCACTTTCTTTGGTGTAAGTTTCTAACCATTTCTTTTTCTCTCTTTCTCACTCTGCATTCTAATTCAATTAGTTTTATGTCTGTAGCAAATGACACAAAATCCAACCTTGGTTTAAGGAAAATAAAAATGGTTTGGGGTTATCAGCTTCATAAACAGCTAGTATCAGGGACTAAAGTGATCTCATTGAGATCCCACTTTTCAGTGTTGCTTACCTCCACATAGGCTTTATTCCAGTGTAAGCCATCTTGCAATGGCCAACTGAAACTCTTTATCTTCTAGGTAGTATCTGAAGAAGGCACAGGATTTATTTTCAGATCAACTTGGCCCTAATGCCTATCATTATTGTTAGGTCTAGTTGGCATGATCTAGATCACTGACTTACCCCTGATCCATTCTCTATATTTAGGAGGAATAAATGTTCTGATAGGCAAGTTAGAGAGGCTGAAAGAGCAATCATTTGAAGAGTGGAAATTAGAAAAAGGGAGATTTTCTTTTTCATGGGCTGATAAAATATTCCTTTAGCGTTGGAGAAGAACTAGCCTGTAGAAATCTACAAGATGTTCTCTTCCAGATTAGAGTTAAATATTTCAGTTTAAAAATTTACTTTTCTGAAGTAACTTAAATATGTTTCCTCACTGAAACAATAGAAGAAAAATCCAGAATGTTTCTATAGATTGATTTACCAGTTAAAGACTTGCAAGACAAAAGGAAAGATATACATCAGGGAAAATAAAACATACACTATACAGCTGGTAAAAAACAGGAACTTTCAGGATTTTTCAGATATTACACAAGAATTGCTCCATCTTTGCAATGATGGTACTGTCCTATGAACCATAAAATTAAATGTATTTATACCTTTCTTCTTCTACAAATATTGTATGACTTCCAGTGATAAAAACAGAATATATATGTTGGCAAATGCTGGACTTTTTTTTTCTATCATCAAACTGGAATTCTGTGGATCAATAACTTTGCAAGGCAAGATTTACAGTCTCTTCCAAAGAAAGCCAGAAATCGACCAGTGGTGTAGTGTTATAAAGTAGAGACTGCTATAAGGATGTATATGAAAGATTACAATCCTAGAAACCTTCCATAAACAAATACTCTTGGCTACTTAGGTTACAATTAAAAGGTCACTCAACCAATCAACAGTAGTAGACCACTAAATCTGCAGGTTTGACAGTATTCTCTGCCACATTTTCCGTCACATAACTACTATGATTAATCTGGAAAGTTGCCTGATACAGTAGCCTCAGCTCTGTTGCTTCTGATCCTGCCATAGAGTCAGGCATAGTACCACCTGCTGGCCTATTTGCAAATTATAATGGTACTTCTGAGATGTTGATCCCCATGGTGATTTCCCCCAATAGAAGCCACACCCAACACATTAAGCAAATACTTTATGGTACACATTAGGGCATAATTTTCTGGATTTCAGGATAGTGTTGTTTCTTTTTGAAGGTGAAATGTTTCAGTTTTTAATAATAAAGTTTATTCTAGCTATATATCAAATAAAATGCCCACTGTAGAATATTTATAAAATAAACAAAATTTTGAATGAAATACCAATCATCAGTCTACCATCTAGAGATAATTTTTTTAACCAGCAATATGTATTTCTAGGTAGTCATTTATCTTCATTTATCTATCTATGTATCTATCTATATGGAATAATAATAAAGATGATTATAACAACAGAAACAATAATTTCCATTTCTATGAACTCTAAGTAACCCAGGATCTGTTTTAAGTGCTTTAAACAGATTGTATCATAAAATCTTGAAACAAACTAAATACAAATTATAGAAATTTCCTTTTTACACAAGAAAAAGTAGTGTAGAGATAGAAAATAAATTATTCAAGGTCAAAGAGCATTTAAGTTTTGAAGACCAGGCTAAAACTAAATCTGATTCCAAAGCCTTAACTTCTATGTTACGCTACCTGATAACACAACATAGTCAAAATCATGCCCAATATAGTTTATTAAGATGCACATTTTGATACCTTTAGCACATTCACAGATTTGTGCAGCCATCACCATTATCTAATTACAGAATATTGTCATCACCTCAAAAAGAAACCTCATACTCATTAGTAGTCACTCCCCATTCTTCATTTCCACCAGGGCCTGGCTATTGGTAATATACATCATATCTTTATGGAATTGTATATGATGGACATGTCATATAAATGAATTATGCAATAAATGGCATTCGGTGTCTAATTTCCACTTTACATAATATTTTCAAGATTTATCCATGTTGATTCATGCATCAGTGTTATGTTGCATCATGTGTCAGTGTTATGTTGCTTTCTTTTTCAATTTTTATTTTGGTAAGTTGTACTTATAAAATGTACCATTTTAATTACTTCAGAGTGTAAAATTAAGTGGCATTTTATATATTCACAATGTTATGCTGTCATCATCACTAACTCTAAAATATTTTCATCACCCCGAAGGGAAACTCACTGATATACTCTCCATTCCTCCTCCCCAGCTGCTAACAGCCACTAATTTCTATGAATTTGCTTATTCTATATATATTTCAAATAAACAGAATAGGGCAATATGTGGTCATTTATGCCTGGCTTCATTCACTTAGCATAATGTTTCAATGTTCATCCATGAATGTCGGTATCATGTAACAGTACTTCATTCCCTTCTGTAACTGAATATAACCTCTTTGGTTAAATTTATTTCTAAATATTTATTATTTTTGATGCTACTATAAATTAATTGTTTTATATTTTTACAAGTCTGATGGACATAAACTTTTATTACTGTGGTAAAAAACATATAACAAGAGATCTAACTTCAACAATTTTTAAGGCAACTGTATAGTATTGCTAACTATAAGCACAATGTTATGAAGCAGATAACCAGAACTCTCATCTTGTGTGGCTGAAATTATAAACTCATTGAAAAGCATTCCCCATTGCCACCTCTTTTCAGCCCTGACAAATACCATTCTACTTCCTGTTTCAATGAGTCTGACTACTTGAAATGCCTCATATAAATGGAGCCACATAGTATTTGTGACTTCTTATTTCACTTAGCATGATGTCATCAAGGTTCATTCACGCTGTAGCATATGACAGCACTTCCTGTTTTGTTTAATAGCTGAATAATAGTGCATTTTACATCTACACCACATTTTCTTTTTCCAGTCTTCCCTCAATAGACATTTAGGTAGTTTCTATGTTGTTATAAACTGAATTTTTTTTTTTTTTTTTTTTTTGCCTTATCTAGGGCCGCACATGCGGCATATGGAGGTTCCCAGGCTAGGGGTCTAATTGGAACTGTAGCTGCCGGCCTTCGCCACAGCCACAGCAACGCGGGATCCGAGCCGCATCTGCAACCTACACCACAGCTCACGGCAACACCGGATCCTTAACCCACTGAGCAAAGCCAGGGATCGAACCCGCAACCTCATGGTTCCTAGTCGGATTCGTTAACCCCTGAGCCACGACGGGAACTCCTATGAACTGAATTTTTATGTCCCCTCCAAAATTTAAATGTTGCAACCCTATCTCCCAAAATGATGGTATTAGGAGGAAGGGCCTTCTGGAAGTAATTATGATTAGATTAGGTCAAGAGGATGTAGCCTTGCTTGCTCTTTTCTCTGTTTTTTGCCATGTGAGGATACAAGGAAAAGTCTGCAGTTACAGTCTCAGAGAGGCCCTCACCAGAAGTCAACAATGCTGGTACTCTGACGATCTTGGAATTCCAGCCTCCAGAATTGTGAGAAATAAATTTGTATGGTTTATAAGAAACCTACTTTATGGTACTTTGTTACAGTAGCCTGAGCTAAGACACACTCCTTGGCTATTGTGAATAAAGCTGCAGTAAACGTGGAAATGCAAATCTCTCTTTGAAATCCTGACTTCAGTTCTTTTAGATAAATATTCAGAATTGAGTTTGCTGGGTCATATGGTAGTTCTATTTTTTTTGAGAATTTGTCAATTTTGTTCATTCTTTCAAAACACCAACTCTTTTTTGTGGTGATTATTTTTTCTATTATTAAAAATTCTCGATTTGCTTTATTTCTGTTCTAATCTTATTATTTTTTTCTGGACTATGTGTGTCCTTAAGTCGAAAATAAGTCTTTGTAGACAGCATATCACTGTGTTTGGTTTGTTATCCATTCAGTCACTCTACAACTTTTGAGTGGGGAGTTTAATCCACTTAAAGGAAATGTTGTAAGGTATGATTTTTCTTGTCATTTTGTTAATTGTTTTCTGATTATATTGTAGTTGTTTTGTTTGTCTCTTCCTTTCTTGTTGCCTTCCTTTATTATTTGATGATTTGTGTATTGATTTTCTTTATTTTCTCTTTGTCTTTTTTGTGTCTATTACAGGCTTTTTACTTTGTGTTTACTTTGAACTTGCATTAAGTTACCTTGTACTTACAGTAGTTTATTTTAAGTTGACAACAACCTCAATCACATACAAAACACTACAGTTTCAGCACTGCTCCAACATTTTGTTCTTGTAGTAAAAATTTGCTTCTCTTATACAGTGTATCTAGTAATAATTTTTAAATTTTATATTAGGAATAAAAATAATGTATGTTCTACCAAAACAGTGTTACATTATTCTGTATTTGTCTATATATTTAATTTTAACAATTACATTTATGCTTCCATATTGCTGTTTAGGATGTTTTCATTTCAATTTGAGGAATACATTTAAGCATTTCTTGTAAAGCAGGTCTAGTGGTAATGAAATCCCTCAGCTTTTATCTAGGAAAGACTTTAGCTTTCCTTCATTTTTTTTTATTAACAATGAATTTTATTTCAGTTATAGGTATACAAAGATCATAAGTCAATTCAATAGATTTTGTGTCCCAAACCCACAGTGTATCCCTCCACCCCCCAGATTGTCTTATTTGAAAAACCAAGGTTTTCCAAAATCTGTGAGTCGTTGTCTGTTCTTCAAAGAAGTTCATTGTGTCTCTTTAGTTTCCACATGTAAGTGGTAGCATTGGGTGTTGCTGTCTAATTTTCTGACTGGTTTCACTTCGTATGATAATTTCTAGGTTCATCCATGTTGCTATAAATGTTGTTATTCCATTCCTTTTAATGGCTGAGTAATATTCCATTGTGTGTATGTACCATATCTTCCCTATCCACTCCTCTGTCGATGGACATTTAGGTTGTTTCTAATGACCTGGCTTCTACCCTCTCTAGCTGCTTTAGATGTAAAGTTAGGTTGTTTATTTGAGCTTTTTCTTGTTTCCTGAGGTAGGCTTGTATTGCTATATACTTTCCTCTTAGAACTGCTTTTGTTGCATCCCAGAGGTTTTGGAGTGTCGTGTCTTCGTTGTCATTTACTTCTAGGTATTTTTTAATTTCCTCTTTGATTTCTTCAGTGATCCATTGGTTGTTTTTTTGTTTTTGTATCCATTCAGCTAGTCTATGTCTTTTGGTTAGGGCATTCAGTCCATTAACATTTAAGGTAATTACTGATATATATGTTCTTATTGCCATTGTGTTAACTGTTCCGGGTTTTTGTTGCTCTTTTTTTTTTTTTTTTTACCCTGAGGTTTTGATATAGGAGTCTATATACAAGTGAGATTGTTTTAAGTTGTTGGTTTCTTAATTGCACGTGTGTCTCCAGTGACCTGCATTTGTGCTCTCTTCTCACGATTTCTGATTTTGGTAGCATAGTTGCGCATGGATGATTTAGTATCTTTATTGTATATATGCCTTTACTGGTGAGCCTTGTCATTTGTGGTGTTTTTGTTTCTCATTGTGGCCTTTTCTTTTCTGACTAGAGAAGTTCCTTTAAGACTCATTGTAAAGCTGGTTTAGTGTTGCAGAAATCTCTTAGATTTTGCTTATCTGTAAAGGTTTTGATCACAGCTTCAAATCTGAATGTGAGCCTTGCAGGGTAAAGCAATCTTGGTTGGAAGTTTTTCCCTTTCATCACATTAAGTATATCATGCCACTCCCTTCTGGCCCACAGAGTTTCAGATGAAAAATCTGCTGATAACTTTATTGGGGTTCCCTTGTATGTCATTTGTTTCTTTTCCCTAGCTGCTTTCAAAATTTTCTCTTTGTCTTTAATTTTGGTCATTTTGATTAATATGTGTCTCGGGGTGTTCCTCCTTGGGTTTATTTTATATGGTACTTGTTGCGCTTCCTGAATTTGAGTGAGTGGTTCCTTTCCCATATTAGGGAAGTTTTCGGCTATTATCTCCTCAAATATTTTTTCTGTCCCCTTCTCTCTCTCTTCTCCCTCTGGCACCCCTATAATATGGATATTGGTGAGTTTAACATTATCCCAGAGTTCTCTGAGACTCTGCTCATTTCCGTTCAATCTTCTATCTCTTTTCTCTTCTGCATTAGTGATTTCCACTAATCTGTCCTCCACCTCACTGATTCGTTCTTCTGCCTCCTGTATTCTACTGTTGGCTGCTTCTAAGGAATTTTTTATTTCAGTTATTGTATTTTGCATCTCTTCCTGTTTAATTTTTACAGCTTGTATTTCTCTGCTCAGTGTTTCCTGTAAATGATCAATCTTTGCCTCCAGTCTATTTCCAATGCCTTGCATCATCTTCAGCATCAACAGTCTAAAGTCTCTTTCTGAGAGGCTGATAATCTCATCACTGAGCTGTTTTTCTGGGCTTTTCTCTTTCTCCCTTATCTGGGTTAGAGTTTTCTGTCTTTTCATTTTTATAGGTTTTTGGTGTGGTGACTTTTTGCCAACAATAGAGTGGTAGCCTCTCTTAGTTCTGGCGTTTGCCTCCCCTGTGACTAAAGTTGGTATGGGCGGGGCTTGCTGTAGGCTTCCTGATGGGAGGGACTGATGCCTGCCCACTGGTAGGTGGGGTTGATTCCTCTCCCTGTGATGGCTGGGGCTTTGTCTCTGGATGAGATTAGAGGCTGGCTGTGTGCCTGAGGGGTCTTTAGGCAGCCTGTTTACTGATGGGTGGGGCTGTGATCCCACCTGGATTATTGTTTGGCCTGGGGTTTCTCAGCACTGATGGGAGGGACCAGATTTTCCCAGAAATGGCCCCCTCCAGAGAAATGCAGGCTGATGAATGTTCCCGAGAGCATCGCCTCCAATGCTCTTCCCCCACAACAAGCCACAGTCATCCCTATTTTCCCAGGAGATCCTCCAAGAATTGCAGTAAGGTTCCACCTGGATTCCTATGGAGACTGCTTTGCCCTGGGACCCAGTGCACGTGAAAGTCTGTGTGTGCCTTTCAAGGATGGGGTCTCTGTTTCCCCCGTCCTGTGAAGCTCCTGTACACAAGCCCCGCTGACCTTCAATGCCAGATGCTCCGGGGGCTCTTTCTCCCTGTGCCCAATCCCCAGGCGTGGAGTTTTGACGTGGGGCTCAGAACTCTTAGTCCTGTAGCTGAGTCTCTGTGGTGCAGTTACTTTCCAGTCTGTGGGGCTTCCCGCCCAGGAGGTATGGTGTTGCTTCTTTCTCGTAATTGCCCCTCCTACCTCTTGATGTGGTCTCCGCTGTGTCTTCTGGAGCAGAGTATCTATTTTGGAAGTTTACAGTCCATTTGGTTGAAGGCTGCTCGGCATTTGGTTGTAGTTTTGCTGTTTTTCGGGAGAGAAGTTGAACTCCAGTCCTTCTATTCTGCCATCTTAATCCAATCTCAGCTTCCCTTCATTTTTAAAGGATAATTTTACTAGGAACAGTATTCTTGTTTGATAGTGTTTTTTTTTTTTTTTTCCTTTCAGTACTTTGAATATATCATCCCAGTCCTGGGATCTCCTGGCCTGCAAGGTTTCCAATTCTCATAGTCTTATAGGGGTTCCCTTATATGTAATAGGTCATTCTTCTACTGCTTTTTTCAAAATTTTCCTTTTGTCCATGACTTCTAAAATTGACTATATTATGTCTCAATAGTCTTCTATAGGGTTGATATTATTTGGGATCCTTTGAGCTTCATGAATTTGGAAATGCATTTCCTGCCATAGATTTGGGAAGTTTTATTCCTTTAAATAAGTATTCCACCCTTTCTTTCTTGTTTTGTTTTTTGCATTGTTTTTCTAATTTAGTGGTCTGTGTTCTCTTATAGCTTGATGAGCTTACTTAAAACAATTATTTTTTTTTTTTTTTTTTTTTTTTTTTTTTTTTTTTTTTTTTTTTTTTTTTTTTTTTTTTTTTTTTTTTTTTTTTTTTTTTTTTTTTTTTTTTTTTGCCTTTTGTCATTTTATGGCCGCGGGTTTATGGCCGCACCTGCGGCATGTGGAGGTTCCCAGGCTAGGGGTCTAATCGGAGCTGTGGCCACTGGCTTGCGCCGCAGCCACAGCAACGCAGGATCCGAGCCGCGTCTGCAACCTACACCACAGCTCACGGCAACGCCGGATCGTTAACCCACTGAGCAAGGGCAGGGATCGAACCCGCAACCTCATGGTTCCTAGTCGGATTTGTTAACCACTGCGCCACGACGGGAACTCCAAAACAATTATTTTTAATTATTTGTCAGTTAATTCATAGATTTCAATTTCTTTGGGGTTGTTTACTGGAAATTTGCATTACTTTGCTGGTATCCATTTCCTTATTTTTCATGTTTCTTGTTGCTTTGCATTGGCATTTGCACGTCTGAAGAAGCAGTCAGCTTTTCCAGATTTTATGAATTGACTTTAGTGGGTAAAGACATTCACCTACAGGTGAATGCAAGAATCCTGGCTGAGTAGGGTGTGAGTGACACCAGGTGAATATTGGGTCTCAGTATGTATGAGGACACTGGTCCCAGGGTTGTACAGTAGCACCAACTCAGGTGGATATAGCATCTCTGGTTTTGGGGGTGGCACTATATGCAGCAGTACTTCCTGACCTGTCAGAGCTACAACAGTAACTCTTGCTTCAGTGAGTGCAGGGGCATGGATTCTGAGATCTATCAGCTGGAATAAGCATTGGAAAAGATTGTGAGGGTCCTCAGCAGCAAAGGCTGTGCATGTTTGTAGCACTAGTGAAGGCTGCTGGGGTCCTCCTCTCTTTTCCTCCTGAGGGCTGTGATGCATGAATGGTGGTGCTGCCAGGATCCAAGAGATGGGTGTTAATGTGGTTTGGCTCATCTTTCTATTAACTGGGTTTTATTAGTGATCTGTAGCAGTTCTGTAAATATTTTGGATATGAGCTAAAAGAAAACAACTTTTTAAAAATTTTATTGGAATTTAGTTAACTTAAAAATGTGTTAATTTCAAGTTTACAGCAAAGTAAATCAGTTATACATATACATATATCCATTTCTTTTCAGATTCTTTTCCCATATAGGTTATTACACAGTTTGTTTTTTTGTTTGTTTTTTTGTTTTTGTTTTTTTTTGCTTTTTAGGGCTGCCCCCACGGCATATTGACATTCCCAGGCTAGGGGTCAAATCAGAGCTGTAGCTGCTGGCCTATGCCATAGCCACAGCAACGCAGGATCTCAGCAGCGTCTGCAATCTATGACACAGCTCATGTCAATGCCAGATGCTTAACCCACTGAGCAAGGCCAGTGATCAAACCTGCATCCTCATGGATGAAAGTCAGACTTGTTAACTGTTGAGCCACGATTGGAACTCCAAGTTATAACACAGTATTGAGTAAATTTCCTTATGCTGTATAGTAGGGCCCTGTTAACCATCTATTTTATATATGGTTGCGTGTATATATCAACCCCAACCCCCTAATTTATCCCTCCCCCTGCCCATGTTTCCCCTTTGGTAAACATAAGTTTGGTTTTTAAATCTTTGAGTCTGTTTCTGTTTTGTAAGTTTTATTGTATTATTTCTATCTGATTCCACATATTACTGATCTCATATGATATTTGTCTTTCTCTGTCTGACTTCTCTTAGTACGATAATCTCTAGGTCCATCCATATTGCTGAACATGGCATTATTTCATGCTTTTTTATGGCTGAGTAATAGTCCATTGTATATATGTACAACACCTTATTTACCCAACCCTCTGTTGATGGGCATTTAAGTCGTTTCTGTGTCTTGGCTATTGTAAATGGTGCTACAACGAACATTAGGGTGCATGTATCTTTTCAAATTGTAGTTTTCTCTAGATAGATGCCCAGGACTGGAATTGCTGGACCATATGGTAATTCTACATCTAGTACTTTAAGAAACCTGCATACTGTTTTCATAGTGGTTGCACTGGCTTACATTACCACCAACAGTGTGGGAGGGTTCCATTTTCTCCATAACCTCTCCAGCATTTATTGTTTGTAGACTTTCTGACTGATATAAGGTAATACCTCATTGTAATTTTGATTTGCATTTTTCTATCAATTACAGATATTGAACAGCTTTTCATGTGCTTTTTGGCCATCTGTCTTCTTTGCAGAAATGTCTGTTTAGATCTTCTGACCAATTTAACTGGGTTGCTTGGGGTTTTTTTATATAAAGTTGTATGAGATGTTTGTAGATTTTGGAGATTAATCCCTTGTCAGTTGCTTCATTTGCAAAGATTTTTTTCCTGTTCTATGGGTTATCTTTTCATTTGGTTAATGGTTTCCTTTGTTGCACAAAAGCTTTTTAGATTAATTAGGTCCCATTTGTTTATATTTGTTTTTATTTTCATTACTGTAGGAGGTGGATCAAAAAAGATATTGCTGTGATTTATGTCAAAGAGTGTTCTGCCTGTTTTCCCTTAGGAGTTTTATAGTATCCAGTCTAACATTTAGGTCTTTAATCCATTTTGAGTTTATTTTTGTGTATGGTGTTAGAGAGCGTTCTAATTTCATTCTTTTACATGTAGCTGTCCAGGAAAGACACCATTTTTCTACTCCACTCTTTTGATACAAAATGTGTAGGTTTTTCCATAGTAAGGAACTCTCTAATTCTTGGTGGAAACAAACAAGGTATACTAAAATTTAATTCAATTCTAATACTAACTTCATCGAATAGGCAGAGATCTCATAGGTTAAAGGCTCAGTTCTATAAGACTCCCCTCTCTCCACTTCAGATGCCATTCACATATCTGAGTCTTCCATAATTCTGAATGACTGGCTATAAACCAGGGGTTCTCATACTCAGGTTTGATAATTTGCTCAAGTAACTCAAGGTAATAATACATTTCCCGGCTTATTATAAAGCACATAATTCAGGATCAGCCAAATAGAAGAGATGCATAGGGCAAGGTATGGGGAAGGGGCAAAAAGCTTCCATGTCCTTTCTAGGAATGCTACCTTCCCAGTATGTGGATGTGTTCACCAACCTGGAATCTCTTTGAATGCCTTCACTTAAGGTTTTTGGAGACTTCATTATGTAGGCATGATTTATTCAGTTATTGGCTATTGGTGATTATTTGAATCTCCAGCATGTCTCACCTCTCTGAAGGTTACAGAGTGGGCCTGAAAATTTCAACCCTCTATTCACGTGGCTTGTTACCCTGGCAATTAGTCCTCCATCCTTAGAGGCCTTCCAGAAGTCACATCATTAACATAAACTCAGTGGCAGTTGAAAAGTGCTTGTTATGAATATCTAAAGATTCTTCTTTCACCTTTATCACTCTAGTGATCTGTACCTCTTTCAGGAACTGGGTATCAAAACTAAATAACAGACTTCAACATAGCAAAGACCATATAAAATACACCCACAGGTAACATTATATTCAACAGTGAAAAGCTGAAAGCATTTCTCCTAAGTTCAGGAACAAGAGAAGGATGTTTATTCTCCATATTTTTACTAAACATAATTTTGGAATTCCTAACTACTGTAATCAGGGAAGGAAAAGAAATAAAAGGAATCCAAGTTGGAAAGGAAGAAGTAAAACTGTCACTGTTCACAGATGACATGATACTATACATAGAAAATACTAAAGAAAACACCAGAAAATTATTAGAGCCCATCAATGAATTTGGTAAAGTTGCAAGATATAAAATTAATATGCAGAAATATTTTGTATTTCTACACACTAACAATAAACTGTCAAAAAGAGAAATTAAGGAAACAATCCCGTTTAACATAGCATCGAAAGAAATAAAATATCCAGAACATAAGCCTATCTAAGGAAGCAAAAAACCTATACTCTAAAAACTATGGCCCTGATGAAAGAAATTGAAAGCTATACAAAAAAAAAAAAAAGGAAAAATATAACACGTTTTCAGATTGGAAGAATAGAGACTCTAAAATAACCATATGACCCAAGGCAATCTACAGATTCAGTGCAATCCCTCTCAAATACCAATGGCATTCTTCATAGAACAAGAAAAAATAATTTAAAACTTTGTATGGAAACACAAGAACCCCTGAACAGCTTAAACAATCCTGAGAAAGAACAGATATGGAGGAAACAGGCTTCCTGAATTTAGACTATACCACAAAGCTACAGTAATCAAAACAGTATGGACTGGTCCAAAAAACAGATATAGATTAAAGGAATAGGACAGAGAGCTCAGAAATAAACTCATGTACTTATGGGCAATTAATCTATGTCAAGGAAGGCAAGACTATGCAATGGAGAAAAGACAGTTTCTTCAGTAACTGGTGCTGGGGAAACGAGAGCTATATGAAAAAGAATGAAATCAGAACACTCTAACACCATATATAAAAATAAACTCAAAATGGATTAGAGACCTAAAATGTAAGACCAGATACTATAAAACTCCTAAAGAAAAATACAGGCAGAACCCTCTTTGATATAAATCATAGGAAACATTTTTCTTGGATCTGTCTCCTAAAGTAAAAGCAATAAAAGCAAAAATAAACAAATGGGACATAATTAAACTTAAAGGCTTTTGCACAGCAAAGGAAACCATAAAAAACCTAAAAGACAACCTACTGAATGAGTGAAATATTTGCAAATGATGTGACTGATAAGGGATTAATATACAACATATATAGACAGCTTATATAACTCAACATCAAAAAACAAATAACTTGATTTAAAAATGGGCAGAAGAACTGAATAGACATTATTCCAAAGAGGACATGCAGATGGCCAAAAGGCACATGAAAAGATGTGCAACATCACTAATCATCAGGGAGATACAAATCAAAACCACAATGAGATATCACCTCACATATGCCAGAATGGCTAGCATCAAAATAAACATCAATAACAAATGTTGGTAAGGATACAGAGAAAAGGGAACCCTCTTATACTGTTTGTTGGAATGCAAATTGGTGTGGTCACTGTGAAAAACAGTATGAGGGTTTCTCAAAAAAATAAAAATAGGACTACAGTATGACGTAGCAATTCCACTCCTGGGTATATATCTGAAAAATGCAAAAACACTAATTCCAAAAGATGCATGCACCTCAATGTTCACAGAAGCATTATTTACAGTTGCCAAGTTATGAAAATAACCTAATTGTCCATCAATAAAAGCACAGATAAAAAATATGTGACATATATGTGTGTTTATACATATATATATACATATACATATACATATATATATTTATACACATATACAATGGAATGTTAATCATTCATAAAAAAGAAAGAAAATTTGCCATTTGCAGCAACTTGGATGGACTTAGAGGGCATTACGCTAAATGAAATGTCAGAGAGACAAATACTTATGATATCACTTATATGTGGAACCTAACAAATGGAATGAACTAGTGAATATAACAAAAAAGAAGCTGACTCATGGATACAGAGAGTAAACCAGTCATTACCAGTTGGGAGAGGCAGGGAGGAGCAATACAGGAGTAAGTGGGAGGTACAAACTATTTGGTGTAAGATAGGCTCAAGGACATATTGTACAATATGGGAAATATAGCCAATATTTTGTAATATCTGTAAATGGAAAGTGTGTGTGTGCGTGTGTGTGTGTATAAAATTTTTAAAACCTAAATTTAAAGAAATATAAAAAAAATCCCCACTAAATAGAATGGAAGATGCTTCTATAGCTCTTATCACTTAGGAAATTACAAGGAGGCTACAAACATGATATCCTACCCCTGAATAAGCCTATGCATCACAAAAGAGGCCAGTGCCCTACACAAGCAAAATATACTATAATACTGGTAAAATCCACAGTGATGAATTGTGGATTATTTAAAATATAAAGCAATGGACTTTGAATTTCTTTTGCCATTTGAGATGTAGAAAACTGGAAAGAATGTTGCTGCTATATTAACAAAAAAAAAAATCCAGATAAACCAGAAAATCTCAACTCTTCTTGACCCTATCAGAGATCTGAAGTTTCAGGCCAACAAAATAGCCTAAATTTCAAGAAGGGATAAGCCCCTCCGAAGAGAAATGAGGTGTGTACGTAAGCTTACCTGTGGCAGAGCACAAGAGGAAGTGATGGCTACCACATAAGCTGGTAAGAAGATACAAGCTAAAATCTTAAGTTATTGTGGAAAAAAGTGGAGGTTGGTATAACAGTCTGAGATTGATTAGGGGGCCCAGACACAGAGATAGTTTGCAGTCAAAGGCATTTTTCATGGGTGTCTGCCAAGTGCTCATAAGAAAAACTGGAGCAGGATAGGAGCCCTCCTTTGTGGTACAGGTGCACAGAGGTTATCCTCTGCCACTTACTGTCAGTCCCAAACTCTAACCTCTGCCCAGACTCTTCTCTCAAAAGAAGCCAAAGATTTAAGCAACAGGAGAGAGAAACTGCAGACCTCGTTGCCCTTAGACACAGGCAAAAACACATTCTTGCTCATAGCGCTGGTTTTATTGTTTTATTATGTTTGAATTATTTCTATGCCAAAAAATTAAATTATGTTAGTTTTCCATGACTTCTTAGAGGACCTTGAATGGTTAGTGGTGATCATCACATTCTTTTATACTTTAATGTGTATAAAATATATTTAAGGTATTTTATATTTTTCGCAGGATACGTTTCAAACAAATAAGTCTTTAAATTTGAACATCTGCCTTTTCCATTTTAGGGAATTAGTGGGTTTGAGCTGTCGCTGACTTCTATTTTCCAGAATTTCTCCAAGATTATGATCATGACCTTGTAATCATATCTAAGCATGATAGTTTCTTCCTCAAAGCAGCACACTTGGGTTAATTTAAAAGGAGATGAATGTTGTTCAGAGTTTAAAATCCCTCAATACAGATTCAAGGACATTTTCAAAGCTTCTGGTAAAAATTTAAGTTTGTACTATTTTAACAAGCAGCATTTATTTACGTTTAAACAACTTTAGTGAAGGGAAAATTATATGTCATTGAGTAGTTGCATTGCACTACATTACAAATACATTTTCAAAAGATTCTTGGTTTTTTATTCAATGATCAAATTAAAATATCAGATATATGATTGGATCCAAAATCATTAAACCACATGGTTTCTCCCAGACTTATAAATTGTGCAAACTATCCTACACACAAATGCTTTATTAGACACAACGGTCAATATATATTCCTTAATGTGACTTTTGGTAAGAGAAAACTGGTAGTTTTTTCATAGATGGCTTTTCCTCAGAGGTGATTACTACCTACTTTCAAGTGAAAACTGGCTGGATGAACATACATAATCTGTTTTAAGCCAGACTGGCTACAACACTTCATTTTTGAAACATTACCTCTAGGGATCCCCAAAATCTTTCTGAATGAGTTCTATTTTCTTTTTATTTCTTGGCATTTTACTTCATTAGATAAAATGATAATATATCCCTAAAGTGTGGGTAATTACAATTGCTGTCATTTTGGTGAAGATCTGTGTCCTATTTTGTATCTGGGAGCATTATACTGAATAAATTTATTTCACACTGATATTATCCCTCTCAGAATCTCAAGATACTTCTCACTTTGAACACTTGCATACTAAAAGTTCAATTATGAGAGTCAGAAAATGTGTTATTACCTTTTGGAATAGCAGTGCAATACTTTCCTTTGTGGAGTGAGAATAGCGGAAAAACTCTTCCGTCTCA
This sequence comes from Catagonus wagneri, assembly GCA_004024745.2. Classification (NCBI taxonomy): domain Eukaryota; kingdom Metazoa; phylum Chordata; class Mammalia; order Artiodactyla; family Tayassuidae; genus Catagonus; species Catagonus wagneri. The sequence goes on along the minus strand of PVHT020000015.1, from coordinate 31,875,401 downwards.
ACAGTTTTCAGACCCATTCCTGTATATTCTTTTTGGTTCACTCAAGCTGCGCCGCTAGATGTGAGATGCAAATACATATGTAAAATCTGTGTCTTATCTTTTAATAGTTTACTGTTTACAAAAAGTATACGTTCAAAAATTATGTGGTACATTGGAACTTTAATGATTTATTATATGTTTCCTTATATATCTAGATTGAGTTTCAGTCAGAATTTGAGAAGCATGTCACACTGTTGCAATTAAGATCCTAGACAAGAAAATCTACAGCAAATAACATCAAGTTGTCTATTAGTGAGTAAGTCACATGCAAGCACCGTTACATTGGTTAACAGGATACTGCTTAGTTTGGTGTATGTTCACTACCCTAAAATACATTTTCCACCATGCATGACAGTTATCCAGGCTATTATTTCACATGCATTCTTTAATTATTCACTGCATGTCAGTATTATTTCAATGTTAGGGAAATGTTTTTAAAATAATATATCAGAGACCATGTAACCCTAAAGTTATGTTTTTCTGCACTGTGCATTACCCAAATGCTTACTGTTTTGATTTTTTTGTCTCACATATTTAGGAAAACTGTCACCTTCATTAGTTAAAAGAAGAAAGATTGAAACTGGCTCTGGCACTTACTGTTCTCTGTAGGGAGATCTTTTTTTTTTTTTTTTCAATTTCCTCCACTGACAGTGTCACAATTATGGGTCTAGGCATTATGCGAGGGTTTCTCATTTAACCTCCCCCAATCTCCTATTAAACCTATCCTATTAAAACACAATCTCTAGGCAAATGCCAATCTTCATACACCCTCAGGGCAAACACCTGCTCTAGAGTTTGATTGTCTGTATGTAATAGAACTATCTTGCCATTTCTAAAGCCTTCTTAAACTTAGCTGTGCTTTTTAATAAAAAGAAACTATCCACAAACACACACACATAATGAGAGAAAAAATTTAAACTATTCTATACTAGAACAAATTTCTCTGCATATCCATCCTATGTTGATGGAAATAAAAGTCGTGTTTCTGAATTCAAAACGGTCTATATCCATGACACAGATGACATATGATCGACATTTTAAATTAGCATGACAATGGATATACATGGGGCATGTGTTATGCTCTCATGCTGAGCAATCTCACTACAACATTATCAACACTTGTGTTTAAGTATAATGTCAAATTTTTAAATAGACTGAAAATATAAATATCAAAATATTTTATAGATCTATGTTTTCTGTTAAATTTCTCATATCAACGGAAAATGGTGTATGCAATTATATCATAAAGAAAATTGCAAAATTAACTGAAGGAAAAATACAGTCAAGTGTCTGGTGATAATTAAATGGCATTTATTAATCTAGCTTTCTAGTCATTGAAAAATTAGGAAACAAGCTCATGCATATGTCTTTGCATAATAACCTTGCATAATACTATTTTGTAACTACCGAGGTCACTCCTCTTCTATTTAACAAAGATGATACTTGCTAAAGGGAGGACACTTCCAGAGCCATGACATTGTATTACACAGAATGTCTGCAATGGTTAATGGCAGAGTAGCATTCATTATATGTAGAAATAAGTGGATGAAAAAGACAAAGACCTATGCTTGAGCAAGTACTTCAGTCACTGTTATGTTATACAGCTATAGCTTCCACAATGAAGAAGACAACAGTTAGCAAAGCATTCATTATTGAAGATATAGCTGCAGTCTCTTATGGTGAGGAAATGTATTTTTCAAGATATATTCTTCATAAGAATATTTGAAATTTTGTAATGTGCTATAAACTGTATTTGTTGAAAATGCATAAATAAGTAGAGATAATGAATGACTTTGTTTTTATCCTTGCCCATTTTATTGAAGTACAAACTTCATGCAAATATATACACACATAAAAGTACATGTAATGTATGCGTATCTCTTGCTTAATTTTCACAAACTGAATATAATTATGTAAGCACCACCCAGATAAAGACACATAAAATTACTAGTACCATAAGGTGACCATATCCCTTTCTAGTCACCAATCTCCTAGAATAACTACTAATTTGACTTTTAATAGAATAGGTTAGTAGTTCCTATTTTGGTACTTTATATAAAATGAATCATACAGTATGAGCTTTTTTGTCTGGATTATTTTCTTCAACAACATTATGAACTTGGGACATCTATCCAGATTTTTCAGTTTAATTGTACATTGTTCGTTTTTCATTGCTATATACTACTCCACCAGGTAAAATATCATTATTTATACTTTTTACCATTTATGAACATTTGGGTTGTTTGCAGTTTGGGGGCTCTTGTAAATAATGGTTCTATAAACATTCCAGCATATGACTTATTGTGAGTAAATACACATCTCTTCTGGGTATATACTCGGAGTGAAATTGTTGGGAAATGGGATTTATATATGTTCTACCTGCTAGATCATGTCAAACAGATTTCCAAATTGGTTGTACAAATTTCCACTCCCACCACCTGCAGTTTATCATGGTTTCAGTTGTTCTACAACATTATCACAACTTGGTATTTTTAATCTCTTCTATTTTAACGCCTTTTTAACATTCACATTTAGATTTGCAATCCATCTGGACTTGATATGTGAATACGGTATGAGGTAGGATTGAGATACATTGAGTTTTTTATGGATTTTTAATAGAACAAACCATTTATTGAAAAGGTCATTTTCCTCCCACTGCACAAAATCTTCACATATGTCATAGTATATATGTGTGCCTGTATACGTATGAATGTATGTGTCATAGCATATATGTGTGTCTGTTACTTAACTATTCTGTTCCATTGTTTACTTTGTCTATCATTAGGCTAAAACTAATTACTATAGTCTTGATATCTAGTCTCTGTCCCTTTTTTCCCCCTTGCTACTTTGTGATCCTTTGAAATTTTCAGAAATATGTTCTTCAATAAATGAAAATGGAGATTGCCCAAAATTTTAATTTTTAAAAAGGTCTTAATTAATGATTACTCATAAGTATCATGCTAACAACCAACCTGTTGCCTTTCAATCCCACACTCACCCAACTCCGCTCAGTTATATGATGAAAGAGCTATAAGGCTGTAACTTATATTTATCCTTTGCCAGCTGATTTATTGTTAAATTCAGAGAATGGGGTTGGAAACTGACAGCCAACTAGAAAGAGACTGGAAAGCATGAGAAGGGTAAAGAGGACTTAATCATCCCTATTTTGCTTGTTGTTTCATACCCTGGAAATAGTTCCTCACCATGACAGCAGTTATTCTTGCTACTATTCAACTACTTTTTGGCACTCATATATTTTACTTCTCACTATTTCTTCTCACAGACATCAGCTCTAGATAAGCAGCAGCTATGTATCAGAGCTCCAAAATCAGTTGTGTGAGCTTTCTCTAAGTTTCTGGATTCAAATGACTTAGACCCATTCCTTATTTCTTAGGAATGGCAGCTACTACCTGTGTTTATTTATCTGTGTTACCTCAGTGTCACTTTTTTGTCTATTAAGTCCTTCAATACATGTATAATCAACCTCCTATATTAAATTACAACTGTTGAAATCCTTAGTGTGGTTTCTGTTTTCCTGACAGGACTCTACTACAAGTATAGGTATTCCATGATGTAAGACATAATTGGTGGCTGAGCTATAGTTTTTCAAGTTTAGCTGTTTTTGGTGGAACCTTTACTTTCCATATCAATAATATTATAAACTGTATTCTAATACTGAAAATAAATAGATATACATGGAATATAAAATTTAATTATGAGTATAATTTAAATAAACCAATACATGCAGAAAATATTAATTATAAAAATGTTGTTTTAGATAATCCTTTTGGAGAAAGAATGGTTTACATAGCAAATTTCATTTAATTGGCTGTGTTGCCAAATATCTGATCCTGATGTTACATAACAGCATAGTTACCATGTTTAGTTTGTTTAGCATAAGATGGTAGGAAGCAAAAATCAAGCGGTATGTCAGGATTTATCTATATTTTTGAATAATAACTTAAAAGAAACAGGCTTTAATCATATGTGGACTTGGATATCAACTTTTAGGTACGAGTGGAAAAGTTACAGTTTGTCACTCTTAAGATCTTCGTTTGCATCTACATCTAAAGTTTCACTGTTAGAAATGCATTCTTCTGTTCAAAGATGTCCTTATGATGATGAAAAAGTATAGTGAACATGAATAGTTACTTAATCTCACTGAACTCAGTTTCCTCATTTGTAAGACAAGAAAAATGGTGCTTATATCATAGAACTGTTTTGAAGATTAAATGGGAAAATTAAAACGAAGTGCTCTGTACAGTAGTTCACAAACATGAAACATTCATTAAACCTCAGATATTATGATAGCTATGATTTTCAGCCATTAACTCATTAATTATATCTGACTCAAAATTCAAAATTACTAGGGCAAATATTGTGATCATCATAGCACAAGTCAGTGATAGGATCTTATGGATGGGATGGCACGATGAAAACTTCTTTGAACCACTCCTGTGGGGAAGTTTCCAGAGAGGATAGGTTGAGTGTTTGGATGAGGCTGGATAGGTTAGTTGTGACCTATTCATGAAGGGTCCTATTGGTAAGTCTGTATTCTTCCTATAATATAGGTATTGAGGAGTGATTTTTAAATTGTTTTGTAATCTTATGGTCACACCTGTGGCATATGGAAGTTCCTGGGCCAAGGATTGAATCAGCCACAGCTGCAATGTATTCCAGAGCTGCAGCAACACTGGATCCTTTAAGCCACTGCACCAGGCTGGGAAGTGAACCTGCACTCCACAGTAACCTGAGCTGCTGTAGTGGGATTCTTAACTCACTGCACCACCCTAGGAACTCCAAAAAATGATGAGCTTTGACAAATATAAATCAGTGTATATGACCAAACTGACATTTTAGAAATATTCTGACAGTTCTATGAATGATATCATAACAAGAGAATAGGACCTGACTATTATATGCTTTGTAGGAATCTATGGTAAAATAGAAACTGCATGATAGACTGAACCAGAGAGTTACGCTTAGGGCTTATTCAACACAAAACTGGCAAGCAGAAAGTGCTGAATAAACTTCTTTAAGAAATTTTATATTTTTTAATTTTTCTCAGAGCTTTATTCATTTGTAAATTCAATTAACATGTTATTACATAATCTAGGAGTTATGTAAAAAAGTTTTTTGGATACTCTAAACTCATTTCTATCTCCCTAAAACTTGCCATTTTGTGTCATGGGCCCCTTAACAATTTTGGTACAATAAATTCTCAAATATATCATTTTCATATCATTATAGTTCAACTAATAATTTCTAAAAATATTGAGGCACTAAAAATATCTTTTAAATTTTAAAGAAAATGTATTATGTTACACATATTTTTAACCTAACTGCTTGTTTTATATTACAATTTTTAAAACTTGAAAAAAACTGAATATAATATATGTCTAATATTTATTCACTAGAGTTCTATCTAGCTTGGTTATCTTGGCAAGACTTTATTATTATTATTATTTTTATCTTTTTGTCTTTTTAGGGCCGCACCCGTGGCATATGGAGGTGCCTACACTAGGGGTCCAGTTGGAGCTGTAGCCACCAGCCTATGCCAGAGCCACAGCAACACAGAATCCAAGACTCATCTGCAACCTACACCACAGCTCATGACAACACTGGATCCTTAACCCACGTGCGAGGTCAGGAATTGAACCTGCATCCTCATGGATACTAGCTGAATTCGTTACCACTGAGCCACAACAGGAACTCCTTGGCAAGCCATTTAAATGTTCTGTTTTAAGCTTTCCTCAACTATAAAATGAGGGAAATAAATACTTTGTTATCCAATCGTGGCAAGTAGCCATAATCTAACTATGTGAATTGGGGTTATATTTTAATTATCTCTTCATCCTAGGTAACAAACTATGTGGAACCTAGTCATACACAGATGAAAACGCAACTTACTGAATGGTAAAAGATATTTGAAAATGATATCTCTGACATGGGATTAATATGCAAAATACATAAATAACTTAATATCAAAAAACAAACAATCCAAATAAAAAATGAGCAGAGGGCCTGAATAGTTATTTTTCCAAAAACATACAGGTGGCCAACAGGTATATGAAAAGTGCTCAAATCACTAATCATCAGAGAAATACAACTCAAAACCACAATGGGATATCACTTCACACCTGTCAGGATGATTATCCTCAAAAATACAGGAAATAACAAGTGTTGATGAAGATGTAGAGAAAAGGAACCCTAGCACATTGTTGATAGAAGAGTAAATTGGTACAGAATTTATGGAAAATAATATGGAGCTTCCTTAAAAAAAAATAAAACTAGCATAAATCCAGCAATTCCACTCCTGGGTATTTATCCAAGGAAAATGAAAACCCTAATTAGAAAAGATATATGTATCCCAGTATTCATAGCAGCATTATTTACAATTGTCAATATGTGGATTCAAGCTAAGTGCCCAGCAAGAGATGAATGAATAATAAGGATGTGGAACTATGTGTATGTGTATATATATACATATATACACACACACACACACATATATGTACATACATAAAATGGAATATTATACAACCTCGAAAAAGACTGAAATCTTGGCGTTCCTGTCATGGCTCAGTGGAAATGAATCTGACTAGCATCCATGAGGATGCAGGTTCAATCCCTGGCCTCACTCAGTGGGTTACAGATCTGGCCTTGTCATGAGCTGTGGTGTAGGTTGCAGATGCATCTTGGATCTGGTGTTGTTGTGTCTGTGGTGTAGGCCAATGGCTACAGCTCCAATTAGACCCCTAGCCTGGGAACCTCCATATGCCACATGTGCAACCCTAAAAAGAAAAAAAAGATTGAAATATTGCTCTTTGCTTCAATAAGGATGGATCTGGAGGGTATTATGCTTAGTGAAGTAAGTCAGGCAAAGACAAATACTGTATGTTTTCACTTATATGTGGAATTTAAAAACAAAAGACCAAATATAACAAAATTAAAATATGCAACAAATAAGCTAGTTGTTGCTAGAGGGGAGAGAAGTGGGGGAAGGAACAAATTAGGTGAGGAGGATTATGATGTATAAACTACTACTTATAAAATAAATAAGTCACAGGAAAGTAATATACAGCATAAGGAATACAGTCAATAATAGCAACATATCAAGAGATTATAGAGTATGGATAATTGAAATGAATGATAGCAAAGTCATAAGAAATGAGAAAGAGGAATTGGGAAAACTCTTTTATGAGGTAGATGCAATACCCATGGAGTAATACAGTGTTATTTGAAAGTGGACACAGATTAGTTATAAAAGTATGTTGTGAATTTTATGGAAACCACTAACAGTTTTAATAATTTTATTAAGAGGAGTATAATTGATATGCTGAGAGGAAAACCCTAAAAATCATAAAAATCAAACTGTAAAAATATTCGGTTAAAACCAGAGAGGGCAAGAATTCCTGTTGTGGCTCAGTAGGTTAAGAATCTAACTACTAATGAGGATGCGGGTTTGATCCCTGGCCTCATGCAGTGGGTTAAAGGATCTGGTGTTGCTGCAAGCTGTGGCATAGATCGTGGATGCAGCTCAGATCTGGCATTGCTGTGGCTGTGGGGTAGGCCAGCGGTTATGGCTCTGATTTGACCCCCAGCCTGGGAACCTCCACATGCCGTGGGTGCAGCCCTAAAAAAAAAAAAAAAAGGAAAAAGAGGGGTGAAAATAATGAAGCGAAGAATAAATGCAATAGAAAGAAAATATAACATATGGTAGATATTGATTCAGCTATTATTATTATTAATTGTGATTATTATTAATTGTGAATGGTCTAGATACAACAATACCAATACAACAATCATGAGAACTCATTAAAAAAATACAACCAACTATGCGCTGTCTATGAGAAATCTACTTTAAATATAAAAATACATATAGGTTAAAAGTAAAGAGATGAATGAAAAAATACCTTTTTAATACTAATCAAAAAAACTGGAGTAGCTATAATAATCTCAGATAAAGCTGACTTCAGAGGAAGGATGATTATTAGGGACAAAAAAGGAATACACACATTATAAAGGGGCACAATTCTCTAAGAATACATAACAATCCTTAATGTGTAAGCACCTAACAATAGAGTGCCAAAACAGATGAGGTACAAGCCAACAAAGCTGAAAGGAAAGATGGACAAATCCACTATTATAATTGAAGACTTCCATACCCTTCTGTAATTAATTGATACATCAAATTGACAGAAAATCAGTAAAGGTATAGATGACCTGGATAGTAGTATCTATCAATTTGATTCTAATAACATTTATTGAATATTCCAGTCAACAACAGTTAGAATATACATTTTCGTAATCTCACAAGGGACATTCAAGATAGACCAGATATTGGGCCATGAAACACACTTTAACAAATTTAAAGGAAAATAAATCAGACAAAGTATGTTATGAGATCACAATGGAATTTAGAAATAAATAACAGAAAGTTAACCGGATAATACCCAACTATCTGATAATTAAAACACACACACTTATAAGTAATCTATGCATCAGAGAGAAAATCTCAAGGGAAATTTAAAAATATAGTTAGAACTAAGTCAAAATGAAAATACAATTACTCAAAATTTGTAAGAAGAAGCAAAAGCAGAGATTGGAGTGAAAGTTATAGAATTAGGTTGCATATATCTGAAAAGAAGAAAGATCTAAACTCAATAACCTAAGAATCACCCTAAGAAATGAGAGAAGAAAGAGCAATTTAAGTATAAAGTAAGCAGAAGAAAAGAAATAATAAGAATTATAGCAGAAATCAACAAAATTTAAAATAGAGAAATAATACAGAAAATAACTGAAAATAAAATCTGGGTTTTTTTTTTTGGCGGGGGGGGGGTGCGGAAATTAATAGAATTGATAAGACTCTACCCAGGCTAGGAGAAAAGAAAGACACAAATTACTTTAAATGGGTTATCACTACAGATCTCACAACCATGAAAGTATAATACAGGCATTCCTCGTTTTACTATGCTTTGCTTTACTGAGTGTCACAAATACCTCATTTTTTACAAATTGAGGATTTGTGGCAACTTTCATTGAGCAAGTTTATCAGGGCCAGTTTTCCAACAGCATTTGCTCACTTGGTGTCTGTGTTGCATTTTAGTAATTATCACAATATTTCAAAACTTCCTCCAGCAAAAAAAAAAAATATGACTTGCCAAAGGCCCAGATGATGGTTATCATTTTTGAGCAATACATTAATTTTAAATTAAGGTTTGTACATTTTTAAAGACATAATGCTATTGCATGCTTAATAGACTATAATATGGTATAAACATAATCTTTATATGCACTTGGAAACCAAAAAATTCAAGTGACATACTTCATTGAGAAATTGCTTTACTGTGGTGGTCTGAAAGTAAATCTCAGTATCTCTGAGGTATGCCTGTTAAGGAATATTTTGAACAACTCTATGCCCACAGACTTGATAACTCAGATGAGATAGAGCAAATCCTTGAAGGACACAAACCACCAAAATTCACACAAGAGAAGACTGATAACCTGAATAGTCCTATATCTAGTAAAGAAATTGAATCATTAATTAATAATCTTCAAAAAAATAAAGCAGTAGGTTCAAATGGTTTCACTAGTTAATAAACACCACCAAACATTTAAGGAAGTAATGATAGCAATGCTCCACAATTTCTAACAGAAAACAGAAGCAGAGGGAATGCTTTCCAACTCATGCTTTAAGGCCAGTATTACTCTAATATCAAAAGCAGAAAAAGATATTATGAGAAATAAAATCTACAACCAGTATCTCTCATGAATATAGATGTAAAAATTCTCACAAAATATTAGGAAATAGAATCCAATAATATCTGAAAATAATTATACCCTACAACCAAGTAGAATTTATTCCAGGGATTCAAGCTGATTCAACATTTGACAATCAATCAATATCCATTACATCAAGGGGTTAAAGAAGAAAAATCATTTGGTCATATTAATTGATGTAGAAAAGGCTTCAACTGCATGCAAAACTCATTCATGATGAAAACTTTCAGTAAACTGAGAATAGAGGAAACAAGGCCCAGGAGAAGTTCCTGGCTGAGCAGCCTGAGGCCCACAGGTCTAAACCAAGGAAGAGTGGCTCCAGGCCAAGAAGGAGGAAATCAAAACTCTGTCCAAGAAGAAGAGACCAAGAAATAAAGCTACCCATCTCTTGTCTGAACATTGTAGCCTTAACAATTACATTGATAAATTAATAAAATGAAACTTACCTGCCTGCAACAGACAACCAACCAAATGAATCTAAGTAAATACGGACAACATAGGGACTTTAGTAAATAATAAGGTATTAATTAATTATACCAAATGTCCATGCTAACATTACATGGCAATAAAAGGAGGAAATGGCTGAGAGAGCTATGGAAACTCTCTGTACTATTTTCACAAATCTAAAACTGTCCTAAAAATTTTAAAAGCTTAGTAAAAAACAGTAAATAGCTAAGAAACATGTAATTTATAATAATGTATAATATAAATATAAACATAAAATAGTCAACCTCAATGGCAATAAAAAATTCGAAATCCATATTTATATTTATCTAAATTTATACAAATGTATACATAATTGTATTCATATATACTCTATTCTTAAGTGTATTAAATAGATTTATATTTGGAGAGAGAGAGAGGATATGCTTATTGCTTATTGTTAATAGTTTGGGTGATACTACAGATTTTTAAATTACACTTATCTCACTTCCCCATATCTACGCCCCTTGTAATGTTATTTTTCAGCTCTATCATTAAATTTCAGACTATATTTTTCCCCAACATATGAATCTGGTTTTGCCTTGAGAGTTGATTAGGCTAATAGAATGCAGGAGCAACATTGAGCTAGTTCTGAATCTAGGCTTTAGGAGGCTTTGCAGGTTCTGCTGTCTTTCCTGTTACCCTGCCTAGCTTCTATGTGAACAAATCTAGGTGAGCATGTTGGGTGATGATGCACCTGTCTTAGTTGCCGTGGTAAATCCAGTGAAGAGCTAGCCAATGTCCAGAGGCAGAGCTCCTACCTGACCAGCAGCTGACTGCAGATACCTGAATGAGTGCTGCCAGGACCAAAGGATCCCCTCAGCCAATTCCACGCCAAACTTGCAGAACTGTGAATTTAACAGATAGATATTATTACATTAAGTCATTATGTTTGGGGTGGTTTATTATGCAGCAAAAACTATTACTTGAGTTTGTGACCTGGAGCTTTGATATTTAAAAACCTGCAACGTTTTATAACTCGTTTCTAATTAATACTCTTCTTTTTGCTATATTTTCTTACCTATTGGGAATGATATTGAATGACTGTTTCAGAAATGTGATTACCATTTCTATTTCTGTATTACTAATTAAAATTATTTTATTAGTGCACTGAATACAATTATTGCAGTCATTCAGATACTTAACTGTCCCTATAATAGACAAACATGCACATATTTATTCCCATTTTTTACCATTGTATTGTGATCAATATCAGAGCATCTTTTTGAGATTTTTCAAGTCTATTATAGCACAGTGATACACTAAAAAGAAAATTAAAGTGGGTATCAAGACAATGGGGTCTAACACTTGGATCTGCCATTCACTAACTCTATGATATTTGCAATTTACTGTAATGTAATCCTATGAGCCTCGTAGTATTCAAACATAAAGTGAGAAGATTAAAGTAGAAGATCCTCTTCTAAGATCTTCTTCTAGATCTAATATTCTGTAATTTTACAATTCTAATACGTTATTTTAAAATTTTTATTGAAGTATAGTTGATTTACAATGCTGTGTTAATTTTCACTGTAGATTTAGTGTTTCATTATTTAACTTTTTATCATATATTTATAAAGATGGGATAGGAAGAAGGAAAGAGAAAATGAAAAATGGTGTCGTTTTTGATGCACCTTGTCCCGAACAATGTGTCATTTAATAGTGACTCTTTTCGACTGTTCAAAAAATGAGGAAAAGATATTTCCTGAAGGACTCAGTGTTTGTTGACAGACACTAGGACAATAGGAAGAATGTATACATACACTGGTAAAGGAAATAAACTGGAAAAGGAGATTTGATTTGATACCGATTTATTTAAGTGAAGGGAAAGGTCTGCAGTTCAAGTAAGACCTTCAGATACTGGAGGAGGGACTTGTTTCAGCAAGCGGAGACAGCACATAGGAAAAGACAACTGGTGGAACCTGTCTCAGGCATTAGTGGATGAGGGGAAAGACGTGTAAAAATAGAATCCAGAGAAGCAGCTACTATAGAGTTTCAACAAATGAGGAAATTAGAACGAAGCATCCTGAAAGTGTTGCACATTAGAAGTCATCCCAGTACATTATGTAAGATTAGATTCCAATGTGCAGCTAAGAACTGAGAATTTCTTAGCTATATACTTCTTGAATTCTGAAGTCCATCATAGTCTATATAGCTTATTAAGCCATTTTGATGTCCTATTATGGAAGACACACACACACACACACACGTACTTCCACATGCAGGGATAGTCTGCAGTCCCATGGTCACAGCCTAATTCCTTATTTACCTGGGTGGAGGTGGCAGAAATGATGAGAGACAAACAGAAGTTTTCCCTGAAGCAGTGATTATTTTGCAGTTAGGAAGTCGGATAGAAGCCTGTTCTAATATTCTTACTTAGGGACCCATAATTTGAGCACACACCATTACCAGGATCCATTTCCTTGACTTTATAGGAATATATAGCCCACATTATTAAGTTATTGTCTCCTTTATCAGATTTCTAAAATGAGATGACTCAAATGTTACAGGCATAACAACCTACATAACAGCATAGGCCATCATCTGTGTTGTTCTTTTTTTCACAATAGGGACATATTAGCAGCTGCATAACATTTAACCTCCAACTTCTAAAATAATATTGAACAACACTTCCCCTTTCACAGAAAATGTGATTTTACGCATCCAACTGTGGATGTTTCTGTGATTCTTTATTTTCCCAGAACCTACACTAAGCCTATCTCCAAATATGTTTTACGGTATTCACTACACCAATAATTTCTCTAACGCCAATGTTTCTGTATTTGTGTATATTGTGTATATTCTGTATTTGTGTATACTTGTGCATATTCTGTATTTTGTATATTGTATATTGTAGTAGACAGAAGTCTTTCATACTTTCAACTATGTTGATTTCTGATGTTACTCAACATCAGCTGGAAAATACAGTATGAAACACATAGGAACTGTTACTAAGAGCATTGTGAACGCTTTCTACACTTACACCTAACTCATGTGTGATTAATGAGTGTGTGCCCCCTAGTCCTCTAGTCTCTGGATTCACTCTTTCTTTGCTATTCAAATATATCAGCTTAATCATAATACTACTCCCTATGTTTCTAAATTTCCTTGAGTGAGCTGTGAAGTGGGAGGCTGATGCTTTTCCTGGATACCTCTTATCCTACCATCTTTATTCCTTCACCCCCACCTCCATTCTCTACCAAAAAACACTTACCAAGTATTTTACATATATCAGGTTTGGAGTAATATAGTGGGATTACAACACAAGAGAAAACAACTTAAAATTCAGCATCAAATATCACTGCCCTAAATTTTTACTGGGACTTCCTTGCCACTACGAGCTTCTTAGTGGCACTATCCCTTCCTTATGCTAACTCTTGCCTTTTCAGATTTCTCTCTTTCAAGACATGTTTCCTTCACTTTCATCTCCATATTGGTTTCCTTTTGCCCTTCTTTTCAGGCTACTGGCATGAACGCAAAATCTTTCTTACTCTCTTAGCACTAAATTTGGCTCTTTTAGTGCACTAGATTCTAACTTTTTCAACCAAAAAGGCTTCTCAGAGTACAGTGTGAGGTTTTTTTTCCTGAAAAAAAAAAAAAAAGAAAAAGGTGATAGTCACCTTTGAGGAGATTGTTGATTTCTCCCTAGAATTCAGCAGAAAAGTAGGTATTTTGTTTTCTAAATAGCACCTTTTCTATCTGGCTACATAAATAGGAAGACTTTATGGTCTTATTGTATGATATCCCCATCTTCATGGGTGCTACGGGTCAAGCAATTTATCTAGTTTACATTATTTCGAGGAGTTTCACCCTTAGTGTTCAATCTCTGCAAATCCTATGGACATCAATATTCCCAACTCTCATTGTTCACAAAGAGGCCTGCCTTATTCTCCCTGCCGCCCCAGTCATCTACCATTTCATACCATTTCTAACAAATGCTTTCTACCTTTCTCCCTCAGAAACTTCTTGGCTAAGTGGTGATTTTAAATACGATAATGCTGTCAAGAATAGGCACATTTAGAAAAAAAAAGAAGAAAAGATGATGTATATAATTTTAAATGCTTCAAATTACACGTAATGAAAAGACAATAATCATGAAAGTCTCCAAGAAAGAAAAAGAAATTTTAAACAAAGTAGTTATACCTCGCTTTATTTAATGATTATATTCTTAAACAATTACATGTAAACTTAATTTCTATATATTAAATCCTATGTGGCAACTCTTAAGAATGAAGCATTACTTAAATGGGACTCTGCAATAAATTCCTTTATAAAGTGAACTTTTATGCAAGTATCGATATGTTTCTATTTGAACATTATAAATGTATATATACTTGATTAATATAGTTCTCTTGTTGGGAAATTAATAAAGGATGCTCCTAAATAAGCTTTCTTTGTGAAAAAGGACTATGCTTTGTCAAAAATTCCTTCTTTATCTTGTAATGTAGATGAAGTTTACTTGAATCCATTCTGTTCCCACAAATGAAAGGGAGAAGAGGGTGAAAATTCTCTCAGAAAGGTTTCTTTACTGGCTCCCTCACATAATTTGATTAGAGATGTAGCTAAATTTGGGAAGAAATGATTTCCATTTTGTTAATATATAACACATAAAAATACAGTGTATAGATCCTAAGTGTTCAGGTTTATGTTTTCCCAATTATAGTCACCAATGTCATGAATACATCTTATTTTTTTCCTTTTTTGACCGCCCTATGGCATATGGAGTTCCCAGGCCAGGGATGAGGTCTGAGTCACAGCTGTGACCTATGGTGCAGAAACAGCAGTGGCCAGATCCTTAACCCACTTTGCTGGGCTAGGGATCAAACTTGCATCCAGTGCTCCCAAGATGTCGTAGATCCTGTTGCGCCACAGTGCAAACTCTGAATATATCTTACTTTGAAACCTCCAGAAACAATAGATCGCTCTCAAAATGTATTATTTTACTCTTTTGATTGCCATCAAGAGACAGTAGTAATTGTGGTTAAGATAAGGGTTTAAATCCTAATTCTAACAGTTATAAGTTATATGACCTTGGAAAATTTGTTAAATATTTTCTGCATTTCTGTTTTTATATGTCATACAGTGCTAATAATAAGGTAAAAATTAAATGAGATAATATAAAGGCTTTAGATTCCTTGAATGTAGAATTCTGAAACACCGGAATAAGGTTTGCTGATTCTCTATTTTAAAAAATTGATGTTATATCATTGTTTATAAAATAATTCAACAACAAAGAATGAGGGGATAGATTAAAGAAAATAAATATGTATAAGTCCACTATCAAACCCACTCCATTTAATCCTTAGAAAATTTAATAATGAAGTTTGTGGTTCAAAATTAAAAATTTTGAGTCATTGTTTTCTTTCAGTTTAAAGTATTATATCCCAGATCCTAGTACAGTAAATGCTATTTTTACTACTGGTACAGTATGAATTTTAGTGGATTTTATTACAGACATTAAAATTAAAAGCTGTCAAGAGAGATAAAAGGGTGTAGATCTGGATTTTAAGGGATCTTAATTAGATTTAAAGGCCAGCAATAGCAGAAAAGGAAATGTATCTAAATAAAGCATAAAATTTTATGAAATAATATACCAATATTTCATGCAAAGTACTTGTCAGACTCATCATGGTGCCTATTCCCAAAAGTCAACTGTTTTCTGTGATGTAACTTTAACATGGTAATCCTTGGTTAATTTGCTTTTCAAGTACACAGTGTTTGCTTGTTTTAACAAATGGTTGAGTATAATTTGTAAGTCATCCAATTATGTTACATGATGCTTTGTCTCAAAATAAGCACTTTGGCTAGGAAGCTTGAGTTCACTACTCTCTTTGTTTTCTTTCTGATATACACTTAAATATTGATGGGATTTTTAAAAGAAAAATGTTGCAGGTATTATAAATTACTCTTTATTATACTTTAATTAGTATACTCCTAGAGATGCTCAATTATAATAGCTGTTAATATTTCTGAAACTTAAATTAAGATTCTACACTGTTAGTGAGCAAACTCATTAAAGACACGAAAGGATGACAAGATGAAAAAGGATTTACATTTGTAGAATCTCCTGTAAAATTATTAGAAGTGACAGGCTCCATTTTTTTGATGCTGGAATCAAGGTTGCATGTCTAAACCATAGTGACACCATGGTTAGATTTTGCATAGCTGAGAACTAATAGGAAATTAATAGAGTGTAATACAGGCCTATTGAATTTGGTATAATGGTACTACTTTGATGCGTAAGAAGAGAAAGCATAATTTCAATCTTTGTTTAGTGTCTTGGACAGCCAACCTCAGTAGCATCTACGTATGGTCAGGCTAAAAAATGTGATGGATAGTACCACAGCACCTTCTTGACAGCTTTTCTGTTCAAATACAAATTTCTGTCACAGCTCCAGAAAGTTTGAAGGAGAATTCGGAGATGAAATATCGTAGCTGCAACAAACCCAGTGTGAAGCTATTATACTGTGAAAGGAAAAATAATTACAAATTGTACATCTCCTAGGCACATATCTGTATTAATAATGCAGAGTAATAAATACACTGGAGTGTACTAATGAAATGTTATTGAACATTAAAGTTTTGGAAAACATAGGGTTATGAATCTGTCAAGAAAACGTCAATGCATATGTCTAGTTTCAGATTTCTGTACATGTTTTAGGCAAATAAATATTTGGAAGAGTTGTGAAAAACCATGATTTAGTCCGCCTTTCATAACATCTCTTCAGTACATTTTTAAAAAGAAATTTGAGGTATTTCCAAGCTGTTTAGAATTTAAACGATCAATACATCCACCCCCTCATGAAAATTTTATGTTCATCTACCAAAATCATTTTGAACTGCACAAAAGATTATCTTTCTAGGAAGTGTGGTTTTCATGAGGTATTATAGCAATGTTCTACCAAATATTTTTCCTAAAAGATTGAAGGGATCTCCTGAAAATAAACATTAAATAACTTTCATCTTCGAATCCCATATTTATTTCATAATAGAAATATATTCTGCAACAACTTTCAATTTTTTTCCTATAGTGATGTATGTCTTCTATTGTTTCTTCAAGTAAATTCATTTTTATAGCAATAAATCAAAAGTGTTAGTGTTAGTTTTCAGCACCCTAGAATATTAAGTTCTACTCTATCTTCAAAAAGGAAATGAACAGAGTCCAACCAAAATGAGCATTAGATCCTTATATAATTCTTCTTTCAGGAACCAAGAATAACCTGCCATTCTTCCTGACAAATTGTCTTTGAGTCTGGGAACCAAGCATTGCACAAGGACACTGCATACTCTAGACTATTGGTTTATCAAGCACTCTAATCTATTTTTGATAATTCTAGCAATGAACATTTTCACCATAATGAAATAGTTGTCCCCGACCTCAGAGTTAACACATACATAATTAAGATTAATCATTCAATTAATATTGAATGCTTGCTGCAGTTAATAGAGAAATGTTAAGTCAGGGTATTCTACACCAGCCTAAAATTTTTCTCATAGAGATATATCCCATAAAGATATTTTGTGCTTGAAAGAAAATCAGAAAGAGAATTTGAAGGCTAAATAACAGGAAATTGTTTTTCTCATTTTTTTCATACAACAAATATTGAGAATTCACACTCTCAATACTTGTGTCACTCACTGTGTTCGTTTCTAGGGATACTCAAGCATCTGTTTACTCAGCATTCAGAATACATTTATTGAACAGTTCTATATGCATAGTACTATGCTGAGGTTTTGAATATGACTATGGCACAGACTCTTCCATTAGAAAGCATAGAGAGAATAGGAAAAGTATACATAGTGTACCTACAGCTATAATCCAATATGTAATATGATGTGTCAAGAAAGATATTTTTAAAAGTGCCATGGGAGTTTCAAAAGGGGAAAGAGAGCTTTCATAGAAAATAATGGGCCTAGAAATATTGCTAGTCTGTGGATAGGTGTGCCTTATCCAGGGAGAGAGCATTCTATTTAGAGGTACAACATGAATTATGTCACAGAGGCAGGCACGTATTCATCATGTTCATGGTGCAGTGAGTACTCCAAGTCCTTCAAAGGTAGAAGTGAAGGAGGAGACAAATAGAGAAATGCCTGTGGTAAAACTAGATAGGAAAGATTTTATGGAATTTTTCTGAATGTAACACTAGTAAGTTTACAGATACTAATAGGATAATAAGAATTGGAGAATTGTTAATATTTTCTGAATATTTTTTTTTATCTCTGCTGCTTTGAAAATGATACAAGTTCCTCTTAAAATTGTTTTCAAACCATTACATAGTGTTTTCTTCTTATCTCTCTGGTTGTTCTTTCTTAGTCTTCACGAAGTATTTTCCCCCTTCACCCCTTAAATGTTGTTGTTTCTTCATATTCTTCCTGGATCGTCTCACCTATTCCTTTAGCTATAATTACCACCACTATACTTAGAATTTTACAGTATCTATTTCCAACCCAATGTTCTCCTGAGTTTTATATCTGAAAGTCCATAGTCAGTGTACTTGTCTGTCTCCCTTAGACCATCAGCCGTTTGAGTCTTATACATTTTTTATCCTCATTGTCTGAGTATTTTAATACATGATAGATGTTCAAGACTATTCTTTGAAGGAGGGAATGAATGGATGGATGGGTGGTAGCATTGTAACCATAACTGTACTTTGGGAAATTGAATTTTGCAGTAGTTGCAGAATATATCAGAGATGGCTTGAGAAAATGGTTGGACTTTTTTACTTTTGTGTTTCATTGTCCACATTACTTATTCTTTTCTTAGACTTACACAGAGATAGAACTCTATTAATTCACAAACTCTTGCAGGAACACAGACTATATTCGCTTATGCAGACACATATTTGTGATGTTCTTCTTTTACAAGTCTTCTTTGGATACCATGAAATTTGTAGGCTTCTGTATCATTTCCAATTCTCTCTGATTTCCACACCCAAGAGAAGCTTATTCACCAGGTCTGTGTCTTACTGTTAACATGACAATTATCACAATTGTGAGGCTACTGTCCAACAGGTAAGCAGATTTTTTTAAGTTAAACTTTATGTAATCAACTAAAGTTAAATGATGACAAATATAGAGGTATTTTTTCTGATTAACAGAATTATAAAGTTCCATGAAAAGTTTTACTTTGGATTTTTTTTGTCTTTTACTTTTCTTGATGCTTTTTGGTTCCAAATTATTTTACTGAAAAATAAATTTCTGTTGTTTACTACAAAGATGGAGAATGTTACTTTGCGATTGATATCTTAAAAATAGAGATAATTTTTTCATTTGATAAACATGTTACATATTTACTAAGTATAAGATACTGTGGCATGCCCACAATATGCAGTATTAAGAATTTCCTTAACACACTACACATAGGTCAAGCTCCTGTTTCAATCCTTAATGCCAGTCTCCCCTCTGCCCTAGAGCCAAAAAACAAATAATCCTAGTATATTTAGCATTGCTTTAATCAACGCTATTGTAATTCAACAAGTATTTGAACACCTAGAATGCACAACACATTGTAGTAGACGTAGCATGGAAAGAGCAAATGTAACAAAATCATTTCTCATCATTTAAGAACTTAAAACCAAGTACATTTTACATTTATTGAGACTTTACTATGTTTCAAACACTTTTCCTAGCATTTACATTTGTTAGTAAAATCCACATGAGTTAGCTACTATTTATGTCTGTACTTTTTAGGTAAAGAAACTCAGGCAGACATTTCTTGCATAAAGTCTCACAGCTAGTAAGTAAAGGACCCAGGATTTTCATTAATGTCTTTCTGATACATGAGACAGAATTCTCAGTGAATACTACTACACTACATTTCCTGGCAAGAGAAAGAAAGATGCATGCACAAGTAACAACAGTTCAGTAATGACTGTGAAATAGCAATAATAAAGATGTCAACAAAGTACTGTGGAAAAATAGCAAGAGGATATGGGAAGATTTCATGGAAGAAGGCTTTATTAAAATCAAGCCTCTAATAACAGTAATAGCTACTACTTTTGAGCAAGTTTGGATTGCCAGATACTTGTGATATTCTTTAGACATACCACCTATATCTTCAAAAAATGCTAACAAGTTATTTTACAAGCAAGGAAACAAGGGCTCACCATGATCAAAAACTTGCCGAATGGTAATACACCTAAAAGTGGCAGATGTAGTATTAAGAAACCCAGCTACACAGATTGCCCTTTCTCCTTCCCCAGATCCTTCATTTCCAGTTCCTTACACTGCTGCTCATAAATATGGTTTCAACTTATTTAAGCATAAAATTAGGGAAACTTAAGGCTAGTTTTGGGAATGACTAGTCACTTTTATTTGGAGTAAAAAGGTATATTGTGCAGGAGGGTAGAATAATGAGAGATTAGACTGTGGCAGGCTGAAAACACCCAAGTTAGAACTTTTCTAGGCAAGATACATTTATAGCTGAGTATTAGATAAGTTGGTTCAAGGACAGAGAGAGAATCTGGTAAATATTCTCCTGTAATAATTCAGGCAAGGAATAAAGAGTGCCAAAATTAGTGATGAAAATGGGAATTTCAATAAAAAGAAAAATTTTAAAGTATTGTGAAGAGAGCATTGACAGGATTTGTCCCTGTTAACATCTTCCTGAAGCCCCTCTTTTCTAAGATTGTGTTCTTCCAGTTAGTAAATTTTCTGATGAAAATATGTTTCAGTGGAATGCATCATCCTTACTATATATTCATGATTTTTCCAATAATATGAGTTAATTTTTGTTGAACTTTAAACTATTTAAGGCCACAAATCCATATAAACTGTTGCCCCTAAATGCACTATTGACAATAATATATATGTAAATTCAAATATACCTTTAAAATTAGCTAAAATGAGAAAAATAATAACATTATAATGATTACATGGATTGATTTAGCACAGTCATTCTTTCTTACACATCACAGAGAAGTACCATATCTACCATGTGTCAAAATTCCTTACCTAACTCCACATATACTCAGCTGCCTCTTCATTTTTTTCCTTTCCTTCATATAACATTCCTCAGAATAGTCATCTTTTTCCTCCAATTCAAAAATCTGAGGATAGATTTTTATCCACATCAATACATTAAAGCTATTCTTTTCAAAGTCAACAACAACCTCTAAATTGCCAAAGACTTTGGTGGATTCTTAGCCTTTGTTTTACTAGCTTTTTAGTAATATTTGACACAGTTTATCACTGATCTGCTTTCTTTACTTAGTTTCTAGGACATATAATTTTTCTGTCCTTCTCTTATATTGTTGGCTAATCCTTCTCAGTATCTTCTGCTCACTTCTCTTCCTCTTCTCAACCTGTAAATATTGGAGTTGTCTGGAAGTCAATTATTTGTCCTCTAGCCTTCCCTATTTAGACTGAATTCTTTGATGGTGTCATACAGTCCTATGCTTTTAAATGTCACCTGTATTTTTAAAATTTACATAACTAGCCATGAGCTTTTAAATTCCAGGCTTTATATCCAGTTACCATTTTGATATCTAATAGGTATCTCCATCCCTACCTGATGAATCACTAAACTGTTGATTTCTATTCCCCCCATTCTAAAACTTATTATTTCTGCAATATTCTGCATAAAGGTAAATGCACTCAGTTGCTTAGGCTTAAATTTGGACATCATCTTTGGATTCTCTCTTTACCTTACATCCTTCCCATCAAATTCCCATCAGTTCTACCTTCAAACTATATCTGAAATTAAAACAAAACAAAACAAAACAAAACAAAAAAACTCTTACCACTTGCATTACTACCACTCTGGTCAAAGACATCATCTTTCAATAGTCTTCTAATTGCTCTCCCTGCTTCTGCCCTCTCCCTGCTATAGTATTTTTCTACACAGCATTCAGAGTTATCCTTAAACCCAAGTCACCTTGGGCTGATCCTCTGCTCAAAACACTCCAATGAATTTGTGGTAGCTTTAAAACATACGGCAAAATCTTTGACACTTCTCCCATCAACTACTGAGCTATATGTCCTCTCACCTCAAGTCTCATTTGACCACAAGAGTACTGAAGAATGCTATGTGACTTCCAAAAGTAGGTCATTAAAGATTATATACAGCTTTCACCTTGTTCAGGAATACTTTCTCATAGCTCTGAGCTGCCATGTAAGAAATCCAACTGCCCTTCTTTTGCTAAGCTATGGGTGATGGTCCTAGCCCCTAGCCTTCCACTCATCCCCATCAAGGTGTCAAGCATGTGAAGGAAGATTTCGTGGAATCTCCAAACCATTGCATCTACCAACTGAATGTCAAGTGACATTCATCAGTGCCACATAGACCAGAAAATTCACCCAGCCAAGCCTCATTTGAGTTCTTGACCCCCCCAAAATTATAAAATATAATTAAATGGTTGCTGTTTTAAATCATTAAGTTTGAAGATTGATTGTTACGCAGATAAATGTAATAGACTTACCATATTCAAACTCTTTTCAAACTTAACATGATGAAAACAACTCCATATCAACATCTCTAACCCTGCTCCTCCACTAGGATTTCCTTAGTTAATGCTAACTCCATTGTTTTAAGTCTCTTAGGCCAAAAACATGGAGTTATCCTTGATTCATTTTATCCTCCATATTCCACCTAAGATCTTATAAATCTTTTGGGTCTATCTTCACATGATGTTCAGAATATGGCCACTTCTCACCATTTCCAATGCTACCACTCAGTCATCAATCATCCATAGTAGTGCAACAGTCCCTCAACTCAACACCACCTCTGATTCTTCTAATAGAAATTTGAAACATTAGTATTTATCTTGATAAATTAAATTTTAATTGTGATCTGCTTACCTCAGGAAATATTGGAATTGTGTTTTTTCTTCAATCGTCCTTCACTTCTCTTCCTCAAACCTTTGCAGATTTGGTAGAATGTAGCACATACTCTGCTCTGAGACTGGTCCATGCCCAGGTACCGCTGGATAACACAAAGGCATCTGTTTACCTGCAAAGATGAGCAACTACATTGTTTCCATGGTACTGCTTTACACTTGAACAAGAACAAATAATTAGATGAGGATGGTTGTATAGGAACTCTATTAGAATCTCCTGGTGAGACTTTTCAAACACACGTGCATGTGTGTGCTCGCGCACACAGCGAGACAGACAGACAGGCAGATACACACACACACACTCACACTCATTCACTGAGAGAATGGTAACTCTGAAGTGTACCTCTTTTCCAAACGTTGACCTCTTTCTAGACTAGAACTAACACTGTAGTGTACACAGAGAATTGAAATCTATATAGACTGTTTCTTCTAAATAAACCAGCATATTTTCCTGATTGAAATAAAATGTTTCTAAGGGAAGCAACCAAGTAAATGATACAAATTAAGCAATCAGAAAAATTAGTAGAAAAAGATGAAATACACATGACTAAGAGGATGCCATCCCTCTTCTCTCATAGTCATACTGGGCACCATTGCAATTAGTATGCTTCCATTTGTATTTTATCTGAACTCTTTTAGAACACATATGAAAAGAACAAATAGCACACAGAATACACACTGAATCTGCAATTTATCTCACATAACTCAGATTTAATTGAAAATGTTTCACTCCAGCATTTCACATAGCATTTCATAGAGAAACAAAAAAAAATTAAATTCAGGTAGAGTTTACATGATAATTTTAAGCCCCAAATGAGATTTTTTGTGTTTTGTCTTGTTTTGCTTCTTTTGGAACATAAATTTGGATAGGGGAAGGTTGGGTTGAAGAAAATGATCCAGGAAAGGGCAACAAATGACTTAGAATATAATTATTGGCATCTGCTGGTCCTCTACAATGGGTTAAAAAGTTGAAATTAGTATTTTTGTTCCCTGAGCTAATTGAGACTGCACTTTAAAAGTCACACTTGGTGTAATGAAGAAGGAGGTCAAGTTGTGCTATGTCTGGGTGACATACAGCACAATGGAATGTCTAGACTGTAGGGTCTTTAGGTCTCCATGGAACTTTGGAAGCTTCATTTAACACGAATAATTTCTATGTACTTTTTGCATTAGGAACAGATGTACTTTTGCATTTCCAAGTGATCTCTGTCCTCAAATAGCAATTTTTTCATCCTTTTGAATATGCACTTGCCCTCTCTCCTTATGTGTTTCTTGCACTATGAACTTTTTCTGCCAACATGATGTATTTTAAAAGTAAATAATTTATGGGGATTTGGGGAGGAGGAAGAATGGAGGGTTAACCGCTTACAAAAACCTGTGCTCTTGAGGTTTATTATCTGTGAACCTTTTAGATAGAATTATAGCGTTATATTCACTGAGTGAATGACCCAAAAAGAATCAGGTGAATAATAAAGGCTTTTTCTTCAGATTTGTAACTATAAAAGTAAATTAAATTATACATGAAAAATAAAGGAGAAAGACAAGTTTAATTAGATGTACTCACTAAACATCAAAACATATCCTACCTAGGCTGGTTCAGATTAACTTCTTAAGAAAATTGATATTTGTCATCACTCTATGGGTTTTTAGTTTCCAAGGCCAGCATATTCTTGAAGATGTTATTTTATCCCCCTAGCTACTAAGACTGCATTACAGGGGATCTTGTATTTTTGAACCTCTATATTTCCCATAAACTTGACCTGCATCAAAGATTATAGCATGATCCTTTCTTTATGGTTTTTTTAAATAAAAGCAATTATTAGTAAATTAAACATTAAAGAACACTATGGATAAAATCACATACAGCTTGGAGCAAGGTTTAATAAATGCCCAGCTAAACTAAAATTAATACAATTAAAATTGGCAAGTTGTTCTTGAAAATCCACTATGTGTGTATATAATTGCCATTTGGTCGGATTATTGTTGTATCATCTGGTTTTAGTACAGTGTGTAATTTATCATTTATTTAATTATGATGTACTGAGTTACTACTATGTGTCATACACTGTACTAGGTATCAGGGAAGCAAGGATTACGAAGTCATATATCAAAACTTTAAAGTGTTCATAGCATCAACTCAAAAATTTGAATGGTTAAATACTGGGGGAAGCGCAATAAGCTCTTCAATGGAATGTATCTGCATATGGACAGAACATCTGTAAAGATTCCCAAGAAACTAGTAAAGCGGTTTTCTCTGAGGTGAAAAACTAAGTAGCTGGGAGAAAGGTAATAAGAGAGACTCACTTTTCACTACATATGTTTTCAGTTTTAGAATTTTGTGTGAACTATATTTAGTATATATTTAAAATATAATTGTTTTAAAAATATTTTAAATGTTTTTGCTTGCCATATGTAGTCTGATCTCATTAAAATGAGCCTGTCAAAGCAGCAGATAACTTCTGAGATTTAGCTGACTGATCAAAACACAGGTGAACACGTCATTACGTAAATAGACATTAGGTATAGAACTCGAGAGAACAATTTCTGGGCCAGAGATACAGAACTAGGTCAATGAAGCC
This sequence comes from Catagonus wagneri, assembly GCA_004024745.2. NCBI lineage: Eukaryota > Metazoa > Chordata > Mammalia > Artiodactyla > Tayassuidae > Catagonus > Catagonus wagneri. Next base: position 31,849,684 of record PVHT020000015.1, on the reverse strand, counting down.
ATGCAAACAGATAAGAATAAACAAAGTGAGATGAAGTGTGGACCTACCAAAGTATGCTATATGGAGAGGAAGAGGTGCCGGCGAAGAAAATTGAGAATGAGTATAATGAATATGAAAATTTACAGAAATAGGATGAAAATCAGGAGAGTGTGGTAAGAGGAGAAAAACAGGAATGGACAACACTCAAATGTTATGAGATCAAAAAAGAGATAGAAAGTGTTTTTTACTATTATGTGTAATAGCAGGAGGCTGGAGGATATTTACTAGAGTAGTTTTGATGATATCATTAAGGACACAGGCAGATTATAATGGCTGGAGAAATGTGAATATAACACATAAAGAAATCTCTTTTGAAAGATTAACTATAAAAAGAAGAAAGATTAGTAACTGGTGAAGTTGGCTTATTTTCAAATTTTTAAATTAAAAAAAAAATTATTGAAGTATAGGTGATTTACAATGTTACATTAGTTCCAAGTGTATACAACATAATGACTTGATATTTTTTGTAAATTACACTATATTTAAAATTATTATAAAATATTGGTTATATTCCCTGTGCTGTAGATTACATCCTCAAATTTACTTATTTTATACCTATTAGTTGGCTTTTTTTTTGAGGGGGGAGCTCACCCGCAGCACACAGAAGTTCCCAGGCTAGGGGTTGAATCCAAGGAACAGCTGCTGGCCTACATCACAGCCATAGCAAGGCGGGACTTGATCCGCATCTGTGACCTACACCACAGCTCACCGCAATGGTGGATCCCCTAGCCATTTAGCAAGGCCAGGGATCAAACCCACATCCTCATGGATACTAGTCAGATTCGTTTCCACTGGGCCACAATGGGAACTCCTATACCTATCAGTTTGTACTTCCCAGTATCCTTCTCCTATCTTGCCCCTCCTCCCACCCTTCTCTTCAGTGAAAATCACTAATTTGCTCTCTGTATCTATAAATCTGTTTTATTATGTTCATTCCTTTGTTTTATTTTTTAGACCACATATAAGTGGAAAACATACAGTATCTGTCTTTCTCTGACTTACTTCAGTAAGTATGATATCTTCCAGGCCCATCCATGATGTTGCAAATGGCAAATTTCATTATTTTGTGATTAATATTTCATTGTATCTATCTATCTATCTATCTATCTATCTATCTATCTATCTATATATATATATATCACATCTTCTTTATCCATTCATTTGTTGATGGGCATTTAAGTCGTTTCCATATCTTGGCAATTATAAATAATGCTGCTAGGAACATTGGAATGCATACATCTTTTTGAATTAGTGTTTACATTTTCTTCAGATATATACCCAGAAGTGGAATCACTGGATCTTACGGTAGTTATATCTTTAAATTTTTGAGGAAACACCATACTGTTTTCCATAGTGGCTGTACCAATTTACATTCCCACTAACAGTGTCCTAGGGTTCCTTTATCTCCACATTTTCATCAGCATTTATTACTCATTGTCTTCTTAACAACAGCCATTCTGATAGGCGTGGGGCAAGACCTCATTGTGGTTTGGATTTGCAGTTTTCCTTCCTATAATTTCTTATTTTTTATTATAGCCTTTTCTTTTTCACTTAAAGAATACCTTTTAACACTTCTTATAAGATCAGTTTAGTACTGATGAACTCTTAGTTTTTGCTTGTCTAAGAAGCTCTTTTTTTTTATTTTCAATTTATTTATTTTTTTCCTTAATGGATTTTATTTCAATTATAGGTGTACATAAATCATCACAAGAAAAAAAAAATAGAAGAAGCTCTTTATTTCTCCTTTAATTCTGAACGATAAGCTTGCTTATTACTTGGTTATTAGAGTATTTTTTTTTTTAGGGCCACACCTGTGGCATATGGAAGTTTCTCTGCTAGGAATTGATCCAGAGCTGCAGCTGGTGCCTATGCCATTGCCACAGCAATGCAGGATCTGAGCTGCATCTATGACCTATGCTGCAGCTTGTGGCAATGCCAGATATTTAACCACAGAGCAAGGCCGAGGATTGAACCCACATCCTCATGGACACTATGTTGGGTTCTTAACCCACTGAGCCACAATGGGAACTCCTCAGTAAAGTATTTTATGTTGTAGATTTTTTTTTTTTGGTTTAAGCACATAATAAATATATCATGCCACTCCCTTCTGGCCTGCAGAATTTCTGCTGAAAAATAAGGTGATAACCTTATGGAGGTCCATTTGTATGTAAACATTTTGTTTTTCTCTTGCTGCCTTTAGAATTCTCTCTTTAACTTTTGCCATTTTAATTATGATATATCTTGGTGTGGGTCTTTTTGGAGTCATCTTTTTGGAAATATCTGCACTTCCTCCATCTGAATATATTTCCTTCTTCAGGTTCAGGAATCTTCTTAGCCATAATTTCATCAAATACATTTTCTATCACTTTGTCTCTCTCTTCTCCTTCTAAGACCCCTATAGTACAAATGTTAGTATGCTTGAAATTTTCCCAGAAGTCCATTAAGCTATTTTCATTTTTTTAAAAAATTGCTTTACTTTTTGATGTTCTGATTGTTTGATTTCCATTATTCTATTTTCCAGGTGACTTACATCATCTAATCTGCTGTTAATTCCCTCCAGTGTATTTTTCATTTTAGTTATTGTATTCTTCACCTCTGATTTGTTTTTTTTTATATTCTCTAGTACTTTGTTAAAATTCTCATCTGTTCTTTTCCCAAGTTCAGTTAGCACTGCTATTACTACTGTTTTGAACCCTTTATCAGGTACAATATTTATCTGTTTCATTCAGGGTTTTTTCAGGTTTTTTTCTTTCCTCTGAAACATATTCCTCTGTCTTCTCATTTTGTTTCACTCTCTGTTTTTCTGAAATCATGTGAAATAATTACCTAACCCAGACTTGAGGGTATGTCCTTGTGTGGAGGTGTCTCTGTGCAGTCTGCATGAGCAGAGTGGCTTTGATGGGAGAAATGGATCTGAAGTGAGTGCAAGTCTGTTGGGTGCAGTGGCAGCAGCTGCCTTGAAGGGAGGCAGGGTTGGATTTGTGGGACTAGAGATAGAACCAGGTGTCAGTCAGGGCTTCTCCTATGGTCAATGACTATCACCACTCTATCAAGGGCACAGTTCTGGCCAAGGAGCTGGAGAAGGAGCCCTGAAGGATCTGGGTTTCTCCTGGGTGTGATGGCACATTCTGCCTTGGTTTGAGGTATTGCCAGGGCCTAAGGTCTTGGGGCTGCACTTTTGTGCTGGTTGCACTTTTTTCCTTTGTGCATGCCGTGTTAGAGACTGAATCGGGACCTAAAGGGCTGGTATTACACTACTGACTGGGCCTGCCCCTCCTGAGTGTGCACAGGGATGCATTCTCTGGCAGTGGTGATCTCTGCCCTAGAACTAGCTTCACCCTCTCCTGAGTGTGTGCAGAGATGTGTGAGTTGGTAATGCCTGCCCCCACCCTGGTCAGAGGCAGGGCCCAGGGTCCAAAACAACTCTGTTCCCTCCAAGTATGTGTACTCTTCTTGAGAGCTGCAGTGTCCACCTTAGTGAAGAGCAGTGCCAAGCAAGAGGGGCTGGAGCAGGCATGTGGTACAAGCTAGGGAGTGATACTGCAGTGGTATTAGCCATCCAAACTTAGCCCCAGTTTTCAATCTACTGCTTCCATTCTGTGGCTAAGATTAAGTAAGACTGTACGCCTGTTGTCAAGAGTAGAGTCTCAGTTTCTTAGAGCCTTCTGGTAAGCACCACTGGTTTTCAAGCCAGCAAAGAGTAGTTTTTTTTTTTCTTATTTTTTATTTTTTTAATTAAACATTAGAGGAGTGTGCTTATAGAAATGTATCAAAAACAGTGAAGACGGAGGGGCGATGCAAAGAAAAGCTATCTGAAAGAGCACAAGGGTATGATATTCAGCATATAGTTGAAGAAGGTATCAGCCTTACACAAGAAGAAAGACATCTCTTCCAATGTAAGAAGAAAATATACATGTGGATACAGAGAAATCTATAGGTTTACTAGCAGAAAGGAGGTAAAGTCATCTGTTCAGTAGATGATGAATAAGGGAGGAGAAAAGAAGTTTGAGGAGACTGTAGAAGGTTTAAATCACTGTTATGGTGGACAAGAGAGAACTGATTAGAAATGCGTAGTGGAAGAATTAGCTGAAATTGAAGATCATTGATTTATGCGGCATCAGACTGCACAGTTTTGTGATAATCTCTAGCAATGATCAAGTGGTCAACAAACCATATTCAGGAAGAAAAAAGATAATTATATTGAGTATCTATGTAGCAGATAGATATGATTTAAGGGCAATAAAATAAGGGAGTAGGAAAAAGTCTCTGTGTGTGTATGTGAGTGTGTGTCTGTGTCTGTCTGACTGGATCTGTGTCTATCTGTGTTTGTTGGACCACCTATTGGATATTTCCAAGCAGGTATTTCATGAGCATCTCAAATATAATATAACTAAATCTAAAATCACCTGTCAAATTCTTGCTCCTCCTACTGTATCCTTTATATCTTCATACTAGATCAAGTTGCTCTCTTAAGAACCTTGTAGACAATTTAGAACTTTTCTCCATTTTCCACATTTTGAATGTTTTCCATGCTTTGTACTTTTATATCAGTCAACCCCTTGCTTTAAATCTCTTTTCCCGTTCCTCTGTTGTTAGACTCCTCTTCATACTTCAAGGCTCAGATCAAGCTGCACTCTCTATGAAGACTACTTCATCATCACTTTTTATCAGAGTTAGTCACTTCATCTTCCTGGATCCCTGTATGCATTGTAAAACTTTCACTATAACTCTTACATTGCTGTCAGTTTTTTTTTTTAAATGTTATTCTCTTTCCTTTTTTTTTTATTTTTGCATTATAGCTGGTTTACAGATTTCTGTCAGATTTTCCAACTGCACCATGTGGTGACCCGATTACATGTACATATATGGATTTGTCACATGTAATTAGATATAGTTCCCCGTGCATTAGAGTTGGAGCTCCTTGCTATTCCATCATTAAAGCAGTAGTTATCCCCATTCCCTCGCACCCCTCCCCCACCCCTCCCCCGCCCCCTTGGCAACCACAAGTCTGTTCCCCAAGTTCGTGATTTTCTTTTCTGTTGAGATGTTCATTTGTGCAATGTTTTAGACTCCAGTTATAAGAGATTTCATATGACATCTGTCTTTCTCCTTCTGACTTGCTTCACTCAGTATGAGGGTTTCTAATTCCATCCATGTTGCTGC
>PVHT020000015.1:31793412-31841087 GCA_004024745.2 Catagonus wagneri | reverse complement strand
TTTTTTTTTCTTCACTTGTTCTACCCAGTTATTTCAAGGGTTTCTTGCAGTTTTTGGAGGTTTAAGTTAATCAGCATTCAGATGATGATTTGTCCAACTTGTTTTATATTTAGATGCGTTATTTGATGTATTTGTGGGAGAGGGTGAGCGCGACCTCTTACTCCTCCGCCATCTTGCCGCAGTCTCTATTCTTTCTTGATAGTAAGCTTTTGTAAAAGGTACTATATGTTTTTCCTCCTTATGTCTCAGGAACACATGGTAAGTAATCAATACATTTTCTTGAACAAATGAATTTAAATAAATAAATAAATAAATAAATTCAACCTGAATATGGTAACAACATATGAAGGAAGACATGATGAAGAAAATTGATGAAGAATAAATAAGAATTATGGTTTCTGTTTTACTTCAACTATTTGACATTTTAAATTTACTTTAGAGTAATGGAATTATTTGTCATATTTAGATGAAATACAATAAAACTAGTGTGCCAAGTGCAGTTTGTGATTGTCTAACTTCTTGTGCAAAAAAATCAAAATTTCATCTAATACTTGTTAATAAAATCCCTTCTGTTCATGGAAAGCGATATAGCCCTTTTCTGGAAAAAATATAGGGACTATTAAAAAGCACACACACACTCACAGACACACACACACCTACCTCGCCCTCCCACACAAAAACATTAACATTTTAACATTTATCTATCAGTGCTGCTTAATTGAAAGGAATGTACAACCAACTAGAGAATATTCCCTAAATGTCTCAGTCTTGAAATTATAGAATTGTCTATGATACCATGGTAGACATTCCATCTGAGATATTTTTGTCTGCTCCTTCATATCCCTTTCTCTCCTTGACACCAAAGTGATGCCTTGACATCCTCATGAGCTTATGCATGAGAAATCACATTAACTGTCTTCCCAGACTCCTCTGTAATACAATCTTCCACCAGGATAATCATTTAAAAATAATATCTTTATTATATAATTTTATGAATATCTGTTATAAGTCATTTAGGACTTATATGTAACATGCTGTTTAACTTCTCATGAGCTGTACTTGTGTTGTGAAACTTTCATTACCACATTGACTTACTGTGACTTTATAGTACCTATTTTGGTACAGCATATTAGGCATTTAACATTTACTTATTTATTTTTCTTTTTACTGCCGTGCCTGAGGCATATGGAAGTTTCTGGGCTAGGGATTGAATCAGAGCTGCATCTGCAGGTCTAAACCACAGCCATGGCAACATCAGATCTGAATCGCATCTGCAACCTACGCCACGACCTGAGGCAATGCCAGATCCTTAACCCACTGAATGAGGCTAGGGAAAAAAAGCTTACATCCTCACGGACACTATGGTGGGTTCTTAACCTGCTGAGCCACAACAGGAACTCCAATTTTATGTTTATCTTTTTATTTAGATGCTCAATGAGAGTAGGGATCTTATGTTTTTCCTCTGTACATTACTAGAGCTTGGTTTGGGTGTCCACATCAGGACTGGTAAAATATTTGATTATATAATTTCTTCAAATTTAGCTTCTTGAGATCAAGAACTATATTTTGTACATAAACACCCCTCCTTATTCTTATCATACTCTTAGGTACGTAACGGTTGCTTAGAACATCTTTATTTAATACCTGATAAATAAAAATGTAGCCAATATGTTTATTATACTCAAAAGAAGAAAATACCTCTCTTGCATTAAAGGTCACATTACCAACTAGGGAATTATATAATAGCAGCAGTAACAGCAATAGTAGCCAACACTTACCATCAGGCAGTGCTGTAAACACTGTGTGTATAAACTCATAATTCTTACAACAACTTTGTAAGACAGAATTACAGATATCTCTAATTATATATATAAAAAATCAGATATAAGAATTAAATGACTTTCCCAAGGTCACACAGGTACTGAGTGACAAGGCCTGAGTTATAACATTGGCTTGTACGCTTTATACTCTTAATCCCTATACTCAGCTGCCTCAGATTTTAAATGAAGTGCATCTGACATATTAATATTCTATATAGTTTTTCATTTAAAAGGCCTAATAGACATACAGAATCAAGAAACCAAATATCATGGATTTTAGAAGATACATTTAAAAAGTAATGAGTACTGATTCTCAAAGGAGATCATATAAAACTCTCCAAACTTCGAAATTATCATATCATAATATAATAGGGTTCTCTTTATAATATCCATTGTATGCTACAAATGCCATTAAAATTACCAAGAAAGCAAAAACATGCAATGTTTTGCATCTGGATTAATTAGAGCAATGCATGAGCCAAATAAATAGAAAATTACATATGATGGAGATAGGTTTTAACATTACTGTAATTTGAGAAAGGAGGTGGTAATTTTTAAGTTCGTAAAGTAGCACTCTGTGACACTACATGAATTTTGTCCAAAGTTAGGAGTGAAAAGCCCTTTTAATAAAGTTAGTATATGTCTCAGTCCTCAAAATTTTCACCGAGGTTGTTGGAAAATCAATCTCAGCCATTACTGGGAACACTTCTCTCTGCCCCCAGAGTTATACCAGTATTCAGGTATATAATACTGGAAAGGGGGGTGGAGAGATTTCTATAATTTCATTTGTCATGAGCCCTGTTATCTTCTTTATTGTCCAAGACTACAAGGATCCCTTGACAACAAGGAGTTATCTGCCTCCATGCTTCACTATGTGGACCATTGCCTTTGGACACTACTGAAGAATATGATTCCCGTCTACACAGATTATGGGACTACCAAACTTTGTCCCAGTCCCAATTTCCAGGAATCTCTCATGCCTTTTTTCCAGTCTATATCAGTTAGATTTTGCAATATAACAAACCTACTGAAAATTTAGTGGCTTAAAAACAGCCATTTTATTTAGCTCCAGATTCTGTGGGTCAACTGAGCAATTTTTTCACATCTTTTTGTTTGTTTATATCTTTGTTTAGCTCTATCACATATCCATGATCAGCTAGCTAGTTGGTTGGCTAATTACTGTTTTATCTAAAATTACCTCACTCACATATATGATAGTAAACAAGTTGCTGATAAGAGTACACCGTATTTTTTTTTTCATCTTCAATATAGTTTCTTCATCCTCCAAAAGCATAGTTCAGGATTCTTCACATAGAATTCTCAAGGTTCTAAGTGCAGCAAGAATGCCAGTGCTAATGGAACAGTTCTTTCCAACTTTCTGCTTCTGTCATGACTGCTACCTCACTACTGGCTCACAGAAAACACACGGCCATCATATAGTCAGAGGCTGGAAAATAGCTCCACCATTTCACTTAGGAGCTGCAACTTTTTAACATACTATCACAATTGACCACAGAGTCATCAATGACAATCCTTCTTTCATCAGTGAAATTGTATAAGGGAAATCTATTTCAAAAATTTAGCAGAGGAGGACAAAAAGATAGGGCTCACTCTCCCTTTGTCTCCTAATATAGGGTAGTTCTCATAACTCCCTAGGAGGAGTAACCTGCCAGCATTTCTAATCCCCTAAAACTCCAAGTTAAATAGCACAAAAACAATAAGCAGACTTAAAGCTGGATTAATAGAGATTAACAATCCAACAACAAAATTCTCTGACATGAACCTTACAAATGTTTTCCCAGGTCAGTCTCCCAAGGCAACAGAAATAAAAGCAAAAATAAACAAATGGGACCTAATCAAACTGATAATCTTTTGCACAGCAAAGGAAACCATAAAAAAAAAAACAAAAAGACAACCTATGGAATGGGAGAAAATACTTTCAAATGATCCAACTGACAAGGGCTTAATCTCTAAAATATACAAACAACTTATACAACTCAATAGCCAAAAAAACAACAACCCAATTGAAAAATGGGCAATAGACATTTCTCCAAAGAAGATATACAGATGGCCAATAAGCATATGAAAAAATGCTCAACATCACTGATTATTAGAGATATGCAAATCAAAATTACAATGAAGTACCACCTCACACCTGTCAGAATGCCCATCATTAACAAGTCAATAAATAGCAAATGCTGGAGGGGGTGTAGAGAAAAAAGAACCCTTCTACACTGCTGGTGGGAATGTAAATTGGTACAACCACTATGGAAAACAGTATGGAAGTACCTAGGGAAACTAAATATACAACTGTCATATGGCCCAGCAATCCCATTCTTGGGCATATATCCAGACAAAACTTTCCTTGAAAAAGACACATGCACCCATGTGTTCAATGCAGCACTATTCACAATAGCCAAGAAATGGAAACAACCTAAATATCCATCCACAGATGAATGGATTAAGAAGATGTAGTGTATACACACAATGGAATACTACTCAGCCATAAAAAAGAACAAAATAATGCCATTTGCAGCAACATGGATGGAATTAGAGACTCTCATACTAAGTGACGTCAGAAAGAGAAAGAAAAATACCATATTATATCACTTATATCTGCAATCTAATATACAGCACAAAGGAACCTTTCCATAGAAAAGAAACTGGTGGACTTGGAGAACAGACTTGTGGTTGCCAAGGGGGAGGAGGAGGGAGTGGGATGGTATGGGAGTTTGGGGTTAATAGATGCAAACTATTGCTTTTGGAGTGGATAAGCAATGAGATCCTGCTGTATAGCACAGGGAACTATAACCAGTCACTCGTGATGGAACACAATGGAGGATAATGTGAGAAAAAAATATATATATATACATATATATATACATATATATATATATGTATGACTGGGTCACATTGCTATACAGTAGATATTGACAAAGAACTGTAAATCAACTACAATGGAAAAAAATCATAAAATAAAATTTAAAAAATAAACCATAATGGAAAATAATATGTATATATAACTAAGAAAAATGGACATAAACTCATAGAAATAAGTAACGCCTAAAGTGCAACAAAATGTATGCAATAATAATACCAAAAAGAGAGGGAAACAAGAAATTAGTAGAAAAAATATTCAAAGAAGTAATGGCTAAAAACTTCCCCAAACTGCTGAAAACTTCTTTGCAGAAATTGATAAGATGGTTCTAAAAATCATACGGAATTTCAAAGGACACAGAAAAGCAAAATTTATATATATGCATTTATATATATTATAACTTTATATAAATGGTTTATTATAAATTATAAGGTCTGCTTATTCTTTTTAGATGCAGTATGCAGCATCTTGATGTGTACCTCAGTATCTCAGACCCAGACTGCAGCAGTGAAAGTGCTGAATCCTAACCACTAGACTACCATGGAACTCCCTGCAAAATATTTTAAAAAGAAAGAATAGAGTTGGAGGATCCACATCGATTTCCAAACTAATTACATAGCAACAGTAAACAAGAGAGTGTGTTACTGCTATAAAGATAGAAATACTGATAAAGAGAAAATAGTTGAGAATCTAGAAATAAATCCTTACTATCATAGTCACAGATTTTCATCAAGGTTGCCAAAATAATTTAATGTGGGAAGAACAGTCTTTCAACAAATGGTATTGGGATAACTGAATGTCTATATGCAAAAGACTGAAGTTGGGTCCCTATCTAACATCCTATATAGAAATTAACTCCAAATATATCAAAGACCAAAATGTAAAAGTTAATACTGGAACATTCTTAGAAGACTATAAAGGCTACATTTCTGTGCCCTTGGATTTGACAATGGTTTCTGAGATACGACACCAAAAACCAAATATCAAAGAAAAAAAAGATTCATAAATTGACTTAAAAACTTATGTGCACTAAAGGACACTATCAGGAAAGTGAAAAGACAACCCACAGAGTGAAAGGAAATACTTTCAAAGCTTGTGACTGATAAGCGTTTAGTATCTAGACCATATAAAGTACTCTTACGTCTCAATAATAAAGACAAATAATCCAATATTAAAACACAGGCAGAAGATCTGCATAAACTTTTCTCTGAAAAAGACACACTAATGGAGCGTGAGTACATCAAAAGATGCTCAACATCATTAGTCATTCGGAAAATGCAAATGAGAACAAATTGAGATATCACTGCTTACCAACTGGGATGACTATTACAAAATGGACAATAATAATTGTTGGTGAGGATGTAGATAAATTGATTACTGAAAGGATATATATGGTATATCCTCTGTGGAAATTAATTGGGCAGTTCCTCAAATAAAACATAGAATTACCAAATGACCCAGAAATTTTACTACTAGGTATATCACCAAGAGTAATGAAAGTACATGTCCTTACATAGTTATGTGCAGGAATGTTCACAGTAATAACCAAAAAGTGGAAATAATTCAAAAGTTCGTCAACTGATGAATGGATATACAAAATGTTATATTTCCATACAATGGGATATTTTTCAGTCATATAGAACAATGAAGTACTCTTACATGTTATGGCTGAACCTATAAAACATTATTCCCAGTTAAATAAGCCAGATACAAAAGGCACATGTTGTATGATTTCACTTATATGAAATGTCCAAAATAAGCAACTCCATAGTGACAGAAATTAGATTAGTGGTTGTAAGGGGATGGGTGGAGGCGGCAGCTGGCAATGATGGCTAATAGGTAAGGGCTTTTTTTTTTATTTTTGAGGAAATGAAAAGATTCTGTAATTAGTGTTAATGGTTGTATAACCTTGTAAATATACTGAAAACCACTGAATCAAACACTTTAAAATGGTCAGTTTTATAAGATGGGAAATTACATCTCAATAAAAATTGCAAAAATCCAGACTTCCTCAGGTAACTATTTTCTATCAAGGTAGGAAAATTATGTGATTTTAGTTTAGTTTGCTTAATAGACATTGAGCAAAGGGAGAGTAATTTGATGCAATAAGTCAAGGGGGAAAGTTGTCTGAGGATCCTTTTCCAGTAGACTGTTTTCTTTAAAATAGACTTTCTCTAACTGTAGTTTTGTTTTTAAGTTCTATGACTCTTATGTATTTTTATAATAGATAATCACTTCCCATCTCAACAATAATATATGTGCTGCCGAAGCGAGCACAATCTCAACAATAATATGATTACAGTGCTTTCATGAAATCTTTCTGTACTTCATCATTATCATGTTTTTAAAATGTCAGGGTAGTGGTTTTAAAAACTTTACCATTTACTTGGGAATTATGAATCTAATAAGATGGGTCATTTTCCTGAATATGCAAACATGGTTATCTTCATGTTCATTTTCACACTCCTTTTCAAATGAAAGAATTATTCTCAGATCAGTTTAATTACTATATTTCAATCTTGAGAGAATATTATTCATTTTCACTCAGATCAGAACTGAGTTGTTCAATTCAGATGCAGAAAATAACTCGGTCTCTGAATATTCTGGACAATGCACCAGAGCAAATATTAGGAAGCACACTGGATTTCCAATCTCTTTCTATTTATCTCCACTTTGAGGGAAGAACCTGCAGATATAAATAGCCTGTAGCCTTATGATCTCAGTCATTATATTTGGAACTCTATTTGGACTTAGAGGGTATTTCTTTGCACAGTGCATCTGGTTTCTATCATTTTATTTTGTAACTTACAAAAGAAAAAAATAATCTATGTCAAAATAACTGACTGGCACTCTTCAAAATTATCAAAGTAGTGAAAGATATGAAACAAATGAGAAATTGCGACAGATTGGAGATTAAGTTTAAGACGGAATCCTGAACAAAATGTTAAAATTTTGGAGTTTAGTTGAAACTTCAGTGAAATTGAAGTTAAATTCTGCAGCTTATTAATCACATTATACTAATGTTAATTTTTGGTTTTGATAATTTTACTATTGTTATGTGTTCATCTTAAAGGAAGTTGGGTGAGGGAAATGTAAGACTTCTGTAGGATTTTATCATTTTTCCATAAACCTAAAATTATTTCAAAATAAAAAGGAAAACAGCAGCAGCAACAAGAAAGAGAACAACTAAAACCTCTCAAAATTAAAGGTTTAGAATCAGATTGATTAACCCAAATTTACTTTAGGAATTAACTCACTACATTTAAGCTAATTCCACTCTAGTAACACAAGATGGATGATTTTTAAAAAGTATATTCACATCATATTGTTTATCTTAACCATACCTACCAAAAATGCATAACAACTTGTGTCTGCAATGACTGATACTAATTAAAGAATTTATCAAATCAGTCCATAGTCCACTGATGTAATTCATTGTTACAGGCATACATTAGTCTCAGAAAAAAAAAGAATTTCCCCTCTCCCTTTTGCCTATTATGTTTTTTAATGAGCTTTATGGTTTCCCCCTCTGTATCTCTCTTATTAATGTAATTCATAGTTTTTAAATTCTGGGACATTTTTCAGTAATAATAGAGAACAATCACCATTTGCTTCTTTATGTATCTTAACTAACCCATCTGTTATTATATCTTCTCTTCCTTTTCCTTGCACTGTTCCTCATAATTTTTACAGTTCTTGTTGTTGTTCTTATAAGAAGTGTTAAGCAAAATATATGTACTAATGCAACAGCTAATGGTATGGAGAACTAAGACTATAAAGCATGTTTAGCAAAATCAAGCAGTTAAGTGGGACAGTGTGGGTAGTAAAAGCAATCTAAAAGACTCAGTGTTAGGGATAAGGAAATGATAGCTGAATTGGGCTTTTAGTGATTCTTTCATTTTGATATAAAACGATTTGTTAATGTCATCGAAAAATTTTAAATGAAATATTAACAATAAAATCATAAGTGAATCCAATAATACACAAGAATCAAGTTTAATTAATTTAAAAATTGTAAGGATGGTTCATTATTTTAATCATTAAGAAATATATGAACAAAGGTCATTGCATTAACAAATTAAGTGAATAAAACCATATGTTTATATCTTTAAATACTAAAATGACATATATTAGAATTCCAAAACCAACTCCTAGTATGAGTCTTAATAAAGTAGGACTAGTAACCATGAACAGTACTATTTATGAAAAGGCAACATCAAATATTATTTCAGTTGAAGAATACTGAAGCCAATTCAATATATTAGAAATAAGTCAATGAGATTGGCTACCATGCCAATAAGACTTGTTTTAGTTTTTCCAATATAAGAGGCTTAAATAATTAGAATTAATATTGGAAACTAACATATTCTTCTTATTTTTATTGACTTAATTACTGATGTAGACAACCTAAGAAAGTCCACTTAAAAAATTATCAAAGTGGATAATGTAATTTAGGAACATTTCCAGGTACAGGATTTTAAAAAAAAGGCATAATGGGCAGAAATACTTGCAAATCATACACGTTTATAGGGGTTTACTACTGAGAATATATAACAGATTCTACTAACTCAACAATAAAAAGTCTACAATCCATTTTAGAAAAGGAAAAGGGAGTTCCCATCGTGGCTCAATGGTTAACGAATCCTACTAGCAACCATGTGGTTGCGGGTTTGATCCCTGGCCTCGCTCAGTGGGTTAAGGATCCAGCGTTGCCGTGAGCTGTGGTGTAGGTTGCAGACGCGGCTCGGATCCCACGTTGCTGGGGCTGTGGTGTTTCGGCTGGCGGCTACAGCTCTGATTAGACCCCTAGCCTGGGAACCACAATATGCTACGGGTGTGGCCCTACAAAAGGCAAAAAGACAAAAAATAAATTAATTAATTAAAAAAGGAAAAGAATTTAAATACCTATTTCTCCAAAGAAGTTCTATATAAGTGATAATTAAGAAAATGAACAGAAAGATGAAATGAAATCAGCATCATTAGCTATCATGGCAGTGCAAATGAAAATCACCATAGGATACCACTCCATACCCACTAGGGTGGCAGATAAATAAGACAGACAATAATAAGTGTTCATGAAGACCTGGGGGAATTGGAACCCTCATACATTCCTGGTGCAGCCTATGTGGAAAAGAGTTTAGCAGTTCTCAAACACTTAGAGTTATCCTACGACTCAGCAGTTCCACTCCTTAAGTATATGCCCAAGAAGAATGAAAACAAATGTCTACACAAAAATTCACATGAATGTTCACAGCAGAATTGTTAATAATTGCCAAAAACTAGAAACAACTCAAACATCCATATTTAACAATGGCTATATATTATGTGGTCTACCCATAAAATATAATACTATTCATCAATAAAAATAGAATACTGATATGTGTTGCAATATGGATGGCCTTTGAAACCATGTTAAGTGCAAGATGTCAGTATCAAAATACAACATATTATGCAATTCAGTTTACATGAAATGTCCAGAATAGGCAAATCCATAAAGACAGAAATTAGATTAGTGATTGTCAAGGATTGAGGGGACAGAGGAATTGGAAATGATTGCTAATGTGTATGTTTTCTTCCTGGGGGATGATATTTTTGCAGTTAGTGGTTGTAGTTGCACATCTTTGTTAATACTGTAAAACCTCTGGTTTTAATACTTAAAAAAGTGGTAAATTTTATGATATATGAATACTATTTCAATAAGGATTATTTAATTAAAAACAAATTTTACAGCAAGACATAAAAATATGAGAATTAGTGGGAATGAATAGCATTTCCTGTACGTGGGGATGGTTAACAGCATGAACACCTCCATTTATTCCAATGAATATATAAATTTACTCATTCTAAATTTTTAGAATTGGATTAAATGATAAAAAATTTATACAGAATAATAAAGATCATCAAATGCTTAGAATATTATATTAAAATTAATAGTGCAGTAGTAGTGATATAAGACCTTCTCTATCAGATAGTAAACTTACTCTAAAGTCAGATGGATAAGAATAGACAAATAGACTAGTTAAGAGCAAAATTTTCTAAACAGATCTAAGATAAAATGTGACAAAATTCGCATTTAATTAGGTTGACAAAGCATTATTTATTTAATAAATGGTGCTGGAAAGTGACTATTAATTTGAGAAAAAAAGTCTACTACTTGACATAATCAAAAATTAAACTCCATATGGAGTAAAGATCTAAATGTTACAAGTAAAATAATAAAATAATAGAAACATTGTGCAATAACTTAGGAAATAAGCTATTCCCCATTCATGTTACCATGGGAATGGGGAATATCTTCTTAATATAGACAGGAAAATAGAAGCCATTAGAAAATGATTAATAAACTCAATTACCTAATTGTTTGCAAAGGATATTATAAACAAAATCAAATAAATAACAGACTATTGGCAGTTTCTCAGATAAAATACAGGAATTTCAGTTAAATTTGAATGTAAGATAAACAGTAATTTAAAAAATATAATTTCCCAAATATTTTCTAAACTTTCTGATTAACTATGGGTTAATATGACTAATTAGCAAAATGATATTGTGCTTAACGAGGAAAAGACTAATAATTATCAAACAGAAATATATATGAAGGTTTCAAATAGCCAATCAGAGAAGAAAATCATAATGCAAATATTCATATAAAAAGAGAACCAATCTCATCAGTGTCAGGGAAATTCAAATTAAAACAACAATGTAATTACCTTTTTTTTTTTAACCACCTGATGGTAAAATTAACAAGGATAATAATATCCAGTATTGGCAGATATGAAAAAAGGCACTCTCATCATTGATGCTGGGATTGTAAATGCTACAACTTTTTTAAAAAGCAGTATCCCAAAATCTATTAAAATAATTACGTGCATATTGTTTGGCCCAGCAATCACTTCTTTGGGAATCTCACTTACAGAAAAACAAAAGCACTAATGTGTATGTATGTGTGTATGTATGTGTGTGTGAGAGAGAGAATAGAGAGAATTAGCAGATGTAAGGGTGTGAATGAAGACATTATCAAATTTCTAAAATTACTTCAGGAGAAGGAATTAGAGGGTGAAAAACAAGAAGATATTATACATACAAATGGTTATTAAATTTCAAAAATACAGAGGGGTATTAAATAAAAAGGTTTTTTTAAAGCCACCACATTCTGACATTACCAGCCCCACTATTTAGTAGTCATTTCTTTTCTGGGGATTATGTAAAAAACTCTAAATACAAGTTTGTACCCCTATTCTTTAAATGAAAATTTAAAGAGTATTTAAATAAATAAATTAAGCTCAATTAGTAGTCCAGTCTCCCGATATCTGTTAGAGAATTTTGTTTTTATAGTTCTTCTGTTGATTATTTTCACAAAGCCCTGTTTCTTATTTTGTTGATCTTAAATTATAGCCATTGATCTCCCCATTAAGTCAGAGTGAAAGTACAATCTTCTTCCTCCCCTTTACATCCTAACTTTAGTTAACACAAATAACAGACTATTGGTAGTCTGATGAGTTGACACGACCTTTCCTTTTTACATTGACAAGATTTATGACATATTCCTGCACTTCAAATACAATTAAAGTCTCTAAATTTGTTAAATTACATAAATATGTGTATTATGCTTTTCAATACTATAATTATGTGAATATTTTTCAATGTAAAGCCAAGTAGGATGAAGAGATCTACAGAAAAATGATATACCCTCTTAAAGAAAAATGCTTCAAGCATCAAAGTCAAATGCATTCTTCTATTTTACACCCCATTTAATGCTTAAAATCACACATTTTATTTAGCTTTTTTTTTTTTCCTTTTTCTAGGGCCGCACCCACGGCACGTGGAGGTTCCCAGGCTAGGGGTCTAATTGGAGCTACAGCCGACACCACAGTCACAGCCACGCGGGATCCGAGCCGCGTCTGCAACCTACACCACAGCTCACGGCAACGCCGGATCCTTAACCCGCTGAGCGAGGACAGGGATCGAACCCACAACCTCATGGTTCCTAGTTGGATTCGTTAATCACTGAGCCAGGGAGTTCATTTACCAACTCCCTTATTTTGCTTCTTTATTTGGATCATTACACCTTATAGAGCTTCTTGTTTTTCCTAACATAACAAGTCAGGTTTTTTGTTTCCTTTTTGGTTGTTAACATAAGAAATGTATGTCATTTGCCTATGACTAAGATCATCCAGCTTCTTAAATCATACTATTCTAAGACCTCCTTATCCATGTTTTTAAAAAATCCTACTTAGGAGTTCCCGTCGTGGCTCAGTGGTTAACGAATCCGACTAGGAACCATGAGGTTGCAGCGTCTGATCCCTGGCCTCGCTCAGTGGGTTAAGGATTCGGCCTTGCCGTGAGCTGTGGTGTAGGTTGCAGACTCGGCTCAGATCCTGCTTGGCTGTGACTGTGGCGAAGGCCAGCAGCTACAGCTCCAATTAGACCCCTAGCCTGGGAACCTCCATATGCCGCGGGTGCGGCTCTAGATAAGGCAAAAAGACAGAAAAAAAAAAAATCCTACTTACAGTGAAAATGCTGAAAACCAAAACCAAAGTGTCATAGTTATGAAAACAGTGGAAAAAAAGGGTTTTTTTTGGACTTGCCTAGAAACAAATTAAAATTTACATTTCTTTAATCTTATATTTAATAACCTTCATTTTTAATTAAAACTTTGCATTAATTTCTTAGAATAAACAACAAATGAAAGAAGTATTAACTTTCAAGGAGGTCTGGGGACGAATTTTCCCAACCAAATTATAAGATAACATTCTACCATATTACTCATTTTGCATTTCAATTCCAAAGGATGAAAATAAAGAAGGTTATTTTTGCAAAAACATTTGAAGTCTTCATTCATTTACCAAAAGGATTCCCCTAATACTTTGAGATTTAAATTATCTTCATGTGAAACACATGCCATGTCATTATATCTATCAAATTTTTCTGATCTAATTTTACTATTCATTTACCAGTGGATCTTTTGTGTGATTCTTACTGTTTGCCAATAAAACTTTCATCACCTATGTGATATCCAATATTTCTGAAATTCATTTTACATTCAATTTGAATTTATTCTGTTGGATTTCTAATTTTTTAATCATATTTAAACTTCTCTTATATTCTGACTACTCTTCTTATACATCATCTATTCTTACTTTATGAATGCCGGGTCTTTTTGATTCTCTCAATATTAATTAGAGTAACTTTCAAAAGCTATTTTCTTCCAAATTATCCTTGTTTCTTATAGAGTTAGCCGTATTTCCTTTCATGCTTCCAGTTTTTCTCAAATATTTGATGACACGATTTTCTATTCATATTTACAAGTGAAGGACTAGCTGGATTACTATAGGGTACTACCAAGTAATTCTTCTGGCATTATTAAGGTCTTCCTCAACAAGACTTTTTCATGAATGTCAGATCTAACTTCAAACAAATAAATTATACTTTAGTGCTACAGAAGAAAACAGAGACACAGTCACTCTTCTGTATATCAAAATTAGGATGTCTCTTCTGTGATGTATCAACTACCATAACAAGAGCCTTAACTCCTTCCTGATAGATGATTTCTTCAGAATAGAGCACCTTGGCCTCTGCGTGCACATAAAAGCCAGAACGGGGATATTGCTGATACCCACAGCCATTCTGTAGACTCTATCAGTTACAGAAAAGGACAGCCATCAATAATTTTATATATATAATAACTTATTTTATATATAAAATTCATATAAATATAAACTTATATTCTCTGTATTAATTTACATAAATAACCTAAATAAATTATATTTATGTTAATAATAAATTAAATCTTAAAGGTTACAATTATACATTAAAATAACAAATTAAATATTAAATATATTTAATATATCAACATACATTTCTTAATCACATACATAAACTACTTTCAATCTGTTTATAAAATATTCATAAGCATAATATATTTATTTTATTATCATTATTTTTATGCTGCACCTGCACATATGGAAGTTCCTGGGCTAGGGGTCAAATTGGAGCTGCAGCTGCTGGCCTACACCTCAGCCATAGCAACACCCAAATCCAAGTAGCATCTGGAACCTATGCCACAGCTAGTGACAAAGCGCAATCTGATCCATAACCCACTGAGCGAGGCCAGGGATAGAACCCGCATACTCACAGACACTATGTAGGGTTCTTAACCCACTGTGCCACAATGGGAACTCTTATTTCTTATTTTCTGATAAAATATAAGTAGAAATGGAAACTTCATTATTTTTTCTATGTACCACATGGAATCATCTTGTGCATCCCCTAGGATGAGCATACACAACCTTGGAGATCTTTAAATCTTTAATCTTTTAATCTTTAAATTTTTTGTAAAATTTTTATTTTTATATTATAGTTGATTTACAATGTTCTGTCAATTTCTGCTGTACAAAAAATGACCCAGTCTCTCTCTCTCTCTCACAAACACACATATACACACACATATGTTATTTTCTCACATTATCCTCCATCATGTTCCATCACGAGTGACTGGTTATAGTTCCCTGTGCTATACAGCAGGATCTCATTGCTTATCCACTCCAAATGCAATAGTTTGCATCTACTAACTCCAAACTCCCAGTTCACCCCACTCCCTTCCCATCCCCTTGGCAACCACAAATCTGTCCTCCACGTCCATGAGTTTGTTTCTTTTCTGTAGATAGGTTCGTTTGTGCTGTTTATTAATATTTCACTACTATTATTCAGAAGACTTTCCCAAAAAAAGAGGATATAAATGTGCACTATCATCTTGAACCAGATAACTATCAAAGATTTTCATTCTTACTTCTCAGACTATGGGACTCTATTTATGTTACACTATAGGCATCCACTGCTCTATCCAAAGGGAAAATCATTTTATATCAATTGGTATCAATAATAGTCCCAAGAACACTAGTGTTACAATTCTGAATACAACTAGCAGGCCAAGTTCCCAAGTTGTGATTGTCTTAATGTTAAACAGATTATAAATGCTTGATTCAAGTAGTATGGAGACAAATGCAGGGTATTAGAGAATTCTGCTAGACATAAATAGCTTTATAATACAGCATTGCAACCTTAAGACATAATATTAATGATTTAGACCCGTGTTAGTCTCCTCTTTTAGTAGCAGCCCCATAATGGCAAGCTTCCTTTTTAATGTTCAGGGCCTGCTGTGCCAGTAGTACTTTTAACAAAATACACTTGCTTTAGGCTTTCTGACATGGCTTCACACTGCTATAAACACAATTAACAAGATCTATTTAAATTCTGGCTCTTTGGTAATTGTTTATTAATGGGATTTTAAGATTTTTTTTTGTATTTCAAAAATTTTTCAGCCAGGGTTTTTATCTTCTGGGTGTTTTCATTTTTAACACCTGGATATTACCTGTTGAATCCATTTCTCAATGGCAAAAGAGAATTTCTACCCTTAAAATATGATCAAAAGATCATCTCTCAAGCTTTTTGCAGTGGGACAATGATGGGGAAACAATCTTAGTTGCAATAAAATCTGAAGAGCAATGGATTCATAAATAAATTTAAGATTCAACAAATAATTTATGTTTATTCTTGGTTAGGAAAGAGGAGCACTATATACTTTTTTGCTCTGATTTTAAACCATGCCATCAGTTATCATTACAAACTCACTGTATGTAACATACCATATTATCTACCACAGAAGTGACATGGGATAGTGGAACAAACATTGGTTTTAAAGATAGTTAAATCTCAGCTCCACCACTTATAAGCTATGGAACTTTGGGCAAGGCTTAACCTCTATGAATTTGAGCTTTCTTATACGTAAAATGGGGGTTATAACTATCCCAGAATTGCTCTGGTGGTTAAATGGGAGAACATATATAAGGTGATTTAAAGTGATACAATTCCTGGCACACAGTAGACAGACACTCAATGTATTTAAGTTCATTCTCTTCTTTATCCTTTAAGTAGTGTACTTGTTTGTCCAGATGAAAAGCATTTTTAGCCATGCCACCATGTAGAGTTTCCAGGAACTCAAGGCATTGCTACACCTATCATTTCAAATTTTGCAGTTTTGAAAGTTTGGATTCCTAGATGTCATCTGGAAAAATAACGTCTATAATATATCTTCTTGGGAGCCAGATGAAAAAGAAATAAATGATAATAAAATAGTATCAGGAAAACATAATACTTACATCAGGCATAAATACACTGGTTGCATTCTGAGGAAACTCGGAGAATAAGGATGCCAGATATTCGAAAGAGCCAACCAGAGAAAGATATTTAAAAATACAGATGTTTAAAAATACTTAGCTCCATCCCAAACATGTTGAAATGGCATATTAGCTAATCAGAACCAGAAATGTATATTTTTAAAGATCTCCAGATTATTTTAATGACTAGCTCAGTTGAAAGCTCCTGCAATAAAGAATGTATTAGTTAGAATCTCTGTGTGGTAGCTTTCTATCAAATCAGCTTGTCAGACTAGTACATATTTTAAAAATACTATTATAGTTCCCCATAGAAATGCCTTGGTAAATACACAGTTTCATATTTTCTCTCTGCTCTTATCAATGGACATTACTGAAAAGCATATAGAGACTGTTCTTTTGCTTTTATTTTGTAAAATTATCCAAGACAGTAATCTGTTATCTAATATTTCTTATATGAAGGATCACACCAATACTTTATCCTAGAGATGAGGGCTTCGAGAGAAAGTTTGTCTTATCTGAAAATCTGTATTGCTTCTATTTATTAGGGAATAAGAGTTAGTTCATTATTTTTCCTTTATTTATTTTGATTGCCAGGAAGCAAAGTATCTCTGCCACCTCCACACCAACCTGCATCTATTACCTGTTGCATATTTTCACTCGCTGTAATGATTATAATGCATCTATAGCTCTTGCTCAAATCCAGCTGAAAATTTTTGGGGGGGGGGACAAGATATGGCAGAAATTCTTAAAATGTAATTGTTTGGTGCTCCTAAGTATCATAGATCTCACTAGCTGAATTTTGCTGCATAAAATCATGCCGTGGTATTGACTTTTTTATTGCTCACTCATTTTCCCATATAGGCTGCTTATAAACAGATGCCCTAATGGAATTTTTTCATAATTTAGAATTTCTGATACCTGAATCTTATAGAACAGCACTAACATGATTTACTGAATCCACTTTTTTTTTGCTCTAAAAGCTTCCTTATTAGTAATGTCATTTTTTAAAAAGAAAGAGAGCTTGAAGAATTACTTAAAAGAATTGCCTGTAGCATATTATGGTGCTAGCAAGTATGAAACCAAGAAAACTCAGTGAAATGGTGTTAAATTCAAGAAGAAATATTGGCATGTTGAGTACTTTTGCATATGGAATCACCAGAAATCATTTAACCTTGCTCTATATCCAAGACTTCTTGACTACCTTGAAAAGGGTAAACCTGATTTTATTTGACAGCTTAGGTCATGCGTACTTATTATACCACACTTCAAGAATGCCACTCTACCACTATGCTCATGTATCTCCCTCTCTTCTCTTTTCCTCTCCTTCCCTCCTATCTCCTCTTCCCTCCCCTTACTCCTCTTCTATCTCCCCCCACCACAATTTCTCTCATCACTCTCTCAATTTCTTTCCTTTCCCTTTGTACTCCACAATGACACATAAGTCCTTTAATTAGGCTTACCAGAAACTCAAGGATAAAGAAGTTCCTAACTCTAATTGTAAAATAAGAACTGCAAATTCAAAGTAAGTTTTCTTAAAGTTCTCATAGTTCCCAGAAACAGTTCTGGATGTTGGGCCATTGCTGTTTCTCTTCATTGTTACATTTAAATATTTATACCAGAGAAAGTTTGCCAACTTCATAATAAGAACAAAGGAAAATAAATTCATTATGCTCAGGGTGATTGCTTTTACCACAAAGTCTACTATAGGGCAGCTGTTTGTTTTCAGTGTTCATTTTCTTGAGCTAGTCAGGTAGGCTGTTTTTTTAAGGCATTTCTATTCATTTATGCTCCTTTGAATTGTAAATCTATCATCACATTTTGATTTTTTTAAATTAATTTATTTATTTTAGCCATGCCTAGGGCATGTAGATGTTCCGGGGCCAGGAACTGAAACTGCACCATGGTAGTGACCCAAGCCACAGCAGCAACAATGCCAGATTCCTAACCAGCTAAGCCACTAGGAAACTCCCATTATCACATTAAAAAAAAAAATTCTGCCTAAAGCTCACAATTTTAATCATTAGAAAAATCTTCAGATCACTAATTCAAAAAAGTATATATAATTACACATTCTGGGCATTTTAAACACATGCAAAAACTATGCACAGTAAATTACCTTAATTCATCAGAGCTTAAGCAAAATAAGATCTATTTTATGTGGCTGCAGTGATGTCCTCATAATTCCTGTGCAAGATAAAATATGGCTGCTGACATAACATCATAAAATTATACTGAGTGCTTCACTTTATACAAAGGGTGTATTACTGCATGTATGCGTGTGGCGAGGTATGTGAATTCCCACTCTCTGATACAACAATCTGATAGTAAGTGGCTGAATATTTTCTTAGGCTGTGCCTGCACAATGCTAAAATATCTGGCCAATTCAATGCGGAAAATTCATACTGGTAATTTGGCATCATGTAGCCTAAACAGTGAGGTTGACTGAACGTTCCATTTTGCTATTGGTTGTTTAGATTTTGTGTAGACAGAAGTAATACAAGACATATTTAAGTTTATTTTTTAGTGGGTGATGTGAAGCAGATCATTTTAAACCAACCAGTAATTTTACTAGAATGTTAAAGGAAATCATAGCATAAATCTCAGTGGATATGTGGTGACTGTTGTGGTAATTTTTATTTGTTATTCTATTTTATTTTTATTTCTTAA
Source organism: Catagonus wagneri (assembly GCA_004024745.2). Classification (NCBI taxonomy): domain Eukaryota; kingdom Metazoa; phylum Chordata; class Mammalia; order Artiodactyla; family Tayassuidae; genus Catagonus; species Catagonus wagneri. The sequence goes on along the minus strand of PVHT020000015.1, from coordinate 31,821,546 downwards.
TGCTGATGATGATATAGGCATTGCATAAACTGTGACTTGTTTCTCCAGGAAGAGGGGTGTGGGGAAGCTGTTTATATTTTCTGAGGAAAGTTAAATAGCAAAAAATTGTTTTCTTAGTTATCCGAATATCTCTCTTTGTGAGGAACCAACAGCTAGATGGAATCCATCACTTGGCCCTTATTATTATCATATATAAACACTCACTGTTTAGGGAACACAATCACCAGAAGTCTCAATCTTAAAAAATAAAATCTTTCTGAATGTCAAAGTTCAGATATTTCTCACTTCATAACAATAAATTATCTTTTAATTTTATATGTAGTCGTAATTTTGCTATAATTCTATAAATATTAAGCATTTTCTCATTGCTTTCTCACAGACAGTAGTGTTTGTCATTACTTTAGGAAGATTAGTCTAATTTCATTAAAATGAGGGGAAATGGGAAGAATATATAATACAAATAATCTGTTTCACATAGTAGGTGCATGATAATTTTTTTTTTTTTTTTTTTTTTTTGTCTTTTTAGGGCCGCACCTGTGGCATATGGAGGTTCCCAGGCTAGGGGTCGAATTGGAGCTGCAGCTGCTGGCCTACACCACAGCCACAGTAATGCGGGATTCAAGCCGTGTCTGCAATCCACACCACAGCTCATGGTAATGCTGGATCCTTAACCCACTGAGCAAGGCCAGGAATTTAACCTGTATCCTCATGGATACTAGTCAGATTCATTTCCACTGAGCCATGACGGGAATTCCAGTATATGATAAATTTTATATGGATTAATTATTCACTATTTTGTCCAAATAATGTGGCCTATTAACCAAATAATTTAGGAAAATACTATTTTAAACCACATTTCACCCACATACTTCTGTGTCAAGGCAAATGATAAATTTTATACTCAAGAAAAATTCAAAGGAAAATAAATATTCAGGCATATTAATGATGTTTTATTTGTTTTTGTTTTGTTTAAAGAGTTTTTTTTTCTCTAGGAGAAAAATATTAGGTCTAATATTTAATTTAATTCCATCAAAAACTTAAACACACCTAACCTCTCAAACCAATGATATTTTCTATAATAAAAATATAATTCAAAGCACTCAGCAAAGTCTCAGTTGACTCCATGCTTGATAAAGAAAAAGAAACTATCTCTAGTCATGAGATTCTGTTACTGATCAGGTCATTATTGGAATGCAAGTACCAATAATAGTTAATTTCAGAAATAAGATACAGAGTGTCAAATAAGTTTTATATTTTCTTATTTTACTTATTAGTATATATTTTGACTTTATTATTGATTTATCTGTTTTAGGTGTATAAACCAGAGTCCCTAGCTGGTTTATAAACTCCCTGAGGGCAGCAACCATGTCAAATACATCATTTGTTTCATCTAGTCCTGTAGTAGACATTCTACATCTACAGGAATTTTAAAAAGTTTAATGAGTACTGCTGAATTGAATGGCAGTGAAATGAATATTTATGAAATATTGTTATTTGTACTATTGAAAGAGTAGTCTAGCAAATACATAAGGTCAAAAACACTAGACTTAGTTTTGTCAATAATAAAGTTGATTATATTTGCAAGACATACACATCAGTTAATACTGAGATAATCCAAAATATCCATTCAAAAGTTAATTTCCAATTTCTTCCTACAGCTGCCTTTTCAGATATGGTGATGAGTAATAAAACAATTTGATTTGTTCCAACTTATTTTCCTTGCTTTCCTTGTTCAATATCTGATAGATATGCTAACGAACAGTGAAATTGCCAAAGAGTGAACAGTAGCAGGAAATGAAAATAGAAGGCATGAATAAATTGCCAAGAATGGGGAAGATAGATACCTGAGAATTATTATTACCATTTGAATGGGTATTACGCAGTGCTAAATTTTATATTCTATGAGTTTGGCCCCGCTCATCAGTTCTTTGAAATAAAAATGCTTAGGGAAAGATTTGACCAAATCTTCATCAAATAAAGAATCCATCTAGGGCTGTAAATGGAATAATAGTTGCTTTTAAATCAACAATAGGGGAGTTCCCCTCGTGGAGCATAGGAACCATGAGGTTGCAGGTTCAATCCCTGGCCTTGCTCAGTGGGTTAAGGATCCAACATACAGACCAGTTGTCCTACAGAACATTCCAGATTCTTCTAACATGTGATTACGTTCAGGTCAAAAATTTCTTGCTAGGACAACTCATAGGTGATATTGTGTGCTTCCCACTACATAACACTACCTAAACGTCAGGCCATCTTATAATTGGAGAATCTAGTCAGGAACACTTGATTAAAGTACTGACAGCTAATTCTCTCTTATTATAAAGGGGACATTTCTCCCTTGTAATTAGTAAATACACTATGTGGTAATATTTTAAGACCATATGAATATTTTGCTTACTAACATTTCACTGAATAGTTTTATCATCCAATCATGATCTTTTAACAAATCAGTCATTGCAAAAGGGGTGACATAAAGGTGTTCTTCTAATCTTATTATTAATTCCACATTTATTAGCTGTCATTCTTCAGCAAAGAGAAATTTTCCCTCCATATCTTCCTTACCCACCCCCAAGGCTTCTGTTATGGACTCATTATTTTTATTTCAATTTATTGTCATCATTACTCTTTTTGATGCCCAAATTATCTCAAATGTATCCAATGGGAGCCACTGCAAACTGGTTTCTATGTCCAGTAGACATAATTCCATTAGTTTTTAAGTGCATCCTTACTTTATGTCACAGATCTTCTTTCTCAAAAAGAAAAGGGATGGTTCAGAAACTAATGAAAATAACCTATAAGATTAGGGTGGAACATGGATGGATGGAAGGAAAACTTTTCTAAATATATCTTTTTTATATAGTTTTGATTTATGTACCATATAAATGTTTTTAAAAATCAAATAATAAAATTAAATCAAGATTAATATATCAGACTGAAATTAAATATGAATTTTTAAAGTATCATAACAGTATATCAAATAAATAACGAGCACACCAATAAAAATTTTAATTCAAGTAAAATTTAAATTAGTACGCTGGCTGTACACTGGCAGGGATATAGTCTAAATACAAAAAAAAATCTTCAACTTTATGCATGTTTGTTTTTAGAACTCACACTGGTTTATAATTCTGAAACTGTGTATATTCTAGGATAGGGAAAATATTGATATTATTGGGAGGCAGGATTCTCATTGTGGAATAAAGGAAATACAACTATGGAATGGGGTATTTCTTAGCTCTGTTCCCTGGAAAAGCCTAAGAGCCATGACACTCCAGTAGCGATGAGCAATGTTCTAACAAGGTCTTAGTGCTCACATTACATACCCCCCACTGAAAGGAGCTAGGGTTTCTTAAAGAAATGGCTGGATCCAGATTTGAGGCAGGGAAAGTGCACAGTTCTGGATAAATTTTGAAGGTAGAATCTACTAGATTTGCTGGAAGTTAGCTTTGGGAGAGGTAAGAAAAAAAAAAAGAGAGTTAATAGTGACTTCCAGGTTTGGGGGTCTGATCAACTGAGCACATGAACTCAGTTATTTACCAAGTTCAGGAACACTGCAAGAGGAGCATACTGAGACAGGGAAAGTAAATATTTAGCTTGGTCATGTGAAATATTCTATGTACTTTACACTTTCAAGTACACATGTGTGGGCAATAAAATAAAATACATAAATTCAGGGAAGAAATAGGTGTGTAGATATAAATTTAGAAATCATCCACATACACATGGCATTTAAAATCCTGGAACTGGATTAAGTCATCTAAGGAATGAATTTAGTAAGAGAAGAGTACAGAGGTTTGAACCCTGAGATAATCCCAATATCAAAGGTTAGGAAGAGGGTGAGCCAGAGAAGTAACCAATACAGTAAGTGGAAATGCAGAAAACAGTATTTTCTCAGACGCTAAGTCTGAGAAAAAGAAAGTCTTTTTAGAAAACTAATTTATTCCCTTTCCTCATCTCCATTCTCTCTCTTTATCTCTTTGTCTAAGATATATTTTCAATGTTTCGTAAGTTTTCTCATTAAAAAGACAATTTTAATCATCTTTTTTGCAATTCATTCCAGGAGGATCCTCTGGTCCAGTCTTTCTATATCATAAATTCAGTAGTCATGTTTGCCAATTCTGCCATTTCAGCCCTTCTTCTGATTTTTAAAATATCAGTTATAATGTTTTTAATTTTCCATAATTATGAAATGTTTTCTTCTTATTTCATTATCATAGATTCCCATTTTAGAACTCAATATACTCTCCTGATTTTCTGCGCACATTAAGTGGTTCTAAAAGTTCTCATTTATTTTATTTATTCAATAACTTGTTTTCCTTGGGCATTGGTTTCTCTGATCAATATGTGCCTTCTTTTACTTCTGTTGTTTCCCTTCAAAAGTATGATGAATCTTGATTTTTCTGCTCATTTTTGCAAATGAAGGTCTTATTTGACCACCTTTAGTCGTTGGAATGGGTTTTCCTAGCACTTGTGATATTAACTCTTTCACAAGTAGTGAACTGGAGTAAGATTTGCTGGAGCTGTGACTCAAATGAGTGAGTGAGGCATAATTTTGCACAGGCCTCCCTTTAGTATGCCCAGGATCATGCCTTGAAGATATGGAGCTTGTGTATCACTTGAGGCATATTCTGTAGGTCAGGAATCTTCCTCCCAACCTCTAGCACTTTTAAAACTAATCATCCTCTTTATCATCCCCATAAGCTATCCATGACCTCATGCCAAATCATTTCTGTCTCTAACTTGGGGGTTAGTTCAGATTCTCCTATGAAAACTCATTTTCCCTCAGTCTCTATTTCAAGTGCATTGTGTTGTATTTCCTTTGCCCTGTTTTCACTGTCAGCCTGGTCTCATCTAATTCATAACACGTAAACATGTATCAGAGCTTCTGGCTCATTAATGCCACCTACCCAGTTTTCCAGCACTGTTACTGATTTAACCTTAAATTATACTTTTGCTGTAATTTTGATAAGATTTGGGGATATAAACTGTTTAGAAGTTGTTTCAGTGATAATAACTAAGGTTTACTGACTACCACTCTCCTCTTATTCTTGGTAGCCGGGCTCACCAAACCTCCTACAATTGAACACTATAATAATAATAGCCAGTTCTTATATAGTACCTACTATTTTTCAGACACTCTTATAAGTGTGTGGCATGCATTAACTCATTTGATCTTGACACAATCCTATGAAGTAGGTACTACTATTTTCCACATTTTACAAATGAACTTATAACTCAATATATGGACTTTGTTCATTCATAAGTTATATGCATGTACTAAGTGTACTAATTATTAAGTACATCATAAAGCTCTACAAAAGTAAGATTTTTTTAAAGATTAAAATTAAATATAAATTCCAGTATTTTCTTCTTAAATTCCAACAGATCATCTTCACCAAGCCCTGAAATGCCCGCAAACCACTGCAGAGATACAGGCTGGTGTATGCATGAGTGTGTTTCCTCCCTATCCCCAGCTGCTTGCAACTCCCTCTCCTCCACCCTGCCTTCTACCTGGTGGAAGAATTTCTTCCAAACTCTGGCTTCTCCTCTTTACTCCAACCCTTCTGCTTGCAGTCTATTTCCTCCTACCCTATTGATAACATACACCTCCCACCTCAATGCTACAAACTCAGCCTCTACACTCTTTCAAGCCAAGTGTGCAACTTTATCTCCTTAGGGCCCAGACCTCAGAGGTAAGCCTCCCTTTCAAGTTCCTGAGGCCCCCAAGGCTGAGGTTCAAGTTCAGGCTCCTTCCAGGCCTCCCCAGGCCACATCCCCACAGGGGGAAGGGGGAAGGTACTTCCGCCTTCACTTGAGGCCTGGACTGACGCCTTGTTGACATTATTCAGCACTGGAGACTTAAGGAAGAAGCTGTAGGGCATGCTCTGCTGGGACACAGTGACAGTCAAGGCTGACCCCTCTGTCCCCCTGAGCAATTAGAGAGAGTCACTGCTTCTCAATTTTATTTCTATAAATCGCTCAGTTTGTTCCCAGATAGTGGGCCCAGAAAGGCAAAACAACTGATAATTATGCCTGTCATGACTTTCAGACTAATTTCTATACCACAATGGCTCTTCATAGGATTTATGTATGCATAAATGTATGCATTTTTAAAAATATGCAGTATCCAGATTAGCCTTCCAAGACAACCATTTTAAATGGGCTAACAATCACTTGTGTCTTTGAATTCTGGAGTGTTCTTTAAGAAAACCACTCTCATTACTTTATGTCTACCCACTCTACCTCCAGGCCCATAGGCCCTATATGTTCTCACAGGAATCAATAGTTGATTGGGTATATTAATTAGTTGAGGACTAATGGCTTAGTGGCTACCCATGGCATTTCATTCATTGGTTACATCAAAAGAATACCTGTCAATCAGAAACTACTCTCAGAAGACAAGCGCAGCACCAGAATGACTGCCAAGATAAACAAATATTTCATGGATGTCACTAGCTTGCTGACTGGCTGCCTGCCTGCTTTTCCCTGGATTCTTTATTCACCTAAGAAATTTTTAAAAAATGCATCAGCCAGAGCTAAACAGACTCAAATTGTAACTACTGAAATGTGTGGAACTGCTGAACATGTTTAATGCTGCCACAGGTTACAGCTATGTACAGAGCATTCTTTGTTTGCACCCTTTCCCTTAAAACCAGAACTGTGTTAATATAAATTTTATTTTTATTATAGAAGTAGTAAATACATCTAACTCTGGGAAAGAATAATAAATATTTTAAAAATTATTCTGGTGTATATATACACCAATATGAACACGTTAGTGGCAAAAACACAGGATATACAATAAAGGAAACAGTACATAGAAAAGACGGTGAAGATTAAAAACCAAACCAAACCAACAAATCAGTAATTCCCTGTGCTTACAGGCAATCAGTCCTTGAATTATACTCTTCTTTCATCCTTGAGCCAAAAATAACTCCCAGCTCAGGAAACCAAAGGTTCTACTTTTTTCTTTATTTTCTGAATTTGTAATTTTCTTTTTCAGAGCCAGAACTGCTACTAAGAATCATTGACTAAAAACACCGAAGAACAGCTGTCACAATCCAACTATCCACTAAGCTGCTCTTCCCTCAGATCCCAACTGTTCTTCAGTGGTTTATTAGTTTCTCAGGGCTGCCATAACAAAGTACCACAAACTGAGTGACTTATAAAAACAGAAATTTATTGCTTTACAGTCTTGGATGCTAGATGTTTGAAATCAAAGTGTTGACAGGGCCATGCTCCTTCTGAAACGAATAGGTAAAAGGATCCTCCCTTTCTTAAAGCTTCTGTAAACCCCAGAAGCCTCTTAGCTTTGGAAGCATAACCAATCTCTGCCTCCATCTTTACAAGATGACTTCTCCGCATGGTTTTCCCTCTATGTCTAATTTCCCTTTATTATAAAGAAACCAGTCACACTGGATTATGGCCCACCCTAATGACTTCATTTTAACTTGATTATCTCTGAGGTATGGCTAGAGCAAGACTTCAATACAGGCAAACTTCACTTTATTGAGCATCACAGATAATGTATTTTTTACAAACTGAAGTTTTGTGGCAACCCTATGGTCTAGTAAGGTTATCAGCACCATTTTTCCAACAGCATTTGCTCACTTCATGTCTGTGTGTCACATTTTGGTAATTCTCACAATATTTTAAACTTTTTCATTGTCACTATATTTGCTGTGGTGATCTGTGATCAGTGATCTTTGATGTTACTGCTACAACATGCTGAATACTCAGCTCACGTTTAGCATTTTTAAGCAGCAAAGTAATTTTTTAATTAAGCTATTTACATTGTCTTTTTAGACGTAATGCTACCTCAATAGACTACAGTATAGTGTAAACATAACTTTTATATGCATTAGGAAACCAAAAAATTCATGTGACTCATTTTATTGTGAAATTTGCTGTATTGTAGTGGTCTGGAACTGAACCCACAATATATCCAAGGAACGCCTGTATACCTTTTATGAAGGGAGACACAATTCAACAAGTAGTACTACCAGGTTCCCTTCACCATTCTCACCGTCCCTATTAAATGTCCCTTCTAGAGCATGGGATTCATGATTGAGTACTTCACTACAGAGAGGTCTAATCCATTCAGTGGACTGATGTTGAACCTCCTTTTGTCTGGACACTACATATTTATCAGTACAATCATAGGTGGCACTGGCTTATATTTATCAGTTTGTGTTTTTGAGTCCTAGGTCTTTTGCAGGACAGGCCTCCTCAATCAAAATACACAATGTTGATTTTTTTCATCTTAATTGTTCATTATTTTTACATTTTCCTTTGAAATTGTCCTTTATTACTATTTTTGTCTTTGTTCATCACTCTAGCCCCTGAAGTTACAGGCCAATATTATACATTATAAAAGTATCTCCTTTCATCACCTAATCAAAGGTTCTTGAGAACGTTTTAATCTTTGGTCTATCATCTAACATCTAGTTACCACTCTAGGGTTATGTTACCTGCAGATTAGATATTCTGGATTAGGTCTGCTCCCTGAAATTATGGATATAAATGTTGACCAAAGTAAGACCAAATTCAGAACCAGGTATGTGAGGAGGCCTCCTCATAAAATGACACTGATGCATTGATCAGTACATATGAAGAGCAGTACAAATTTACCTGTTTCTACTATCATACATTCATCACTCTACCCATTCCCAAAACACCTATAAAGCATCCACATGTTCTAGTCGCTGTGTATTAGCTATTCAGAAACATTTTATTGTGAGGGGAGACAAAAATAGCTTGGTAAGTGTGAAAAAAACAGGCAAATAGAGTAAAATACAAGCAATACAACTGATTTTAAGAGGTGGGATAAGAGTAAAGAGAAACAAAAATTAATTGGGGAGATGATCAAGAGTGATCTTTTAGTATTATAGACAGCAATATTCTCAAAAAATAATCTACATTTCTTTCCTCATTTTCGTCACCAAATTATCACTTTTTCATTGCTTACAACCAGTCTCCTGCCCTTATTTATTTATTTATTTGTTTGTTTATTTAATTTTTTTGTCTTTTTGTCTTTTTAGGGCCGCATCTGCGGCATATGGAGGTTCCCATGCCAGGGGTCTAATTGGAGCTGTTGCTGCTGGCCTATGCCAGAGCCACAGCAACGCCAGATCCGAGCCACGTCTGCAACCTACACCACAGCTCACGGCACTGCCGGATTGTTAACCCACTGAGCAATGCCGGGGATCAAACCCACAATCTCATGGTTCCTAGTCGGTTTCGTTTCCGCTGTGCCACGACGAGAACTCCTCTCCCTGCCCTTTATAACTCTGATGAGAGTGAGATGTCTTATAGAAGACCTTAAAGTATCTTATCTATCATGAGACATGTCCAACTAACTTAGCATTCTTTATCAACTCCCTCTTTCCTTCACCTCTTAAACCTTTGGTTCTCGTCCCACTCCTGTGGCCACATCTTATGTGTTTACTTTATAGCCTAATCTTTCTCCTTAACATGGGCATTGATGTGTTCTAGCCTCAATTTTCTCTAAAGATTATAATATTATTAAAAAATATGGCAGGAAACTTGTAGATAATCTTGTTCAGTCTCCTTATGGAGAAGAAATAACTTCCCTAGCCAATATTTCCATTCTTCCAAATGAAAAAAATCTGTTTTCCTCTTTGGCATATCTTAAACTATTACATGCTACACAACTCTATTCTCCCTTCTTCAAAAGAATATATATATATATATATATATATATATATATATATATATATACATATATATGGAAATTACTTTCTGATATTTATCTCCAGTCAATGTCTTACCAGTACTCCAGTCTCATTTCTGTCCCATGGAAATTTCTTATGTGTCATCTCTTAATCCTCAATGTTTTAGTCTTTTCAGGCTGCTGTGACAAAATACCCCAGACATGGTGGCACATAAACAACAGAAATGTATTTCCTATAGTTCTGGAGGCTGGGAGTCTAAGATTGGGGTGCTAGTATGGTCAGGTTCTAGTAGAGGCCCTCTTCTGGTTTCCACACTGCCAACTTATCTCAGTGTTCTCACAATGGAAGGAGCAAGGGATCTCTCTAGGGTCTCATTTTTAAGGGAACTTATTCCATTCATGAAGGTCCTGCCCTCATGACCTAATCACCTCTCAAAGGTCCACCTCCCAATACCATCATTTAGGGGATTAGAATTTTAACATATGGATTCTGAGGAACACAAACATTCAGACCATAGCCCTAAGTTCAGTGGTCCTACAAAGTGAAACCAGTCAGACATTTAGACAGCAACATCCAATGCTACCGCTTACATGTAGAAACTAAAAAGACACAATGAACTTCTTTGCAGAACAGACAATGACTCACAGACTTTGGAAAACCTTTGGTTTCCAAATAAGACAATCTGGGGGGTGGGGGGATGCACTGAGGGTTTGGGATGGAAATGCTATCAAACTGAGTTGTGACGATTTTTGTACACTTATAATTGTAATAAAAATCATTAAGCAATGGAAAAAAAAAAGAACCTATCTCTGTCTACAGAGAACTAACCAAAGCTTGAAATTATTTTGAATTATTTATTTATTTAATCTCCCTTATCTCCTATATCTAGTCATCATTGTTCCTTTTCTTTATCTTGACCATTCTTAAAATGAATTCAAAGAGCTCATGGATATAGAAAGGGAAATAAATGATTTTCACTAACTTCTAATTGAGCATTTTTTTCAATAGTGAATGTAAGAAGCTTCTCTTTAGTACTTCCAATATCCAGTTACTCAACAAAATCTGCCAATGTTTTCCTCAGGCTATTGGAAGAAGGCAACATAGAGTCTTCAGGATATATTGACTAAATATATCTTTAATGCTCCTAACATTGAATAATATTATCCATTTCCCTTAGGATCATCTTAGGAAAGTGTATGTACATTAGCCCCTGATAACAGCGCCAAAAGCAATGACAAGAGAACAAACTAAATTACCAAGCATTCGTGTAATGAACAATGTCAATGTGCTAGACATTTTACGTTCACCCATTTAATACTCAAAAAAGAGGAAAGTGCTGTGATTCCAATTTCACAAATAAATCAATTCAGATAAATAAAGTATCTTGTGCAAACCAATTGCCTAAGAACACATAAGAGGTGACAAAGCTTGGAACTGGTCCCAATGTCATTCTGTACTTGTCTGCAGATAATTTTTAAATTTTATTTTTATTATGGTAAAGTATATATAACACAAAATTTAAAATTTAGCCATTTTTAAGTGTATAGTTCTATGGCATTAAGCATACTCATATTGTTGTGCAAATATCTCCACCATCCATCTCCAGAACTTTTCTCTTCCTCAGCTGAACTCCACAAACCATTAAACACTCCCCATTCTTTCCTAGTTCCAGCCCCTGGCAAGCACTATTATGCTTTCGGTTTCTATGAATATGAATAATCTAGGTACTTCACATAAATGGAATCAAAATACTTGGTCTTTGTGACTGAGTTATTTCACTTAACATGTCTTCAATATTTATCCATATTGTAGCATGTGTCAAAATTTCCTTCCCTTTTAAGACTGAATAATATTCCATTGTATGCATATACCACACTTTGTGTATCTGTTCATCAGTTGATTGGCTCTTCAGCTGCTTTCACCTTTTGACTGGTGTAAATAATGCTGCCACGAACACGGGTTTACAAATATCTGTTCAAGCCTCAGTTTTCATTTCTTTTGGGTATATATGCAATAGTAGAATTGCAGGATCATATGGAAATCCTATGTTTATTTTCTTGAGGAATAGCCATAATGTTTTCCACTGGAGCTGCACTATTTTACATTCCCACCAGCCATGTAACGGAGTTCCAACTTCTCCACATTCTCACAAATATTTGTTATTTTCTGGTTTTGTTTGATTTTATTTATTTATTTATTCATTTATTGCTTCTTTTTTAGGGCTTCACCCATGGCATAATGAGGTTCCCAGGCTAGGGGTCAAATTGGAGCTACAGCTGCCAGCCTACGCCACAACCACAGCAATGCAATATCCGAGTTGTGTCTGCGACCTACACCAGAGCTGACAGCACTGCTGGATCCTTAACCCACTGAGCAAGGCCAGGGATTGAACCCACAACCTCATGGTTACTAGTCAGATTTGTTTCTGTTGCACCACAACGGGAACTCTGTTTGATTTTTTTTTTAATAGCAGTATCACAATGGGTATAAAGTGGTATCACAATGTGGTTTTGATATGCTTTTTCTTAATGATTATATTTTCACGTGTTTATTAGGCATTTGTATGTCTTCTTTGGAGAAATGTTTATTCAAGTTATTTGTTTACTTTTAATATGATTATTTGGGGAGTTCCCGTTGTGGCTCAGTGGTTAACAAATCCAACTAGGAACCACGAGGTTGCGGGTTCGATCCCTGGCCTTGCTCAGTGGGTTAAGGATCAGGTGTTGCCGTGAGCTGTGGTGTAGGTTGCAGATGAGGCTCGGATCCCGCGTTGCTGTGTCTGTGGCGAAGGCCGGCGGCTACAGCTCTTGTTAGACCCCTAGCCGGGGAACCTCCACATGCCGCGGGTGCGGCCCTAGATAAGGCAAAAAGACAAAAAAAAATATGATTATTTGCAGTGGGTTTTTTATTTCTGGGTTATGGGACTTTATATATTCTGGATATCAATCTCTTTCCAGATATATGATTTGCAAATATTTTTTCCAATTTCATGGATTAACTTTTAACTCTGTTAATAGTGTTCCTTGACACAGAAGTTTTTGACAGACTCCAACTTATTTATTTTTTCTTTTGTTGGCTATGCTTTTGGTGTCCTGTCTATGAAATCATTGCCAAACCTAATGGCTGAAGCTTCTCTGCTGTTTTCTTCTAAGAGTTATATAGTTTCAGCTCTTACATACATGTCTTTTATCTATTTTCAGTCAATTTTTGGATATGGTATGTGTCCAATTTCATTATTTTACATGTAGATATCCATTTTCCCAACATCATTCATAGAAGAAACCATCTTTCCCTACTGAATGGTTAGCATTGAAAATAATACGATTAATGACAGCCATTCTCACTGGTGTGAGGTAGTACCTCACTGTAGTTTTGATATACATTTCTCTAATACTTAGTTATGTTGACATGGAAACAACCTAAATTTCCATCGACAGATGAATGGATTAAGTAGATGTTGTACATATACACAATGGAATCCTACTCAGCCATAAAAAAGGACAAAATAATGCCATTTGTAGCAACATGGATGTAACTAGAAATTCTCATATTAAGTGAAGTAAATCAGAAAGACAAATACCACGTGATATCACTTATATGTGGAAACTAAAATATGGCACAAATGAACCTATCTAAAGAACAGAAATGGTCTCAAAGATATGGAGAACAGACTTGTGGTTGCCAAAGGGGAGGGGAAGGGAGTGGGATGGACTAGCAGTTTGGGGTTAGTAGATGCAAACTAGTACATTTAGAATGGATAAGCAAGGAAGTCATACTGTGTAGCACAGGGAACTATATCCAGTCTCTTCAAATAGAACATGATGGAAGATAATACGAGAAAAATAATGTACATATATGTATAACTGGGTCACTGTGTGGTACAGCAAAAATTGATACAACATTGTAAATAAACTATAATTTTAAAAAAATTAAAAAAGAAATTAAAAAAGAAAATCATTTGACCATATATGCAAGAGTTTATTTCTGCGCTCTGTATTCTATTCCATTGGTTCAAATGTATATTTTTATGACAGTACCACTGTTTTAATTATGGTAGCTCTGTAGCAAGTTCTGAAATCAGGATGTAAGAGAGTTCCAACTTTGTTCTTCCTTTTAAGATTGATTTGGCTATTTGGGGTCCCTTGAGACTACATCTGAGAGTTAGGATGGATTTTTCTACTTCTACAAAAACTGTCATTGGGATCTTGAGAGGGATTGCATTAAATCTATAAATCACTTTGGGTAGTGTGGACATCTTAAAAATATTTATCTTCCAATCCATGCACACAGATGTTTTTCCATTTATTTGCATCATTTAAATTTCTTTTGGCAATGTTTTGTAGTTTTAGTTTATAACTCTTTAGCCTCCTTGGTTAAGTTTATTCTTAAGTTTCTTTTTGATGCTATTGTAAATGGAATTGTTTCTTGATTTCAGTTTTGGATTATTCATTGTTTGTGTACAGTAATGGAACATAACTTTTTTAGTGTTGATTTTATATTACGCTACTTTGCTGAATTCATGCATTAGTTCTTGCATTTTTTGTTGAATTTTTCAAGTTTTCTAGATGTAAGATCATGTCATCTGCAAACAGAGATAATTTCTTCTCTTCCAATTTGGATGCCTTTACAGGTAACTTTAGGGACAATCTTCAAATTAATCCCTGGATTTCATTCTCAAATACCTTGGATCTCTCTCTGTGGGTAATGTGTCTATATTTGTTTCCACACTCCTTTTCACACTTATTTTTGTTATCAATATCTCACTCCATTCATTTATCTAAGAAATATTTGGATTTAAAAGCCTACTATGTACCAGACACTGAGGCTCTTGGAATACATTAATGTCCCTCTACTCTTAGGAATTGTACTGCATAATTCTTTCCCTAGAGAATAGCAGCACAAAATATGAACAATACTATCTTGTGGAACCTCAAGATACTTAAAACTTTTGTTGATTAATGTGTGATTTACCGATGCCTAAATAACAAACATTCAATTTTATTTATTAGTTAGAATGGTTTCCTGATTATATCTAATTTTGGTGCTGTTAGTAATAATTTCATTTGTTAAAACACTAACTATACACTTAAAATGGATGCATTTTATTGTATGCAATTATATCTCAACAAAATTGAAGAAAAATTATTCTCAATAAAGAAAAAGACCCCTTTAATTCAAGGACATACTAGAATTGTACTTACATTGAATAATTCAAGGTAAGGCTTATTTGAATTAGTAAGCAAAACTGAATTATAGCAACTTGAAATGAAATATATGCATATATAGTCATATATAGATAGATATAGTTAGGTATATATAGCTTTCAGGTACATATATCAAAGTGTTTGGATTAAAAAGTTTTACAGGAGTCCTGTCGTGGCTCACCGGAAACAATTCTGATTGGTAACCATGAGTACGCAGGTTTGATCCCTGGCCTCGCTCAGTGGATTAAGGATCTGGCATTGCCATGAGTTGTGGTGTAGGTCGCAGACGTGGCTTGGATCTGGTGTTGCTGTGGCTGTGGTGTAGGCCAGCGGCTACAGCTCCTATTTGAACCCTAGCCTGGGAGCCTCCATATGCCTTGGGTGTGGCCCTAAAAACACACACAAAAAAGTTTTACATATAAGCCCTATAAAATCTTAGTTCGAGAATCAAGACTCAGCTATAATTGAACTATTTATTTGCAAATTAATAATATATTTAAGACACTTTCAGTTCAAGTTGGGTAAATATTTTTTTTCTGTTTCATTTACACTTTTATTTCAGGATCTTCATTATTGAAACACAATGATAAGCTTCAGCTCAAACTGATCTAATAACACTAAAAGTTCAAGTGCTGATTTTTCCACTTACTAGCTATTTGATCTTGGACAAATTATTTACCTTGCTGTGCCTCCATTGCCTTACTTCTAAAATCGGGATAATGATAGCACCTACTTCACTGAGCCTTTGAGATAATTAAAGGAGGGGATCCATTTGAAGCATTTAAAGCAATGACCAATACCAATGACAAATACAGTAAAGGCTCAATAAATATGAACTGCTATTTGTGATGATCTCCAGCTTTTCTGAGACTAAATTAAGTCAAATTGTTTGAGACAATTTTATTTCTGCCCAGAAAGAGGATACTGAATACAGTTTAATAATTTGTTGTACAAATAACTTTAGATTTATTTTAGATACTTTTTCAGTCCATGTAATGATGAAAGATGAAGACTACCAACTTTTTTCTCTTTTTCCTCCAGTGGCTTTTTTCAATATGTGGTACACTAGTTTAGGAAATCAAGATTGTCTTATCTCTTAATCACTTGAATGATGCCATTAAGACATTCAACCAAATATCTCCATTTTGTTGAATTTTTTTTAACTGATGATCCATCTGGACCAAGTTCTTTATTTGCTCTATTAAAAAGACCCAAGTAAATTTGGCTGTTGGAAAGAACTAAGGTGATGGACAAGTTTCTTTGATAGTCTAATTAAGCCCCACTGAGCTATTCTCAAGCCAGTTTCTGAAAGATCATATTTACTCCTAGTAAAGTTTTAGTCACTTAAATTAGTAAAATTCAAATCAAAATATCAAATCTTATATTTCAAAATGTGTTTCTGGCTTAGGGATGGGCATTTCTATAAATCTTCACAATCACTATTACTCAGAATTTTAGATCTGGAAGAAACTTAGCAGCCCATCAAGAGTAACTCCCTCATTTATGTTCTGAAACATTAAGATCTACAGAGACCAAGAGCAAGGTCTAGAGAAAATTTGTATCTCCTAAGAGTAAGTTTTTTAAATCTTTACCTTTATAGACCTTTTATTAGAAAGCTGGAAAATATATATGTGTATGTATGTGTGTCTGTTTTGTCTTCATAATCATTTTTAAGTGTTTCTCAAAGGCTTATGACTCTATGTAGTACCTAGATCAGTTGGCTCCTAAATTGTATTAAATTCTGTATTAGGTCCCACATTCCAGGCTTCACATTTTTAATCGTTATATCACTATTGGGGTTAGAATATCAAAAACCCAGAGATATAACCTCCAGAATACCACAGAACCACTGAAGCCAGGCTATGAACCCATTCACTGTAGCTGTGGGTCCATTGATACATATGATCCAGAATCTAAGCACTATGATTTTTGTGCTTTACATATAATGGAGTCCTGCTGGCCAGTCCAGTGAATTTTGTATGGCATTCCTCAGTCATCAGTAAATTACAAGTATGCTATAACAATTCAGCAATAAGTAACAGCTGACACTTTGATAGGAAAGGAGGCCAAAAAAAAAAAAAGCTAAAACTAAATCAAATGAACTACTTAAAAATTCTTGTCCATTAAGTGAAGGGCAACTCCAAAAAACATCTCTACATTTTTCAGAATCCTCTTTAGTTCTCATAAGTACTGTAACAATTGATGCTAAAGCAGATGACTAAGGAAAGTGTTGAATTTATGTGCATTGTCTCCTCTGTAAAGCAAGCTCAAGAGCATAAAATAAGGGTTTAGGAAGACTCATGCCCCAAATGGTTAAAATAAATTGAAACAAATTATGCTTCAGCTATGATGAAATTTAACTAAGTGTAATATTTTAATCTGTAGATATATTTGTTTATCTGTCTCTATATCTATCTATCAATCAATCAAGGAAGAGATTGTGTATACTATTTTACCATTTTTTTTCTATTTTTAAGCAGTCTTTCAAAAGAAGCACACATAAACATAAGGAAAAAACATGGATTATGTGCCCTAGCCAGCTTTTTTGATTCATAGGTTAGGTAATTATGAATCTCAGTTAAAATAAGCAAAATTGAAGTTGAATTCTACTGACTATGAAACTATAGCATAATTAAATGTGTGTTTGCTTAGAGCCAACACTCCTAGTTCTATAACAGTAAATCAAAAAGAAAAATAAGAAAAAAGATTTTGTATTTATGAACATGTCAATGAAACCTAAGTGAATTATAATTCTGTCACACATGCACAAGTGGACAAGAACTATGATGAGGAATGATTTTAGATCTAATGTAGCATTTCTTTAGTAAGAGAGATTGATTCGTGTCAACTGATTGTCCAGTGTACTGTGAAACCAACACTGAAGATATACACAGACAAGGAATTTCAATATAGTTTAAGAATGTGGCTATAAACTGTATGGGTATGGTTTCCTGCCACATCAAAGCAATCAATTCTTGTCAATCCTGCCTCCATAATATATCTTAAATCTGTCCCTTATTTCTACTACTTGTACCAGTACCTTAGTGTAAGACTTTCATTGTTTTAATTTGGAATTTTGCAGCTGCCTCCTAACTGTCCCCTCCATCTACAGACTTTCCCCATTAAAATTAATCCTGTACTTCTCTACTAAATTAATTTTCTTAAAGCACAAATACAGTCAAATCACCCTCGTAACCATAAACTCACTAGTTCCCCACTGACTACTAAATAAATCGAAGCGTCTTATTTTGGTGTCCAAGAATGTCGACAATCTAGCCTCAGACTACATCTGCACTCTTACCTCTTACATTTTCCCTATTGATATAGTAAAAATTTGTAATACTTTCACACACATTATACTGTTTATGCCTTCACGCCTTTGATCTTGCTGTCCCTTTTACTTCAAATACTGCCCTTTCACTTGGTGAATATTTTCTTATCTTTTAAAACTCAAATCAAATGTAGCTTTTCCTTTTCAGACCAAGTCCCTGACCCTCTTAAGATGTATCAGGTGCCCCATATATATGATGATATTAATTCAAACCTCGATGACTGAGCTTTCTGTATTTAATCATAATTTTCTATTACTGGGACTCTCTCCCTTATTAGACAATTAGCTCCCTGGGGCAGAAGACTGTATAGTATTTACATTTTTATCTCTAATGTCTGGTATATCTTAGGTGCTTATTAAATGTTAATTGAATGAATGAATGCAGATGCTTCCCATATCTATTTATGCAATCTAGAATTCTCTGGATACCAGTTATACTTTTCCATATGCCTGCAGGGCCATCTCCTGCCAGCACTACAAATTTAAAATAAACGAAATTTACTTCCTATCCTCTTCTTTAACACCTACTAGTTAATTCTCTACATTTTCCATCACTGTTAATGGTACCACCGTCCTCCCAGTTCCCCAGGCTCAACATTTCAGAGACATATAGTTACTTATTATGAACCTAGAAAAGCATTTTTCACATCTGTGTCATCTTTTTAATTTTCATTGCTTCTGTCCTAATTCAGGTCCTTAATATCTCTCATATGTACTATCACAATAGCTTCCTAATGGCCTCCACAACTATCATCTGTCTTCAACTTTCAAATTCATTATTCATGCTTCTGCCAGATTAATCTTTGTAAAACAAAATCCTATCACATCATTCCCTTGCTTGAGAAAAACTTCAGTGAGTCTCATTGCTTAGGGAAACATATTCAATCCACGTTCCATGTAATTCGGCTAGTCTCATTGCTTAGGGAAACATACCTCAATCCAAGTTCCATGTAATTCAGCTAAGTTGCCCACTAGTTTCCAAATCTACCCCACACTTTTCCCTTGTAGTCTTATAAGTTTTCTCTCTCAAATGCTTCGTTTGATCTCTAATTGCCCAAATCCTTTAAAGACCTGCAGATATGCCACATACACCACAAAATCCTCCTTGATCCTCATAGTTGGAAGCAAACGTTCATCCTCTGAACTAGTGTAGTTTCTTTGCTCACTACGTTTTTTTGTGTGTGTGTGATACTCATAATCTTCTTTTTAGTAATGAGTTGTCATCTCCCTTACCAGACTACAAAGTACCTGAAGTCAGAGTTCGTGACTAATACATCTTTTTATTTAATTTCATTTTATTTTGCATGATATTTAATGGGATATTTTGAGTAATTAATAAATATTTGTTTCAAGAATGGATTTGAATGTTTATCAAAATGCAAAATACTGTTGGGATATTAAGACAATATGCTGGAGACAGCAGTCAGAAGTAGAGAACTACAATCCTGTTGACAATCTTTGGGATACATCCACTTATCAGCATATGACAGAATAAATACAATAAGGTAGCAATTTATAATTGACACAATACACCTGAAAAATGTGTGACCTTTTAAATGCCAATAGTATAGGCTTTGAATTTATCTACCCTAAGATTTACCAAGCAAATAAGCCATTTGAAATCAATGAGGCAAGGGGAAGTAAACAATATTTTAGATACTTTACTATTTAAATTTTTTCATTGTTTACATTTACTACCAAATAGTAAAAAGTGACCCATAAAAGTGGCATGTGCATTTCTTTATAGAAATAGTATAGGAATGTAGTATCATATATACACACTCATCTTTTTCTAATTTATTTTTTAAAAATTTTATTATAATTGATTTACAATGTTCTGTTAATTTCTGCTGCACAGCGAAGTGACCCAGTTTTATATATATAAACTTTTTTTTGCCTTTTGTCTTTTTAGGGGCACACCCACGGCATATAGAGGTTACCAGGCTAGGGGTCGAATCAGAGCTGTAGCTGCCAGCCTGCATCACAGCACAGGAACACAGAATCCTAGTCATGTCTGTGACCTACACCATAGCTCATGGCAATGCCAGATCCTTAACCCACTGAGCAAGGCCAGGGATTGAACCCGAGTCCTCATGGATACTAGTCGGGTTCGTTAATCAAGAATGGGACGGGAACTCCCATTCTTTTTTTCATAATATCTTCCATCATGTTCCATCACAAATGATTGAATCTATTTCCCTGTGCTCTACAGCAGGACCTCATTGCTAATCCACTCCAAATGTAATAGTTTGCATCTAACAACCCTAAAATCCCAGTCCATCCCACTCCCTCCCTCTCCCCCTTGGCAACCACAAGTCTGTTCTCTATGTCTATATGAGTTTGTTTCTGTTCTGTAGGTAGGTTCATTTGTGCCATGTTTTAGATTCCACAAATAAGTGATATCATATGGTATTTGTCTTTCTTTTTCAGACTTAACTTCACTTAGTATGAGAATTTCTAGTTGCATCCATGTTGCTACAAATGGCATTATTTTGTTCTTTTTTACAGCTGAGTAGTATTCCACTGAGTATATGTGCCACATCTTCTTAATCCATTCATCTGCACACTCATCTTAATACTTACAAAATAGAGAGAAACACCGTTCTGTTGTGGCTGAGTGGATTAAGAACCTGGCTAGTATCCAAGAGGATGCTGGTTTGATCCCTGGCCTCGATCACTGGGTTAAGGATCCGGCGCTGCTGAGAGCTGCAGCATAGGTCGTAGATGTGGCTTGGACCTGGCATTGCTATTGCTATGGTGTAGGCTGGCAGCTGTAGCTCCAATTTTATCTTTAGCCTGCAAACTTCCATATGCCACAGGTGCGTCCCTAAAAAAATAAAAAATAAATTAAAATAGAGAAAGACATTCTTTACAAAAAAAAAAAAAAAAACTCCTACCCCCTAAAACAGCTCACTGAAAGCAATTAAAAATGTACTAGTATGCCATTTTAGTGGTAAATTATTGCCTTAGAATCATTACCCCCAATATTTTTGGATTTATCTGTAGTTGTAACATTTACAGTTGGTTCCCCCAACTAGATTTAAGCTCTTCAGTATAAACTATTTTTACATTAACTCTCAAACATAAGTGAGTCTAGAGTTTCTCAATAATTGTTAGTTGACCGAATAAATAATGAAGTGTATTTTATCACCTGCGTTTTTATTTCTATAATGTGCTCTAGTCACATACCTGGTATGATCCATCACTCACTAGATTGTTCTTAGGATTTCTTTAATGGGGGCATTTGTAATTAGTGTCTTTGCAAGTCTCTAGAGAAATGACATTTCATTCTAAACTTTCAGTTATGTGGCAGCTTGAATTGTTTAACATTGTGCCATGGTTTTTCTTGGATCATGCTGAAATACTTCTGTAGTACTTCCAGGATTGCATTAAGTAATCAATGTACTGAAACACTAAGGAAACATGAGGATTAATGTTGACATAAAATGCTAATGTTTGTAAAAGGGAAATTGTTATAGATTTCTTGTTTATTCCCTGATATTTGGAACTTTAAAAGGGTTAGAATTTCATTACATAACCTTAATGTGCCATGGCTAGAGAATTTTAGATTTCACAAGTATGTCTATAAGAATCTTGTAGGAAAAATAATGAAGCCTTCTTAACATAACATATATCAACATAGTATCTTTTGGGAAATGCATTTTATTAATGATTTAATTTCTTATTTTTCCACAGGATTTGAGGTTCCAATTAAAACCCTGTTTGGGCCATTGCATTACTGCCTGCTAGTGCTTAATCTTCACAGAAAGCCTCATCACTTATTTTAAAACAAAAGAATAACGAGGTAAGGAGAAAAGTAATGAAATGCAGCATAACACATCTTTCAAAGTAAGGGGAAGTAGCTTTTTAAAAATGATCTAGGATCAGTGACATTCAGAAATTATTTGCTGAACACTAAATGTGCTCAAGTGTGGCACCTCAACTCCAAGGACTCTGCCTTCCATTACGAAATGAACCACACACAGTTATTTTTTTTTCTCTTTGCTGTTGCAGTAGCCTAAGGTAATAATTATTAATGTCACTGATATACCACAAATGGTAATGTGGATTGCAGGATGAATCTTTTACTTTATCTAATAAAGATTCTATGATGCTCTGATGCTAAGACGAGTATAATTGGCAATCTTAAATGTCGGTTTTTTAAAATATTCACAATTCTAGTATTATTCTCATAACAGATCATGCCCATATTTGCTTATATCATGAGGTCATACTTAAAAGCTTTCTGTCCAATCCATCATGATGTCCTTTAATTCTCATGTTATTAATTCATCATTTAAAAAATACTTAGTCTGACAGTTCTTTGGAGTGTTATGTTGCACTGAGTAGCACTGCCTATATCAGAGGAATAATATAATCAGAGGTGTCATTCAAAAGATGCTTTATCAGTCTCTAAATCTAAATCTACTGAAATATATAGATATGAAAATAAAGTTGAAAAGTATTCATATTTTTCCCTTGTAGTCTCCAATAATGGGATTTTTCATTAAATTAAAAACTCCCTGCTGTATGTAACTCTATGCAATATTCTGTGATAATCTATGGGGGAAATGAATCTGAAAGAGAATGGAAGTGTGTACATGTATAACTGAATCACTATGTTAAACAGCAGATATTATCACAACCTTATAAATCAACTATACTTCAATAAAACTTAAAAAACTCAAGTAAACAATTATTGCCATGAAAATGAATTGATGTATAATGTTTATATTCATGCTAATTGGGATTAATATATTGGAGATGGCAATTATCTTATTAATTCTGGATTCTCAAAGTATAAACAGGCAAAAAAATATAAAACAGGCAAAACTATGTCTATTGTAATGGCAAAGTTGTTAAGTTTACTGGATCTGTTGCCTTAGAGCGAACTACACTTTTGAATGTCTCTAGAAGTTTCATCATGTTTGAGAAGATTCAGGGACTAGATATCTACCTCTGAATCTCAACTCTCCCTTTAGCGTCTATCGAGGTCCTGTGTTTGTTGAATGACGGAAGGTAGAGAGCAAGGGAGTAAGGGAGAAAAAAGTTATGCTTCAGGGCAGCGAAGAAACTGGTCTACTGCTCTGTGTAAACAATGTTTGCTATATTGCACTAAGGATTTTGATTCAAAAAATTTTCAAGTTTGGATTCTCTCTCCCCCCCTTTTTTTCCTGCCACACCTGCAGCATATCGAAGTTCAGGAGCCAGGTTTCATATCTGAACTACAGCTGTGACCTATGCTAGATCCTTAACCCACTGTGCCTGGCAGGGGATTGAACCCACACTGCTTCAGAGACAATGCCAGATCCTTAACCTGCTGTGCCACAGCAGTAACTCACCAAGTTTGGATTCTCTTTCTGTTACTAGTCTCCACTTAAGATTTTATTAATGAGCTATGTCCATGTTCCTCATTAATTCATCAGTAACCTCTTTAATGTATTTAACTTTCATTCAAGCCCCATATCATAGCTGCTGAGAGCACCAATGGGGAAAGTATAACAGCCAGCATACTACACTAATTAATTTCAATAAACTTTTATTTTATTTCATTTTAATTGTTGACTTATATATGAGGTTCACCCTGGAAGTTCACTATAACCCTACATATTTTTTAGTAGTCTAAAAAGTAAAAATCCATTTGTGAGATATAACTTACTGCTATCAGAAATGTTATCAGTGCTCATGTGTTTGTTAGGCAAAATGATATCTGGCTTATGTGCTGCATTTTTGTATATCATCTAGTCTTAAGACCTCAAAGTAGTAGTTTGACTCACTAATTCTCATACTTTTCTATAATGTAAAAATAAGTAAGAGGTGACTGCCCTCCCTTTAGGATGTGATAACGGAATACCCTGAGGCTACGTCTGCATTGAATCACCATTTAAGTTCAGTTTATCAAATATATATTGATAGCATTCCATTCCAGGCAATGTTTCCAGGTTTATAAAAATTAATAAAACATGCCCTTGTCTTCTCAGATCATATAAAGATTGAGGAAGCTAAGTATATATATCATTTTAATACAATCTGTTGAGCATTCTGCAAGAGATATATAAAGGCCAATGAAGAAATGCTTGAAGAGATAATGCCTAGCTATAAGAAGATGAGTAGAAGGCAGTCCAAAACAAAACAAAAAGGTGTGGAGCTACACAGAGAATTGTGTAAAGGCACAAATACGATTAAAATGAGGGTTACCTCTCCTAGTGTATGATAGGGTGGTGAAAAAAGAATGCTTCCTGAAGAAAAGAGAAGCCTGCCTGAATGAGGTAAAGGTTGACAGACGTCTGGAAGCATGAATAAGTCAAATAAAAAATCAAGAAGGAATGTTTTCTAAGCAGAAAGAACAACATTCAAAGATTGTGTTCATAAGCTTGCTTGATGTCCATTTGCATGGCATCAGTCAAAATATTTAAGAATCAGTGGTCTTTTTTTCTCATTCTCTACAGTGTACGTAGTCAATGCATTGATTTTTACCTCTTTGAACTCTGAGTAAAATCATATAAACATAAATTTGCAAAGCTGAAATAAATGCAGTTTCTACTTCATTCAGAGTCTTGTCTTCTAGATGAAGAAATTGAGGAAGCTCAGAGGAGTGATATGACTTGTTCAGGGGTGAGCTCTTGGTTATTTTGAGAGCCCCCATATCTGCAGAAAAACTTAAAAACTGATGTATTTTAGTACTGCTTCTCTCAATTCCAGCAGATTACCATTAGAGGCAGTAAAGTCTAGAGGTTAAAGGGTTGTCTCTAGAGTTAAAATACGTATGTTTTCACCAAGTACATTCAAATGACTTTAGGCAAGTGATATAACCTCTTTTTGTTTCAGATCTATTGGCTATAAAATGGAGGATAATAATGTAAAATGCTTAGATCAGTGCCTAACACATAATAAGTACTCCATAAATGTGCTATAATTAACTGTCTTTAGGTAATCAGGTATTACCATACATGTATAGATTGTGGTATGGGCACTCATGAAATCGATTTGATTCTCCAAATCATTTTAAACATTTTGTTGTAATGACTACCACATAACCAATTTCCCCAAATCTTTCTAATTTATAATGTTTTAGAACTGCCATGTACACAAAATCCAAACTGATTTTTAATTATTACTATTAATGCAAAATATTAAATTTTTTAAAAAGTGGGGTGGACTGGGAATTTGGGATTAGCAGATGCAAACTACTGCATTTAGAGTGTATAAACAATGAGATTGTGCTGTATAGCACAAGGAACTAGGTCTAGTCACTTGTGATGGAACATGATGGAGGATAATGTGAGAAAAACAATGTATATATGTGTGTGTGTGTGTGTGTGTGTGTGTGTGTGTATGACTGACTCACTTAGCTGTACAGCAGAAATTGACAGAACATTGTAAATCAACTATAATTGAAAAATTAAAATCTTACCAAAAAATAAGTAATATGAAATACTGGCTAAGAGATATTCAAGTGGGAATTGGAAATCTGTCTATGAATTTGAAATATGAAAAACATTTCTACCCTAGGCAAAATTGTCCATGAATCTGTTTCTTGTATGAGAATATATGAATGGCTATGTAACCTTGCATCTGATCCCAATCTTAGGTTCTAGCACCTCTACTATATAAACAATAAATTAAAAAAAAAAAGCAAAGTGGTATAAATTTAATACTTTAGGGAAAAAAAATCAGAACTACCCTGCATGTCAGAAAGATGATGGCCTTTATTCATTTGGCAAAATCATTTTAAGGACATTTTTATTCTTAAAAAAGTTTTGGTCTGATATAAATTTCCTATCCAGCAGATATTAGACTTTTACTGCAGGGCTTTTTAACAGTAGATATGACATGAGACACCTCAGTGCTTCCAAAGTCATTATATTCACTGCTAATGAATTGAAACCTTTAGATTTATAATGTGGTTCATAAATCAAAGCAACATTTTATACACATTTATGTGATCTATAGTTGTGCACACAGAAATTAGCTAACAAAACTATTACCATCTTGGGAAAAATATGAATTTGTTTTGCAGTTTAAATTATGAAGATTTTAAAAAATAATTTGCTGTTTGGAAGTACAAGTAAATAATTTATAAAATGCAAAGGACATGATTTTAAAAAACAGGTTAACAGGAGTTCTCACTGTGGCACAGTGGGTTGATGATTCGGCTTGTCTCTGTGGAGGCACTGGTTCCATTCCCTGGCCCAGTGCAGTGGATTAAGGATCCTGTGATGCCTCAATTGCAGCACAGGTTGCAGCTTGGGCTCATATTCGATCCCTGGCTGGGGAACTTCCATATGTTGCAGGTGCGACCGAAAAAAAAGGAACAGTATATGACATAAATAAAGCTATTATGTAAAATATCCAGTGAGCAGGTGGTCACATTTCACAAATCATAGATTACCGGGTTTTCTTAACATAATAATATAATGGCATAAGTTTCTATAAACTATTATGAGAAACTCTTGTTTTATTTGTTTCCTACTATTTCAAAAAATATAAATTACTATAAAGTAGTAATAAATATTTAAGCCTTACAAGTATAGACTATATTCTTTAGGGAGCAGAATTTTACCACTCCCTTCTCTTCTTCTGGAGAAGGAAATGTAAAGGAAACCAGGTAACAGGAATCTGTTTTAAAAACCTACTTTCAGGTAATAGCTAGAGTATATTTTCTCTCTCCACACTGTTCTACTATGAAGCATGCCATAGTTTACATTTATGACCTGATTATTTTATGCCCACAATAACTTACCAAGAAAGTCACAGACTATATAATTTACAATGGTCTTCATTAAATGTAGGGTAGAATCCATCAGTGAAATCATCCTGGGCTTATTTTGCTGGGAAGCTTATGATTGCTCATTTAATCTCTTTACTCATCTGTTCATATTTTCTGTTTCTTCATGATTCAGTCTTGGTAGGTTGTAGGTTTCTGGGAATTTGTCCATTTGTTCTAGGTTATCCAATTTGTTTGCATATAATGGTTTATAGTGGTTTCTTTTGATTCTTAGTATTTATATGGTATCACTGTAATGTATCCACTTTCATTTCTGATTTTATTTGTTTTAGTCTTCTCTGTTTCTTAGTCTAGCTAAAGGTTTATCAATTTTTTTTCTTTTCAAAAAACTAGCTTTTAGTTTTCTCAATCTTTTCTATTGTCTTTCTAATTTTTGGTTCATTTGTTTCCACTCTTCAATTCTATTAACTTTGGGCTTTGTTCTTTTCTAGCTCCTTGCGGTGTCAAGTTAGATTGTTTATTTGAAATCTTTGTTTTTTCTAAATGTAGGCAATTGTCCCTAGGGAACTGCTTTTGCTGTAGTCCACAAGTTTACGTATATTTTGTTTTAATTTTCATTTGTCTCCAGATCTAATTCTTCTTTGACCATTCAAAAAGCATATTGTTTAATCTTCACATATTTGTGGATTTTCCAGTTTTCCTCATTATTGACTTCTTTCACAATGTGAAAATAAAAATAAAATAAAATAAAATAAAATAAAAATTTTAAAAAGGTCTTCAACATCTGACATTGAAACGAGAGATTTCAAGTCTTAAGACTTGGCCAATCAAAACAAAAATTTAAAAAATTAAAAAAAACAGTAACAAACAACAACTTAAACCTGCATTCCTCAACCATTCTCATTAATTCTCATTAACTGAAGTTCTACCAAGTTCAGTATATTTTAAGATGTTTGGAATGTGCACTTTCATATCAGAAGTCAGTCATCAATTAAAGTGTGTTGACAGTTAATTTTCTATGTTTATCATTTATGATGATTTTACTTTCTTTTGTATTATTTTATAATATCCTCCTAAAGTTATTCTGTCACAAATTTTTAAGTTTTCATATGAAACTCTTTTTTGTTTTGACTCAAAATTATTATGTAGATTATTTACAATCTTTGTTATATAGAT